>QRFJ01001141.1:472642-621733 GCA_006176705.1 Cocos nucifera
TTCTTTGATCCCACCTAACCAACTCTTGATTCGATTTGATCAACCACTAGACCTAATTGAGCTATCTAAGCCTGATCCCAATTTTACGAATATGTCTTAGATCTAAAAATTCATAATTTTTAGACCTAATTAATTTCATAATCTTAATTTTTAATTATTTTTTAGATTCATGAACAAAATATGTAACAAAATTCTAGAGTTTCAGGATCTAAAACTTTGTAGAAAAATAAGTTTCGATTTTTGATAAAGGTTGAATGCGCAGTGCCCCTACACATAATAAGAGCATTCCATTGAATGGGAGGAGAGGATCTTTAAATCCTACTTTATTCTTATGACTGGACAACCAAGAGGAATGCCATAATCAAAAATATAATTTATACTATAAAACTAGTTAGATCTAAATTATATATCGCATATACAATTAATTATCTAACTAATACATGCTTTATATACATCTGATGTATCATAACTCAATCAACCATGCATGCTTTCAGATCTAAAATATCTCATATTAAATCTAAAAAATAATTTTTTTTAAATTGATCATATCAAAATTAAAACTATTCTAGACATCTTATAGAACTATTCTATGACTAGTCTAAGAATGCATCTTTTATATCTCATATGAATAAATCAAAAATTAAAAACTTTATTTTTTATTTTAGATCTAATTACAATAATTATAATGAAGAAAAAATAAAATTTTTTGGGTCAGATTTGTTCGGATCTAATTGGATCAAAAGAGATATTTCAAAAATTTTTCTCCTTAGATCTAGATCAGATCTGAGACTTTTTAGATCTGATATTATTGATCTAATAAATAAAATAAAATAAAATAAAAAATAAATTAAATATAATTTAATTTTATCTTATTGTGGATAATCTGATTACCTTATGATGATCTTGATATCTTCTTGAGATTTTGGACCTAGCCACGTAAGTGCCTGGCCTCTACCGATATCCACTCGGGTAGGATCTGGAGTCTCCTCCTTCTTTATCACTTCTTCAAAAATCAGATCTGGATCTGATTTTGAAGATCTTCAAAACTTCTTTCAAAGATGTGAGTGTTAGATATATGTGCCCTAGAAGCCAGAATTGGCTGATACTTGTAATACACTTCTAGGGGCAAAATTATAATTTTGACTATAATCAATAAAAAGGGTTATTTTCTATCACATGTGTATTTAATGTCTGTGATACATCCTTTGAGTTAATGGTAATGATAATTCATATTTTCAAGAGTTGAAAATTTAAGACATGAATAATCATTATTAACTCATAAAATGCTCCTGACCATAGGATCATCACGAGGATGGTGATTGATCTGGAAGGTTGGTGTATAATCGCTTTTCTTTAGTAGATGAGTCTTAAGTCTATGCTATGAAGATATCAGAGCGAGAGTACAGGCACTCGTTAGAGAACGAGGGCACTGAGCATGACCACCTCGAGTAGTCATTAGGAAGTCTACCTTCTCGTCAATGACTAAGTCGATGCTGTAGTAGTGTGTCTGGTTCTTTGATCTAAGATGCATCGGTAGTTCACCTTGAGGGTGTTATAGTTTGACTATACCATAACTCGGTCTCCTAGCCACACGGAATCCTGAGGTGCATGTTGGCTATAGCATGTTCATTGTAGCAACTGGACTGCATCAAGATGGAATCTATCTACCTCGGTGGTAGAGGAGCAGTCCTATGATGATCATGAGAATCAAGTCCAGAAACCCATGGCCATGGTAGAGTAAAATAATAGAAAGAGTTTCTATTTAGATTTCCACATCGGACTTGAATCAAATGATTACATCATATGACAGAAACTAGGATTTGACGAGTTTACCTTAACCCTAATCTGATCGGGACTCAAGATAGAAGAATTTAATCACACAGGTAGCTGCACCAAGAGGTTCGTATTTAGCTCTGATGGATTGCCACTATGTACTGCTAGGTGTCATAGGTGGATTTTGGGAGCCATTAGAATGATTTAGATGATCGATCATTCTAGCTGTTCGAATCAGAAGAGTTCTGGTCCATCGAAAATTTTTTTGATGATGTCAATGATAGAGATAATGACATATCCCATTACCATATAGAACTGAACCTAACTGGATCACACAAATAAGGGTTTGAATCTGGTGATCATCAATTGAATTGATCTGGTTCAATTGATCTGAATGAGATTCAATTAGGTTCAAGAAAATCGTGCTAGCACTCGATTGAACCTAACGTTCTTCTTTTACTATCATAAATAATTGTCCTGACTGAGCCAAAGGAGTTTGTGCTCGATCAAAGGTCTTCACTTGGTCTGACTGGAGCCTGTCTAGGTCAGAAAAGGGTTATCTTATTTTATAAGATAATACCTACAATTTTTGATCACCTGCCATTTCTCATCCTTTGACTTTGGTCAAAAGTTGACCTTTGACTGGTTAAATGTTGACCATTGATACTTTGACTTCTGTCCACATGTCATGCACCTATTGGAGAGCTAGTGGGGGCTTGTCCTCCTACCAAAACCTGACAAGAAGGAGCGTGGACACCACCCTTGGTGTGTACCCAAGTTTGAGGCACCGAGGAGTCCCTATTGGACAGGGACTCCATTTCCTTTTTGGATTTCGATTAGACTCCTCCTAAGAACCAAATTTGATTGGTCTTATGTACCATCTAAGGATGAATCCAGGAGACTCTATTCCCACCAATCATATTTAGATCTGATTTCACAAAGGGTTGTGATTGGTTGGGAAGAAGAGGAGTTGGATCACGCATAGTCTATAAATAAGACCCTACGTCCAACTCAAAGAGCATGAGCAATTCCCATGCCCCAAGGCTAGCTCTCTCCTCCTCCTCCATGCTAAGCCTATCTTCTCTCTCTCCTCTCCATGCCTAAAATAGTTTGGGATCCTAGTTGGTGCAATCTAGATGAGAGAAAGGCGATAGAAAGCTAGAAGGCTGCGCTGCTGCAAAGGATAACTGCTGATCTTCGAAAGATATTTTGAAGATCCTCTAGATCAGATCCAGATCTGATTTTTAAAGATGTGATAGAGAAAAAGAGGATCTCCAGATCTTGTCCGAGTGGATATCGGTAGAGGCTAGGCACTTGCATGGCTAGATCTAGAACCTTCTGCTGCTTACATGATCATCAACGGATAATAGGATTACCCTACATCAAGGTAAATTAAATTTAATTTATTTTATCTAAATTTTATTTTTATTGTTAGAATAATAAAGATTAGATCTAAAATATCTTAGATCTAATTTGGATTAAAAAAAAATTTTAAAATATATCTCTTGATCCAATCAGATCTGAACGAACCTGATCCGGGAAATCAGGATTTTCATTCAATTGGTATCAGAGCCAGATTCTAAAGTGTTTAGATCTAATTTATATTTATTATAATTAAAAAATAAGTAATTTTAGATATCACATAAGATATGATTATATCTGAAATCAGAAAAAAATAAAATTAAATGATTTGGATCTAAGATTAGAAAATATGCATGACTAGATCTAAAATAGAATAGTTCTATAGAATAGTCTTGCATGTTTATGATTTAATCTGATTAAATCATATTTTAGATCTATTTATTTACTATTTTTTAATATTATAATTATTATAATAATATCTAAAAAATAGTAAATAAAAATTATTTAATTTTAAATATCATATGAGATATGATTGATGCATGTCTAGACTAGTTGTAGAATAGTTCTACATAATTGTCTAGATTAAAGTTTATTTTGATAAAATCAATTTAAATCTAATTTTTTAGATTATTTTGAGATAATTTAGATCTGAAAATATGTATGATTCGATACATGAGATGTATGCAAAATATGTCATGATTAGATCTAATTTGTATATGAGATATATGATATAGATCTAAAACTGTTTTATAGTATTACATGTTCCTGATTAAGGCGTTCCTCTTGGCCGTCCAGTCATAAGAATGAAGAAGGGTTTAAAGGCCCTCTCCTCCCATTTGATGGTTTGTTCTTATGATGTGTAGGGGTGCTGCGAGTTCGTCCTTAATCAGAAACCCAAAACTTACTTTCTGCAAAACCCTAGATCCTAAAATCCTAGGATTTATTGTGCATATTTTGTTTATGAACCCTACTTAATTAATAATTAAGATTATGAAATATTAATTAGGTCTAAAATTGAGAATTTCATATCTGAGACATATTCATAATACTGGGTTCGGGCTTGGGTAGCTCAATTAGGTCTAAGCGGTTGATCAAATCGAATCAAGAGTTGGGTAGATGGGATCAACAATGCTTAAACTGATCAGCCTAATAGGATTAAGTCTGGATCAAGATCGAGTTACGATCAAGCAAGACCTAATTAGGCTCAGAGGTTAGAGTCTGGATTGTAGGCTAATCCAATTGGTTCTGGCTCAACAATTTGGTGTCTAAGGTAAGTTTGGCACATACGATCGACTGATTTTTAATTGGGAGCTACTCGATCTGAATGCATTCTTGTATGAGTTAATGCCATATCCCTTCCACCAGTCTCACTTACCTGGCCATATCTGTTGACACAGTTTTGATTTGAGGTGGTCAATAATCCGAGCTAACCCATGCCACTAGGTTAGTCATAATTGTTATGACTATGACAAGTCTAGTTTAATGAGACCTGAATCAATTCTTCCTAAGAAAAGATTAAGTCTGAGGTCTTCCACCATTATAGATATGCGGGTCCTTTTCGGGATTGATTGTTCTCAGCTGGATATAGTAGCTCAGTTGCACCGAAAAGATGCAACCATGTCTATTAGGCATTGGATGCTATGGGCTGGAGGATGAGTCGGGCTCAATATTTCGGATACGGTGAGAGACTCAATTAGAAATCCAGTCTGTGCAAATGGTGGGTCTGACTTAACTAAGGAGTGGATCAATATTTCGGATACGGTGAGATTCATGAATTAGAGACCAAGTTTGGATGCACCATGATTAGAGAATCATTAAATAAGAGTTGTTCACTCATTGGCTAACCCATCACCAATAACTGTTAGGTGAGGTGATGAGTCAGTTGGTGAGACCGCACCACCCACTAGAAATCATTAATCATGAAGATTTTCACATCTCTACAAAGGGAGTGTAGGGATTTGAGAAAATAGTGGAAGCTAATTTATTTAAAAATAAAATTTTTAAATAAATTGGTTAAGTCATAATTACAATATCTAACTAGAGTCCTTGACTCTCTATAGAAAAATATCTACGTCCAACCCATTAGCACGTATCCTGGACACACATAGACTGACCGGACCCAATTATAAAGATTGGCTCAAGAACTATAAAATTATTTTGGGTTTCGAGAAGTTAACTCATGTATTGGACCAGGACCCTCCCACCTTACCAGCCCGTCCATCCACTGAACAGAGAGTGTCTTTAGAAAAATGGATAGACGAGGATAATATGGCCAGATATTACATGTTGGGCTCGATGTCTGATGAGCTCCAGCACCAACATGAAGATATTGAGACTGCTCGCCAAATGTTAGCTCGCCTACAGGAGATGTTTGGTGAATAGAGTCACACAGCCAAGTATCAAGTCATGAAATGACTTTTTAAGGCTAAGATGCGTGATGGGCAGTCAGTCCAAGATGACTGTCTGATGATGATCAAGGACATGGAAGAGCTTAAGAAGCTCAGTGTGAAGTTAGACTTGGATCTGCAGAATGATATTATTCTGCAATTCTTGACTGATGCATATGGGCAATTCATCATTAATTATCACATGCATAAACTTCAAAATTTCTTGATCAAATTAATGAACATGCTGGTCACCGCTTAGCTTTCTATGAAAGGTTCTAAAGGCTCAGTTCTTGCTATGGAACAGACTTCTTCCAAAAGAAAGTCTTATGGAAAGAAAAAAAAGTCTGCAAAAAAGCAAAAGGTGGAAGGAGGAAAGAAGAAAAAGGTAGAGCCGAAGAAGGAGGTCGATGTCAAAGAAAAGTATTTCCATTGCAACAGCAATGGCCACCGGAAGCGGAACTGCCCTACTTACCTGGCCACCGTGAAGAACAAGAAGGAAGGTCCTTCTGGAGGTATGCTCATTATTGAGTCTAACCTTACAGTTTCTTCTGCATCTAGTTGGGTACTTGACTCTAGTTCTAGTGCTCATCTGTGCACTTCTATGCAGGATCTTGAGGGTAGCAGGAGGCTGAGGGATGGAGACATGATCCTACGCATCGGTAATTGGGCAAGAGTTACTACAGTGGTGGTGGGAACATACCCTCTTCGATTACCATCTGGTTTAGACTTAGTTTTGAAAGACTGTTATTATATGCCTGTAGCTAGCAGGAATTTGATTTCTATTTCATGCTTAGCACTAGAAGGCTATGTGATTACCTTCTTTAAGGACCATTGTAACATTCTTTATGAAAGAAATAAAATTGCAAATAGTTTTCTTATTAACGATCTTTATCAGCTACATATTGATGTACCTATTCTAACTATCGAGCAAAACGTGAATGCCAAACGACCTAAGGATAGTCCAAACGACAGATATCTATGGCACCTGAGATTAGGTCATATAGCAGAAGAAAGGATCAACAAATTAGAGAAAAATAGGCTATTAAGTCCATTGACTTTCGAGTCATATCCAACTTGTGAATCTTATCTGCAAGGCAAAATGACCAAACTCTCTTTTGTTGGACATGGGGAAAGGGCCATAGATCACCTTGCCCTAGTACATACTGATCTGTGCGGCCAATTTGATGTGCTGGCTAGAGGTAATTTTGTCTACTTCATTACCTTTACCGATGATTTGTCTAGGTATGGGTATGTGTATCTTATGAGACACAAGTCTGAAGCTTTTGAAAAGTTCAAAGAATTCAGACATGAAGTAGAAAAATAAACTGAAAAACCCATTAAGATTCTTCGATCAGATCGAGGAGGTGAATACCTTAGTCGAAAATTCCTACACTATCTCAAGGAAAATGCCATAGTCTTTCAATGGACTCCATTAGGAACACCTCAACTCAATAGGGTTTTAGAACGGAGAAATCAGACTCTATTGGATATGGTTCGATCCATGATGAGCTTCACAGACCTCCTTGATTTCCTTTGGGGACATTCATTGTTAACTTCAATTTATCTACTGAATAGGGTTCCCTCTAAGACCGTTCCTACCACACCGTATGAGATATGGCACAGTAAGAAATCAAGTCTAAGTCATCTCAGAATTTCAGATTGTCCAGCTCATGTCAAAAGACAACAAGTGGACAAGTTAGAGTTTAGGTCCTTCAGAGCTCGATGCATAGGATATCCTAAAAAGTCATTAGGATACTATTTCTACATTCCAAAAGACCACAATGTGATTGTGAGTCGACATGCCATCTTTCTTGAAAAATATTTTATTCAAGATAGCGGCATTGGAAAGCAGATTAAGCTTGATGAGAAAGTCTCACAAGTACAATGAGCTAAGGACCAATTGGAACCAAATCAGGTTGAGCCAATAAGAACACTACCTCCTCTACCTCGTAGATCGGAAAGAGTTTTCCATCCCCTGAAAGATACTTAGGTATTATTTCAGAGGACATAGAAGAAATGTTCCTCGTAGATAATGGTGCTCATGATGATGATCCCAAAACCTACAATGAGGCGATATCAGATATCAACTTCGAGAAATGGTTAGAGGCAATGCAGTTAGAAATTGACGCGATGCACTTAAACCAAGTCTGGACCTTGGTAGATCCACCAGAAGGTATAGTACCTATTGGGTGTAAATGGATCTTCAAGAGAAAGATTGGTGCAGATGGGAATGTGGAGACATTCAAGGCTAGACTAGTGGCAAAAGGTTATAGTCAATGCGAAGCATTGACTATCAGGATACCTTTTTCCTAGTGGCTATGCTAGAATCCATCCACATATTGCTTGCCATTGCAGCCTATTTTGATTATGAAATATGGCAAATGGATGTGAAAACAGCATTCTTAAATGGATATCTTGAGGAAAATATCTATATGGATCAGCCGTTAGGTTTCACATCCAGTGATACTGATCACAAGATTTGCAAAATGCAAAGATCCATATATGGACTTAAGCAAGCATCTCGGAGTTGGAATACTCATTTCAATGATGTGATCAAAATGTTTGGTTTCATCAAAAATGAAGAGGAATCGTGTGTCTTCAAAAAGGTCAGTGGGAGCATGTTGTCTTCCTCGTATTGTACGTAGATGACATCCTCCTTATTGGAAATGATATTCCCATGATGACGATAGTCAAAATATGGTTGTCCAAAAAATTCTCCATGAAAGACCTAGGTGAAGCGTCCTTTATTCTAGGAATTAAGGTCTATAGGGATAGACCGAATAGGATGCTAGGACTTTCACAGAAGATGTACATAGAAGAAGTACTAAAGAGGTTTAGTATGGAAAACTCTAAGAGGCGATTAATACCCTTCAGACATGTGCCCTAGCACACCTGAGAAAATAGAATGCATAAGCAAGAACCCTTATGCTTCTGCAATAGGGAGCCTCATGTATGCCATGCTATGTACACGACCTGATATAGCCCATGCTGTGAGTGTCACAAGTAGATATCAGTCAAATCCAAGTGAAGAACACTGGACTTCTATGAAATGTATCCTTAAGTACTCGAGAACTGAGGATATGATGTTGGTCTTTGGTAACGGAGAACTCCAAGTCCAGGGATACACAGACTCAGATTTCATGTCCGATGTAGATGATCGAAAGTCGACGTCTGGGAGTCCATTTCTATGCAATGGTGGTGCTGTCAGTTGGAAGAGTTTCAAGCAAACTATGATAGCAGATTCCACCATGGAAGTGGAATATATCGCTGCATCAGAGGCTATGAAGGAAGCATTCTAGTATAAAAAGTTTATGATAGAAATCGGAGTAATGCCATCAGATGCCATTCCTCTGTACTGCAACAACAATGGCGCCATAGCCCTTACTAAGGAGCCAAGATCTCACCAGAAGTCCAAACACATTGAGCAGCAATACCACCTCATCCACGATTACCTCGAGAAGGGTTACGTCGAGGTCAAGAGAGTCAACTCCGCAGACAATGCGGTAGACCCTCTTACAAAGCCATTGGGACAACAAAAATTTGAAGCCCACCTTGATAAGATGGGACTTAGACTTATAGCCAATTGACTTTAGGATAAGTGGGGGATTGTTAGATATATATGCCCTAGAAGTCAAAATTGGCTGACACTTATAATACACTTCTAGAGGCAAAATTATAATTTTGACTATAATCAATAAAATGGGTTCTTTTCTATCACATATGTGTATTTAGTTTCTGTGATACATCCTTTGAGTTAATGGTAATGATAATTCATATTTTCAAGAGTTGAAAATTTAAGACATGAATAATCATTATTAACTCATAAAATGCTCCCGACCATAGGTATCATCATGAGGATGGTGATTGATCCGAAAGGTTGGTGTACAATCGCTTCTCTTTAGTAGATGAGTCTTGAGTCTACAGTGTGAAGACACCGGAGCGAGAGTATAGGTACTTGTTAGAGAATGAGGGCACTGAGCTTGACCACCTCGAGTAGTCATTAGGAAGTCTACCTTCTCGTCAATGACTGACTCGATACTACAGTAGTGTGTCTGGTTCTTTGACCTAAAATGCATCGGCAGTTCACCTTGAGGGTGTTATAGTTTGACTATACCATAACTCGATCTTCTAGCCACACTTAACCCTGAGGTGTATGTTGGCTTATGCATGTTCATTGTAGGAACTAGATTGTATCAAATGGAATTTATCTACCTCGTGTGGTAGAGGAGCAGCCCTATGAGTCATGAGAATCAAGTCCAGAAGCCCATGGCCATGGCAGAGTGAAATAATAGAAAGAGTTTCTACTTATGTTTTTTCAATCGGCATTGAATCAAATGATTACATATTATGGCAGAAGCTAGGGGTTTGATGAGAGAGAATCCCATTCTCTCCTAGATATGTGAGAAACTCAGCGAAAAGGTATTCCCCTCCTCAGTCAGACTGAAGAGTTTTAATACTCTTTCTAGTTTATTTTTCTACTTCACTTCGGAATCATTTGAACATTTCAAAAGAATCCAACTTATATTTCATCAGATAGACATATCCATATCTGGATAGATTATCTATGAAAGTAATGAAGTAGACATATCCACCTTTGGCACTTGTGCTCATTGGTCTACATACATTAGTATGTACTAGATCTAAGAGCTCAGTGGCTCTTTCACCTTTTTCAGTAAAAGGTGACTTGGTCATTTTACCAAGAATACAGGATTCACAAGTTGGAAGTGATTCACAATCACTGACTTTGAGGATTCCCTCTTGAGTTAACTTGTCTATCCGGTTCTTATTTATGTGACCTAGCCTACAATACCATAAGTAGATATCTGACACACTATCTAATCTAGGATGCTTATCGGTTGAATAGACTATGTTAACAAATTGTGATAGCATATACACACCATTATTTAAATGTCCATAGAAAACAGTAACACCATTCATAATGATGTTACAAACTTATTTTTTTATTAAAATTTCATAATCATTTTTGGCTAGAAGGCCTACAGAAATAATATTTAAAAAAAAATTGGGATAGAAGTGACAATCACTAAGAACAATGGTATGGGACTCAAATAAAAGTTTTAAAATTTCTAAAGCTAGAACTAGAACTGATCTTCTATCTCCAACGTTTAGGAACCTTTCACCTTGCTCGAATCTCCAACTGACCTGCAACCACTGCAATGAATTGCAAATATGGTAAGGACTATCGATATCTGTTGGTGCAGAATCTAATCGATGCCAAATCGAGCTAGAGTCGAAGAAAAAGAGGTTACTGTCGGTGACCTACAAAATAAAGTCTCTTTCGAAGTCGGAGGTGGTGGCTTCGGTAGGACCCTCCTAAAGAAAAAATCCTGATTTCTCGGATCAAGTTCGCTTAAATCTAATCGGATTAAGAGAGATATTCCAAAAATTTTTCTTATATTTCTAGATCAGATCTGAGATATTTCAGATCTGATTTTATTAGATTCTAATAAATAAAAATAAAAGATAAATTAAATCAAATTTAATTTTACCTTGATGTGGGTAATCCTATTACCCGTTGATGATCCTGTGCAGCAGTGGAAGGTTCTGGATCTAGCCACGCAAGTGCCTGGCCTCTACGGATATCCACTCGGGCTGGATCTAGAGATCCTTCTTCTTCTCTATCACATCTCCAAAAATTAGATCTGGATCTGATTTGGAGGATCTTCAAAACTTCTTTCTGAAGATCAGCAGTCGTCCTTTGCAGCAGTGCAGCCTTCTAGCTTTTCAGTCGCCTTTCTCTTGATCTGGATCGCACCAAACTGAAGCCCAAACTTTTTTGGGCATGGAGAGGAGAGGGAGAAGATTAGATTTGGCATGGAGGAAGAGGGGAGAGGGGCAGCCTTGGGGCATGGCTAAGAGTGAACTCTCTTTGAGTTGGGCACGTAGGGTCTTATTTATAGACTATGCTGTGATCCAACTCCTCTTCTTCCCAACCAATCACAACCCTTTGTGAAATCAGATCTAAATCTGATTGGTGGATGAATAGATCCAATCAGTCCCCTGGATTCCTCCTTAGATGGTGCCTAAGACCAGTCAAAGTTGGTTCTTAGGAGGAACTCTAATTGGAATCCAAAAAGGAGATGGAGTCCCTGTCCAACAGGGACTCCTGGGCTCCCTCCACTTGGGCACACGCCAAGGGTGGCGTGCGCCCTCCTCCTTGCCAGGTTCTGGCAGGGGACAAGCCCCCACCAGCTCTCCAATAGGTGCATGACACATGGGTCAAAGATGGTCAACAACCAGTCAAAGGTCAACTTTTGACCAAAGTCAAAGGACGAGAAATGGCAGGTGACCAAAAATGGCAGGTAATGTCTTACAAAATAAGACAACCCTTTTCTGACTTGGACAAGCTCCAGTCAGACCAAGTGAAGGCCTCTGATTGAGCACAAACTCCTTTGGCTCAGTCAGGACAACTATTTATGATAGTAAAAGAAGAACGTTAGGTTCAATCGAGTGCTAGCACGATTTTCTTGAACCTAATTGAATCTCATTCAGATCAATTGAACTGGATCAGTTCAATTGATGATCACCAGATTCAAACCCTTGTTTGTGTGACCCAGTTAGGTTCAGTTCTATATGGTAATGGGATATGTCATGATCTCTATCATCGACATCATCGAAACTCCTTTCGATGGATCAGAACTCTTCTGATTCGAACAGCTAGAATGATCGATCATCTAAATCATTCTAATTGCTCCCAAAATCCACCAGTGACACCTAGCAGTATATGGTGGCAACCCATCAGAGCTGAATGCGAACCTCTTGGTGCAGCTACCTGTGTGATTAAGTTCTTCTATCTTGAGCCCCGATCAGATTAGGGTTAAGGTGAACTCGTCAAACCCTAGTTTCTGTCATATGATGTAATCATTCGATTCAAGTCCGATGTGAAAACCTAAATAGAAACTCTTTCTATTATTTCACTCTGCCATGGCCATGGGCTTCTGGACTTGATTCTCATGATCATCATAGGGCTGCTCCTCTACCACCGAGGTAGATAGATTCCATCTTGATGCAATCCAGTTCCTACAATGAACATGCTATAGCCAACATACACCTCAGGGTTCCGATATGGCTAGGAGATCGAGTAATGGTGTAGTCAAACTATAACACCCTCAAGGTGAACTATCGATGCACCTCAGGTCAAAGAACCAGACACACCACTGCAGCATCGAGTCAGTCATTGACGAGAAGGTAGACTTCCTAATGACTACTCGAGGTGGTCACGCTCAGTGCCCTCATTCTCTAACGAGTACCTGTACTCTCGCTCCGGTGTCTCCACACCGTAGACTCAAGACTCATCTACTAAAGAGAAGCGATTGTACACCAACCTTCGGATCAATCACCATCCTCGTGATGATCCTATGGTCGGGAGCATTTTATGAGTTAATAATGATTATTCATGTCTTAAATTTTCAACTCTTGAAAATATGAATTATCATTACCATTAACTCAAAGGATGTATCACAGACACTAAATACACATATGTGATAGAAAATAACCCATTTTATTGATTTATAGTCAAAATTATAATTTTGCCCCTAGAAGTGTATTACAAGTGTCAGCCAATTCTGGCTTCTAGGGCACATATATCTAACAATCTCCCACTTGTCCTAAAGCCAATTGGCTACAAGTCTGAGTCCCATCTTCTCAAGGTGGGCTTCGATCTTCTGCTGGCCCAACGGCTTTGTAAGTGGGTCTGCCACATTATCTGTGGAGTTGACTCTCTTGACCTCGACGTAACCCTTCTCGAGGTAATCGCGGATGAGGTGGTATCGCCGCTCAATGTGCTTGGATTTCTGGTGAGACCTCGGCTCCTTAGCAAGGGCTATGGCGCCATTGTTGTCGCAGTATAGAGGAATGGCATCTGATGGCATTACTCCAATTTCTGCAGCAAACTTCTTGTACCAGAATGCTTCCTTCGCAGCCTCTGATGCAGCGATATATTCTGCTTCCATGGTGGAATCTGCTATCACGGTTTGCTTGGAACTCTTCCAGCTGACAGCACCACCATTGCACACAAACAGACTCCCAGATGTCGACTTTCGATCATCTATATCGGACATGAAATCCGAGTATGTGTATCCCTGGACTTGGAGTTCTCCATTACCAAAGACCAACATCATATCCTTAGTTCTTCTTCAAGTACTTAAGGATACATTTCACAGAAGTCCAGTGTTCTTCACCTGGATTTGACTGATATCTGCTTGTGACACTCACAGCATGGGCTATATCAGGTCGTGTACATAGCATGGCATACATGAGGCTCCCTATTGCAGAAGCATAAGGGATCTTGCTCATGCATTCTATTTCCTCAGGTGTGCTAGGGCACATCTTCTTGGAAAGATGAATACCATGTCTGAAGGGTATTAATCCCCTCTTAGAGTTTTCCATACTAAACCTCTTTAGTACTTCCTCTATGTACATCTTCTGTGAAAGTCCTAGCATCCTATTCGGTCTATCCCTATAGACCTTAATTCCTAGAATAAAGGATGCTTCACCTAGGTCTTTCATGGAGAATTCCTTGGACAACCATATTTTGACTATCGTCAACATGGGAATATCATTCCCAATAAGGAGGATGTCATCCACGTACAATACGAGGAAGACAACAGCGCTCCCACTGACCTTTTTGAAAACACATGGTTCCTCTTCATTTTTGATGAAACCAAATAATTTTGATCACATCATTGAAATGAGTGTTCCAGCTCCGAGATGCTTGCTTAAGTCCATATATGGACCTTTGCAGCTTGCAAACCTTGTGATCAGTATCACTGGATGTGAAACCTAGCGGCTGTTCCATATAGATATCTTCCTCAAGATATCCATTTAAGAATGCCATTTTCACGTCCATTTGCCATATTTCATAATCGAAATAGGCTGCAACGGCAAGCAATGTGCGGATGGATTTTAGCATAGCCACTGGGAAAAGGTATCCTGATAGTCAATGCCTTCGCACGTTGACTATAACCTTTTGCCACTAGTCTAGCCTTGAATGTCTCCACATTCCCATCTGCACCAATCTTTCTCTTGAAGATCCATTTACACCCAATAGGTACTATACCTTCTGGTGGATCTACCAAGGTC
This sequence comes from Cocos nucifera, assembly GCA_006176705.1. Classification (NCBI taxonomy): domain Eukaryota; kingdom Viridiplantae; phylum Streptophyta; class Magnoliopsida; order Arecales; family Arecaceae; genus Cocos; species Cocos nucifera. The sequence continues at coordinate 487,267 of QRFJ01001141.1, forward strand.
CAGACTTGGTTTGAGTGCATCGAGTCAATTTCTGACTGCATTGCCTCTAGCCATTTCTCGGAGTCGATATCTGATATCGCCTCGTTGTAGGTTTTGGGATCATCACCATGAGCACCATTACCTATGAGGAACATTTTCTCTACATTCTCTGAAATAATACCTAAGTATCTTTCAGGGGGATGGGAAAACTCTTTTCGATCTACGAGGTGGAGGAGGTAGTGTTCTTATTGGCTCAACCTGATTTGGTTCCAATTGGTCCTTAGCTCATTGTACTTGTGAGACTTTCTCATCAAGCTTAATCTGCTTTCCAATGCCGCTATCTTGAATAAACTATTTTTCAAGAAAGATGGCATGTCGACTCACAATCACATTGTGGTCTTCTGGAATGTAGAAATAGTATCCTAATGACTCTTTAGGATATCCTATGAATCGAGCTCTAAAGGACCTAAACTCTAACTTGTCCGCTTGTTGTCTTTTGACATGAGCCGGACAACCCCAAATTCTGAGATGACTCAGACTTGGTTTCTTACCATGCCATATCTCATACGGTGTGGTAGGAACGGATTTTAGAAGGAACCCTATTCAGTAAATAATATTGAAGTTAAAAAATGTGTCCCTCAAAGAAAATCAGGAAAGGTCTGTGAAGCTCATCATGGATCAGACCATATCCTAATAAGATTCGATTTCCTCCGTTCTGAAATTTCCCGTTGAGTTGAGGTGTTCCTGGTGGAGTCCATTGAGAGACTATGCCATTTTGCTTGAGATAGTCTAGGAATTTTCGGACTAAGGTATTCACCTCCTCGATCTGATCGAAGAACCTTAATGGGATTTTTCAGTTTGTTTTTCTACTTCATGTCTGAATTCTTTGAACTTTTCAAAAGCTTCAGACTTGTGTCTCATAAGATACACATACCCATACCTAGATAGATCATCGATAAAGGTAATGAAGTAGACAAAATTGCCTCTAGCCGGCACATCAAATGGGCCTGCACACATCAGTATGTACTAGGGCAAGGAAGATCTGTGGCCCTTTCCCCATGTCCCACAAAAGGAAAGTTTAGTCATTTTGCCATGAAGACAATGATTCATAAATTGGATATGACTCGAAAGTCAATGGACTCAATAGTCTAATTTTCTTTAATTTATTAATCCTATCTTCTGCTATATGACCTAGTCTAAGGTGCCATAGATACCTATTGTTTGGACTATCCCTGGGTCATTTTGATTTTATGGCATTCATATTTTGCTTGATATTAAAAATAGATACCTCAATATGCAACTGGTAAAGACCGTTAATAAGAAAATCACTCGCAATTTTATTTCTTTCATAAAGAATGTTACAATGATCCTTAAGAAAACTAATTACATAGCCTTTTAGTGCTAAATATGAAACAAAAATCAAATTCCTGCTTGCTGCAAGCACATAATAACAATCCTTAAGCATTAAATCTAAACCAGATGGTAGTCGAAGAGGATAGATTTCCAATGCCACAGCAGCAACCCTTGCTCTATTTTCAATGCATAGGATCATCTCACCATCCCTCAGCCTCCTGCTATCCTCAAGATCCTGCATGAAAGTGCACAAATGAGCACTAGAACCAGAGTCAAGCATCCAACTAGATGTAGAAGAAATCGTAAGGTTAGATTCAATAACGGGCATACCTCCAAAGGGACCTACCTTATTTTTATTCCTCAGGGTGGCAAGGTATGTAGGGCAGTTCCACTTTTAGTGGCCATCAGTGTTGCAATAGAAATATTTTTCTTTGTCAGTGGCCTTCTTCTTCAGCTTTGCCTTCTTGTTCTTTCCTTCTTCTACCTTCTGCCTTTTCACAGACTTCTTCTTCTTTTCAAAAGACTTTCTCTTGAAAGAAGTCCATTCCATAGTAAATACTGAGCCTTTAGAATCTTTTGTTGAAAGCTCAGTAGTAACCAGCATGTTCATAAGCTCGACCAGAGTATTTTGAAATTTCTGCATATGGTAGTTCATGATGAACTGCCCATATGCATCAGTCAAGGATCATAGAATTATATCATTCTGTAGATATCGGTCCACCTTCACTCTGAGCTTGTCAAGCTCTTCTAAGTCCTTGATCATCATCAAACGATGATCTTGGACTGACTGCCCATCATGCATTTTTAGCATTGAATAGTCATTTAGTGACCTGATATTTGGTTGTGCGACTTTGTTCACCAAACATCTCTTGCAGGTGAGCCAACATTTGGCAGATAGTTTTGATATCTTAATGTTGGTGATGAAGCTCATTAGACATTGAGCCCAACATGTAGTATCTACCCTTGTTATCTTTGTCCGTCCACTTATCAAGAGACACTCTCTATTCAGTGGATGGATGTGCTAGTAAGGTGGGGGGATCCTGGTTCAATACATGAGTTAACTTCTCGAAACCTAAAATAATTTTGAAGTTTCGAAGCCAATCCTTGTAATTGGGTTCGGTCAGTCTATGGGTGTCCAGGATACGTGCTAGTGGGTTGGATGCAGACATTTTGCTTTTCCTATAGAGAGTCAAAGTTTCTAGTTAGATATTATAATTAAGACTTGACCAATTTATTTAGGAGTTTAATTTTTAAACAAATTAGCTTCCATTATTTTCTCGGATCCCTACACTTCCTTTATAGAGATGCGAAAATCTTCATGATTATAGATTTCTAATGGGTGGTGCAGTCCCACCAGCTGACTCATCACCTCACCTAACAGTTATTGATGATGGATTAGCCAATGAGTGGATAACTCTTATCCAATGATTCTCTAATCTTGGTGCATCCAAACTTGGTCTCTAATTCATAAATCTCACCATGCTCGAAATATTGATCTACTTCTTAGTTAAGTCAGACCCACCATTTGCATAAATTGGATTTTTAATTGGGTTTCTCACCATATCCAAAATATTGAGCCTAATTTAGCCTCTAGCCCATAGCATCCAATGCCTAATAGACATGGTTCCATCTTTTTGGTGTAATTGAAACACTGTGACCAGCCGAGAACAATCAATCCCGAGAAGGGCCCACATATCTACAATGGTGGAACACCTTAGACTTAATCTTTTCTTAGAAAGATTTGGTTTTGGTCTCTTTAAACTTGACATATAATAGCTATAACAATTATGACTAACCTAGTGGCATGGGTTAGCTCGGATTGTTAACCACCTTTGATCAGGATTGGGTCGACAACTATGGTCAGGTAAGTGAGACCGATGGAAGGAATATGCCATTAACTTGATAAGAATGCATTCGAGTCGAGTAGCTCTCAATTAAAAATCAATCGATCGTATCTGCCAGACTTACCTTAGCATCAAATTATTGAGCCAGAACCAATCAGGTTAGCCTACAATCCTGACTCTAACCACTGAGCCTAATTAGATCTTAGCTTGATCGATCACTCCTATGATTCAATCTTGATCCAGACTTAATCCTATTAGGCTGGTCAATTTAAGCACTCTTGATCCCATCTAACCAACTCTTGATTCGATTTGATCAACTGCTAGACCTAATTGAGCTATCCAAACTCGAACCCAATTTTATGAATATGTCTTAAATCTGAAAATTCTTAATTTTTAGACTTAACATATTTCATAATATTAATTCTTAATTAAGTTTAGGATTCACAAATAAAATATGTAAATAAAATTCAAGGGTTTCAGGATCTAGGGTTTTGTAGAAAATAAGTTTTAGGTTTCTGATTAAGGACGAATGCGCAGCACTCCTACACATCATAAGAACATCCCATCGAATGGGAGGAGAGGGCATTTAAACCCTACTTTGTTCTTATGACCATATGGCCAAGGGGAATGCCTTAATCAAAAATATAAAAACTATAAAACTAGTTAGATCTACATCATATATCTCATATATAAAAAATTGATCTAACTATAAACATGTTTTGCATACATCTTCATATATCATATCATGCATATTTAGGTCTAAATTATCTCATAATTATCTAAAAAATTAAATTTAAATTGATCATATCAAATTAAAATCTATTCTAGATAATTATGTAAAACTATTCTACAACTAGTCTAAACATGCATTCATCATATCTCATATGAACAAAAATTAAATAATTTAATTTTTTATTTTTTAAATCTTATTATAATATTTATAATATTAAAAAATAGTAAATAAATAGATCTAAAAATTATAACAAATCAAATTAAATTATGATCATGCTAGACTATACATAGAATAATTCTATTGTACAACTAGTCATGCATCTTATACAACTTAGATCTAAATTATTTAATTTTTTAAATTTTTAATTCTAAATCTAATCACATCTAATGTGACATTTGAAATCATTAAATTATTAGATCAAACTTAAAATAAAATTAGATCTAATAAAAAATGCAACTTGGCTGCAATACTAGTTGAAGAAAAAATCTAGTTTTTCAGGTCAGGTTCGTTCAGATCTGATTGGATCAAGAGAGATATTTTAAAAATTTTTTTCTTGGATAAAAATCAGATATGAAACTTTTTAGATTTGATATTATTGATCTAATAAAAGATAATAAAATAAACTAAAAAATAAATTAAATCTAATTTAATTTTATCTTATTGTGGGTAATCTGATTACCCTGTGATGATGTTGATGTCTGCCTGAGGTTCTAGATCTAGCCACACAAGTGTCTGACCTCTACCGATATCCACTCGGATAAGAACTGGAGATGTCCTCCTTCTTTATCACTTCTCCAAAAATTAGATCTGGATCTGATTTTGAAGATCTTCAAAACTCCTTTTGAAGATGTGAGTTATCTCTTGCAGCAGTGCTGCCTTCTTCCTTTCCCTATTGCCATTCTCTTGCTTGGATCGCACCAAACTTGTGCCCAAAAAATCATGGGCATGGATAGGAGAGAGAACACCTGAAGGTGGCATGGAGGAGGAAGAGGGGCAGCCTTGTGGCATAGGCAATGGGTCAAGCATCTTTGATCTTCGCGTAGATAGGATTTTTATAGACCCTGTTGCACCATGCAGTGCCACATCATCCCTACCAATTATGGCTTTTTGTGCAATCAGATCTAAATCTGATTGGTAGAATGACATCATCTGATCAAATCAGATGAGAGCCTCTTTGAATCATCCTTAGATGGCACCAAGATTGGGTCAAAGTAGTCTTCTAGGCGCCATCCAAGTAGAATCCCCGAAGCAACTGGAGTCCCATCAGTACGGGACTCTAGATGCCTTATCGATGGGTGCATGCCTCCCTAGGCATGCACCCCTTATCCATCTACTTTTTAGTAGGTGGACTGGTCCAAGAACTCTCTCCTATGATGGCTTGATATATGGGCAGATGTCTAAGTATCAAAGGTCAATGTTTGACCAAATATCCAAAATAGGATTTAGTAGGTGACGAAAAATGGCAGGTGTTGTCTTAAATTCATCTCATAAATTAAGACAACCTTTTTCTAATTTGAACAAGCTCTAGTCAGACTAAGTAAAGATATCTGAGTGAGCTTAGACATATTTGGCTCAGTCGAGATAAACTTTAATGATAATTAAAAGAGAACATTAGGCTCAATCGTATGCTAGCATGATTTCCTTGAACCTAATTGAATCTAATTCCAATCAATTGAACTGGGTTAGTCTAATTGATGATATCCAGATTGAAATCTTTATTTATGTAACCCAATTAGGTTTAGTTCCATATGGTAATGAGGTATGTCGCGATATCTATCATCGACATCATCGAAACACCTTCCAACGGATCAGAACTTTTCTGATTCAGACAACTAGTATGATTGATCATCTAAATCATTCTAATTACTCTCAAAATCAACTAGTGATACCTAGTAGAATATGATGGCAACCCATCAAAACTGAAAATGAATCTGTCGGTGTAGTTACCTATGTGATTAAGTTATTCTATCTTGAGCCCCGACTGGATTGGGATTAAGGAAATCTCATCAAACCCTAATATCCGTCATATGATTAATCATTCGATTCAAGTCTAATGTGAAAATCTTAATAGAAACTCTTTCTATTATTTCACTCTTCCATGGCCATGGGCTTATGGACTTGATTCTCATGATCATCATAGGACTACTTCTCATCTATCGAGGTGGATAGATTTCCTATTGGTGCAATCCAATTCCTACAATGAACATGCTAGAGCCAACATACACCACAAGATTCTGAATGGCTAGGAGATCGAGTCATGGTGTAGTCAAACTATAACACCATCAAGGTGAACTGCCGATGCACCTCAGGTCAAAGAACCAGATACATAACTACAGCTTTGAGCCAGTCATCAATGAGAAGATAGACTTCCTAATGACTGCTCAAGGTGGTCACGCTCGGTGCCCTCATTCTCTAACGAGTACCTATACTCTCGCTCCGGTGTCTCTACACTGTAGATTCAAGACTCATCTACTATAAAGAAGTGATTATACACCAACCTTTCGGATCAATCATCATCCTTATGATGATCCTATGATTAGGAGCATTTTATGAGTTAATAATAAAAATTCATGTCTTAAATTTTTAACTCTTCAAAATAAGAACTATCATCATCATTAACTCAAGGGATGTATCACAGACACTAAATACACATTGTGATAGAAAATAATTCATTTTATTATTTATAGTCAAAATTATAATTTTACCCTTAGAAGTGTATAACAAGTATCAGCCAATTTTGGCTTCTAGGACACACATATCTAACATATAATATTGAAAAAATAAAAATTAAATAAATCTAAAATTATATTTAATCAAATTAAATACACAATCATACTAGACTATACATAGAACTATTCCATACCTGGTCCAGTCATACATCTTATACATATTAGATCTAAATAATTTAATTTTAATTTTTTTAATTTTAGATCTAATCATATCTGATGTGATAATTGATATATTTTTATATCAAATCATAAATAAAAATAAAATTAAATCTAAGATAGATTTGAAGAACTACTAACGTAGCTCTGATACCAGTTGAAGGAAAACCCTATTTTCCGACACAAGGTCGTTCAGATCTGATTAGATCTGAAAGAATATTTTAAAAATATTTTCTTCCATGATCATACAGATCCCTTAAGATCGGGTATAGGATTAAAAATAAAATTAAATCTAATTAATTTCATACCTTGTATTTTGGGTAATCAGATTACCATATGATGATCCTGATCTGTCCTGAGGTTCTGGAAGGAGCCATGCATGCGCCTGGCCTCTGAAGATATCCACTCAGGCAGGATCCAGACGTCTTCTCCTCATGGATCATTTTTCCAAATATTAGATCTGAAACTGATCTGAAAGTCCTTCAAAAGAATTTTTAAAAGCAGCATGTCCATTCACGAACACCGTCGCATAGATGCTGAACTCTTCATAAATTTGATTGGATCTTCTTCTTAGATATATTTCCAACCTTTGGCACTTAGAAGAAGGGGAGAGAGAGGATAAGAGAGGGAATGGAAGATGGAAGGAGCGATAGCCTTTGGGTATGAAAAATTATTTCTTTCATGAAGAGCCTTGGTGCAAGGGTTCTTATTGAAGGGAAATCCTGATTTCCCGGTCCAGGTTCGTCCAGATCTGATTAGATCAAGAGATATATTTCAAAAATTTTTCTCTTGATCTTAATCAGATCTTGATATGTTTCAGATCTGATTCTTATTATTTTAATAAATAAAATAAAATAAGATAAATTAAATCTAATTTAATTTACCTGATTTGGGTAATCCTATTACCCTGTAGATGATCCTGATTGCAGCGGCAGGTTCTGGATCTTAGCCACGCAAGCGCCTGGCCTCTACCGGTATCCACTCGGGTTGGATCTGGAGATCCTCTTCTTCTCTATCACACCTCCAAAAATCAGATCTGGATCTGATCTGGAGGATCTTCAAAACTCTTTTGAAGATCTGCAGTCGTCCTTTTGCAGCAGCGCAGCCTTCTTGCTTTTGATCGCCTTTCCTTGATCTGAATCGCACCAAACTAAATCCAAAACCCTTTTGGACGTGGAGAGCAAGGGGAGAAGAGAGTATGGCATGGAGAAGGAGGGGAGAGGCAGCCTTGGACGTGGGAAATCTCTATTGAATTCACTTTGACTTGGAATTAGGGTTGGGCGCAGGGTCTTATTTATAGACCTCTTGTGATCCAACTCCTCTTCCTCTCAACCAATCACAACCCTTTGTGAAATCAGATCTAAATCTGATTGGTTGGAATAGAGACCCCTGGATTCCTCCTTAGAGGGCGCCTAAGACCAGTCAAACTGGATTCTTAGTAGAACTCTGATTGGAATCCAAAAGGGAGGATGGAGTCCTTGTCCAACAAGGACTCCTAGGCGCCTCCTACTTGGGCTCACGCCACCCTTGGCGTGCGCCCTTCTCCTTGCCAGGTTCTGGCAGGGGGACAAGCCCCCACCAGCTCTCCAATAGGTGCATGACATGTGGTCAAAAGTCAAAGGGTCAATGGTCAACGTTTGACCAGTCAAAGGTAGACTTTTGACCAAAGTCAAAGAACAAGAAATGGCAGGTGACCAAAAATGGCAGGTAATGTCTTACAAATAAGACAACCTATTCTGACTTGGACAACCTCCAGTCAGACCATATGAAGGCCTCTGATTGAGCACAAACTCCTTTGGCTCAGTCAGGACAACTTATTTATGATAGTAAAAGAAGAACGTTAGGTTCAATCGAGTGCTAGCACGATTTCCTTGAACCTAATTGAATCTCATTCAGATCAATTGAACTAGATCAGTTCAATTGATGATCACCAGATTCAAACCCTTGTTTGTGTGACCCAGTTAGGTTCAGTTCTGTATGGTAATGGGATATGTCATGATCTCTATCATAGACATCATCGAAACTCCTTTCGATGGATCAGAACTCTTCTGATTCGAACAGCTAGAATGATCGATCATCTAAATCATTCTAATTGCTCCCAAAATCCACCAGTGACACCTAGCAGTATATGGTGGCAACCCATCAGAGCTGAATGCGAACCTCTTGGTGCAGCTACCTGTGTGATTCAGTTCTTCTATCTTGAGCCCCGATCAGATTAGGGTTAAGGTGAACTCGTCAAACCCTAGTCTCTGTCATATGATGTAATCATTCGATTCGAGTCCAATGTGAAAATCTAAATAGAAACTCTTTCTATTATTTCACTCTGCCATGGCCATGGGCTTCTGGACTTGATTCTCATGATCATCATAGGGCTACTCCTCTACCACCGAGGTAGATAGATCCCATCTTGATGCAATCCAGTTCCTACAATGAACATGTCATAGCCAACATACACCTCAGGGTTCCATATGGCTAGGAGACCGAGTAATGGTGTAGTCAAACTATAACACCCTCAAGGTGAACTGCCGATGCATCTCAGGTCAAAGAACCAGACACACTACTGCAGCATCGAGTCAGTCATTGACGAGAAGGTAGACTTCCTAATGACTACTCGAGGTGGTCACGCTCAGTGCCCTCGTTCTCTAACGAGTACCTGTACTCTCGCTCCGGTGTCTCCACACCGTAGACTCAAGACTCATCTACTAAAGAGAAGCGATCGTACACCAACCTTCCGGATCAATCACCATCCTCGTGATGATCCTATGGTCGGGAGCTGTTTATGAGTTAATAATGATTATTCATGTCTTAAATTTTCAACTCTTGAAAATATGAATTATCATTACCATTAACTCAAAGGATGTATCACAGACACTAAATACACATGTGTGATAGAAAATAACCCATTTCATTAATTATAGTCAAAATTACAATTTTGCCCCTAGAAGTGTATTACAAGTGTCAGCCAATTCTGGCTTCTAGGGCACATATATCTAACAATCTCCCACTTGTCCTAAAGCCAATTGGCTACAAGTCTAAGTCCCATCTTCTCAAGGTGGGCTTCGATCTTCTGCTGGCCCAACGGCTTTGTAAGTGGGTCTGCCACATTATCTGTGGAGTTGACTCTCTTGACCTCAACGTAACCTTTCTCAAGGTAATCGCGGATGAGATGGTATCACCGTTTGCTTGGAACTCTTCCAGCACAAACAGTCTGCCAGATGTCGACTTTCGATCATCTATATCGGACATGAAGTCCGAGTCTGTGTATCCCTGAACTTGGAGTTCTCCATTACCAAAGACCAACATCATATCCTTAGTTCTTCTCAAGTACTTAAGGATACATTTCACAGAAGTCCAGTGTTCTTCACCTGGATTTGACTGATATCTGCTTGTGACACTCACAGCATGGGCTATATCAGGTCGTGTACATAGCATGGCATACATGAGGCTCCCTATTGCAGAAGCATAAGGGATCTTGCTCATGCGTTCTATTTCCTCAGGTGTGCTGGGGCACATCTTCTTGGAAAGATGAATACCATGTCTGAAGGGTATTAATCCCCTCTTAGAGTTTTCCATACTAAACCTCTTTAGTACTTCCTCTATGTACATCTTCTGTGAAAGTCCTAGCATCCTATTCGGTCTATCCCTATAGACCTTAATTCCTAGAATAAAGGATGCTTCACCTAGGTCTTTCATGGAGAATTCCTTAGACAACCACATCTTGACTGATGTCAACATGGGAATATCATTCCCAATAAGGAGGATGTCATCCACGTACAATACGAGGAAGACAACAGCGCTCCCACTGACCCTTTTGAAAACACATGGTTCCTCTTCATTTTTGATGAAACCAAACTTTTTGATCACATCATTGAAACGAGTGTTCCAGCTCCGAGATGCTTGCTTAAGTCCATATATGGACCTTTGCAGCTTGCAAACCTTGTGATCAGTATCACTGGATGTGAAACCTAGCGGCTGTTCCATATAGATATCTTCCTCAAGATATCCATTTAGGAATGCCGTTTTCACGTCCATTTGCCATATTTCATAATCGAAATAGGCTGCAACAGCAAGCAATGTGCGGATGGATTTTAGCATAGCTACCGGGGAAAAGGTATCCTGATAGTCAATGCCTTCACGTTGACTATAACCTTTTGCCACCAGTCTAGCCTTGAATGTCTCCACATTCCCATCTGCACCAATCTTTCTCTTGAAGATCCATTTACACCCAATAGGTACTATACCTTCTGGTGGATCTACCAAGGTCCAGACTTGGTTTGAGTGCATCGAGTCGATCTCTGACTTCATTGCCTCAAGCCATTTCTCGGAGTCGATATCTGATATCGCCTCGTTGTAGGTTTTGGGATCATCACCATGAGCACCATTACCTATGAGGAACATTTCCTCTACGTCCTCTGAAATAATACCTAAGTATCTTTCAGGGGGACGGGAAACTCTTTCCGATCTACGAGGTGGAGGAGGTAGTGTTCTTATTGGCTCAACCTGATTTGGTTCCACTTGGTCCTTAGCTCTTTCTGCTTGTGAGACTTTCTCATCAAGCTTAATCTGCTTTCCAATGCCACTATCTTGAATAAACTATTTTTCAAGAAATATGGCATGTCGACTCACAATCACATTGTGGTCTTCTGGAATGTAGAAATAGTATCCTAATGACTCTTTAGGATATCCTATGAATCGAGCTCTAAAGGACCTAAACTCTAACTTGTCCGCTTGTTGTCTTTTGACATAAGCCGGACAACCCCAAATTCTGAGATGACTCAGACTTGGTTTCTTACCGTGCCATATCTCATACGGTGTGGTAGGAACGGTTTTAGAGGGAACCCTATTCAGTAAATAGATTGAAGTTAATAATGAATGTCCCCAAAGAAAATCTGGGAGGTCTGTGAAGCTCATCATGGATCGAACCATATCCAATAGAGTCCGATTTCTCCGTTCTGAAACCCCGTTGAGTTGAGGTGTTCCTGGTGGAGTCCATTGAGAGACTATGCCATTTTCCCTAAGATAGTCTAGGAATTCCCGGCTAAGGTATTCACCTCCTCGATCTGATCGAAGAACCTTAATGGGTTTTCCAGTTTGTTTTTCTACTTCATGTCTGAATTCTTTGAACTTTTCAAAAGCTTCAGACTTATGTCTCATAAGATACACATACCCATACCTAGACAGATCATCGGTAAAGGTAATGAAGTAGACAAAATTGCCTCTAGCCGGCACATCGAATGGGCCGCACACATCAGTATGTACTAGGGCAAGGAGATCTGTGGCCCTCTCCCCATGTCCAACAAAAGGGAGTTTAGTCATTTTGCCTTGAAGACAAGATTCACAAGTTGGATATAACTCAAAAGTCAATGGACTCAATAGCCCATTTTTCTCCAATTTGTTAATCCTATCTTCTGCTATATGACCTAATCTCAGGTGCCATAGATATCTGTCGTTTGGACTATCCCTAGGTCGTTTGGCATTCACGTTTTGCTCGATAGTTAAAACAGGTACATCAATATGCAACTGATAAAGACCATTAACAAGGAAACCATTTGCAATTTTATTTCTTTCATAAAGAATGTTACAATGGTCCTTAAAGAAGGTGATCACATAACCTTCTTGTGCTAAGCATGAAACAGAAATCAAATTCCTGCTAGCTGCAGGCACATAATAACAGTCTTTTAAAACTAAGTCTAAACCAGATGGTAATCGCAGAGGGTATGTTCCCACGGCTACTGCAGCAACTCTTGCTCCATTACCGACGCGTAGGATCATGTCTCCATCCCTCAGCCTCCTGCTATCCTCAAGACCCTGCATAGAAGTGCACAGATGAGCACTAGAACCAGAGTCAAGCACCCAACTGGATGCAGAAGAAACCGTAAGGTTAGACTCAATAACGAGCATACCTCCAGAAGGACCTTCCTTCTTGTTCTTTAGGGTGGCCAGGTAAGTAGGGCAGTTCCGCTTCCAATGGCCGTCGCTGTTGCAATGGAAACACTTTCCTTTGCCATCGACCTTCTTCTTCGGTTCTGCCTTCTTCTTCTTTGATCCTTCTACCTTTTGCTTTTTCACAGACTTCTTTTTCTTTCCATAAGACTTTCTTTTGGAAGAAGTCCGTTCCATAGCAAGAACTGAGCCTTTAGAACCTTTCATAGAAAGCTCAGCGGTAACCAGCATATTCATCAACTCGGCCAAGGAATTTTGAAGTTTATGCATGTGGTAATTCATGATGAATTGCCCATATGCATCAGTCAAGGATTGCAGAATAATATCGTTCTGCAAGATCCAAGTCCAACTTCACACCGAGCTTCTCAAGCTCTTCCATGTCCTTGATCATTGTCAGACAGTGATCTTGGACTGACTGCCCATCACGCATCTTAGCCTTAAAAAGTCGTTTCGTGACTTGATATTTGGCTGCGCGACTCTGTTCACCAAACATCTCCTGCAGGTGAGCCAACATTTGGCGAGCAGTCCCGATATCTTCATGTTGGCGCTGGAGCTCATCAGACATCGAGCCCAACATGTAGTATCTGGCCTTATTGTCTTCGTCAATCCATTTTTCCAGAGACGCTCTCTGTTCAGTGGATGGACGAGCTGGTAAGGTGGGAGGGTCCTGGTCCAAAACATGTGTTAACTTCTCTGAACCCAAAACAATTTTGTAGTTCCTGAGCCAATCTTTATAATTGGGTCCAGTCAGTCTATGTGTGTCTAGGATACGTGCCAGTGGGTTGGACGCAGACATTTTCCTGTAGAGAGTCAAAGATTCTAGTTAGATACTGTAATTTTGACTTGACCAATTTGTTTAGGGATTTTATTTTTAAACAAATTAGCTCCCACTATTTTCTCGGATCCCTACACTCCCTCTGTAGAGATGCGAAAATCTCCGCGATTGATGATTTCTAGTGGGTGGTGCGGTCTCACCAACTGACTCATCACCTCACCTAACAGTTATTGGTGATGGGTTAGCCAATGAGTGAACAACTCTTGTTCAATGATTCTCTAATCATGGTGCACCCAAACTTGGTCTCTAATTCATGAATCTCACCGTATCCGGAATATTGATCCACTCCTTAGTTAAGTCAGACCCACCATTTGCATAGACTGGGTTCCTAATTGGGTCTCTCACCGTATCCGGAATATTGAGCCCAACTCATCCTCCAGCCCATAGCATCCAATGCCTAATAGACATGGTTGCGTCTTCCCGGTGCAACTGAGCCACTGTATCCAGCCGAGAACAATCAACCCCGGGAAGGGCCCGCACGTCTACAATGGTGGAAGACCTCGGACTTAATCTTTTCTTAGGGAGAATTGATTCAGGTCTCATTAAACTAGACTTGGCTTAGTCATAACAATTATGACTAACCTAGTGGCATGGGTTCAGCTCGGATTATTGACCACCTCAGATCAGAACTGTGTCAACAGATATGGCCAGGTAAGTGAGACCGGTGGAAGGAATATGCCGTTAACTCGCACAAGAACGCATTCAGGTCGAGTAGCTTCCAATTAAAAACCAGTCGGTCGTCTGTGCCAAACTTACCTTAGACACCAAATTGTTGAGTCAGAACCAATTGGGTTAGCCTACAATCCAGACTCTAACCTCTGAGCCTAATTAGGTCTTGCTTGATCGTGACTCGATCTTGACCCAGACTTAATCCTATTAGGCTGGTCAATTTAAGCATTGTTGATCCCATCTAACCAACTCTTGATTCGGTTTGATCAACCGCTTAGACCTAATTGAGCTACCCAAGCCCGAACCCAGTATTATGAATATGTCTTAGATCTGAAATTCTCAATTTTAGACCTAATTAATATTCCATAAACTTAATTCTTAATTAAGTTGGGTTCATAAACAAAATATGCACAATAAATCCTAGGGTTTCAGGATCTAGGGTTTTGCAGAAAGTAAGTTTTGGGTTTCTGATTAAGGACGAACACGCAGCACCCCTACACGTCATAAGAACACCCCATCGAATGGGAAGAGAGGGCCTTTAAACCCTTCTTCGTTCTTATGACCGGACGGCCAAGAGGAACGCCTTAATCAGGAACATTCAATACTACAAAACAGTTATCAGATCTATATCATATATCTCATATATAAATTTAGATCTAATCAAGGCATATTTTGCATACATCTCATGTATCAAATCATGCATGTTTTCAGATCTAAATTATCACATAATAATCTAAAAAATTAGATTTAAATTGATCTAATCAAAATAAATTCTAATCTAGACAATTATGTAGAACTATTCTACAACTAGTCTAGTCATGCATCTATCATATCTCATATGATATTTAAAATTAAATAATTTTTATTTGCTGTTTATCAGATGTTATTATAACACTTATAATATCAGAAAATAGTAAATAAGAAGATCTAAAATATGATTTAATCATATTAAATCAAAGACATGCAAAACTATTCTATAGAACTATTCTATTCTAGAACTAGTCATGCATATCTTCATGTTCTTAGATCCAAATCATTTAATTTTAATTTTTTCTGATTTCAGATCTGATCACATCTCATGTGACATCTGAAATCACATTATTTTTAATTAAAATAAAATTAAAATCAGATCTAAACAATTTTAGAACCATGGCTCTGATACCAGTTGAAGGGAAATCCTGATTTCCCGGTCCAGGTTCGTCCAGATCTGATTAGATCAAGAGATATATTTCAAAAATTTTTCTCTTGATCTTAATCAGATCTTGATATGTTTCAGATCTGATTCTTATTATTTTAATAAATAAAATAAAATAAGATAAATTAAATCAAATTTAATTTACCTGATTTGGGTAATCCTATTACCCTGTAGATGATCCTGATTGCAGCGGAAGGTTCTGGATCTTAGCCACGCAAGCGCCTGGCCTCTACCGGTATCCACTCGGGTTGGATCTGGAGAATCCTCTTCTTCTCTATCACACCTCCAAAAATCAGATCTGGATCTGATCTGGAGGATCTTCAAAACTCTTTTGAAGATCTGCAGTCGTCCTTTTGCAGCAGCGCAGCCTTCTTGCTTTTGATCGCCTTTCCTTGATCTGAATCGCACCAAACTAAAATCCAAAACACTTTTGGACGTGGAGAGCAAGGGGAGAAGAGAGTATGGCATGGAGAAGGAGGGGAGAGGCAGCCTTGGACGTGGGAAATCTCTATTGAATTCACTTTTGACTTGGAATTAGGGTTGGGCGCAGGGTCTTATTTATAGACCTCTTGTGATCCAACTCCTCTTCCTCTCAACCAATCACAACCCTTTGTGAAATCAGATCTAAATCTGATTGGTTGGAATAGAGACCCCTGGATTCCTCCTTAGAGGGCGCCTAAGACCAGTCAAACTGGATTCTTAGTAGAACTCTGATTGGAATCCAAAAGGGAGGTGGAGTCCTTGTCCAACAAGGACTCCTAGGCGCCTCCTACTTGGGCTCACGCCACCCTTGGCGTGCGCCCTTCTCCTTGCCAGGTTCTGGCAGGGGGACAAGCCCCCACCAGCTCTCCAATAGGTGCATGACATGTGGTCAAAAGTCAAAGGGTGTCAATGGTCAACGTTTGACCAGTCAAAGGTAGACTTTTGACCAAAGTCAAAGAACAAGAAATGGCAGGTGACCAAAAATGGCAGGTAATGTCTTACAAATAAGACAACCTATTCTGACTTGGACAACCTCCAGTCAGACCATATGAAGGCCTCTGATTGAGCACAAACTCCTTTGGCTCAGTCAGGACAACTTATTTATGATAGTAAAAGAAGAACGTTAGGTTCAATCGAGTGCTAGCACGATTTCCTTGAACCTAATTGAATCTCATTCAGATCAATTGAACTAGATCAGTTCAATTGATGATCACCAGATTCAAACCCTTGTTTGTGTGACCCAGTTAGGTTCAGTTCTGTATGGTAATGGGATATGTCATGATCTCTATCATAGACATCATCGAAACTCCTTTCGATGGATCAGAACTCTTCTGATTCGAACAGCTAGAATGATCGATCATCTAAATCATTCTAATTGCTCCCAAAATCCACCAGTGACACCTAGCAGTATATGGTGGCAACCCATCAGAGCTGAATGCGAACCTCTTGGTGCAGCTACCTGTGTGATTCAGTTCTTCTATCTTGAGCCCCGATCAGATTAGGGTTAAGGTGAACTCGTCAAACCCTAGTCTCTGTCATATGATGTAATCATTCGATTCGAGTCCAATGTGAAAATCTAAATAGAAACTCTTTCTATTATTTCACTCTGCCATGGCCATGGGCTTCTGGACTTGATTCTCATGATCATCATAGGGCTACTCCTCTACCACCGAGGTAGATAGATCCCATCTTGATGCAATCCAGTTCCTACAATGAACATGTCACAGCCAACATACACCTCAGGGTTCCATATGGCTAGGAGACCGAGTAATGGTGTAGTCAAACTATAACACCCTCAAGGTGAACTGCCGATGCATCTCAGGTCAAAGAACCAGACACACTACTGCAGCATCGAGTCAGTCATTGACGAGAAGGTAGACTTCCTAATGACTACTCGAGGTGGTCACGCTCAGTGCCCTCGTTCTCTAACGAGTACCTGTACTCTCGCTCCGGTGTCTCCACACCGTAGACTCAAGACTCATCTACTAAAGAGAAGCGATCGTACACCAACCTTCCGGATCAATCACCATCCTCGTGATGATCCTATGGTCGGGAGCTGTTTATGAGTTAATAATGATTATTCATGTCTTAAATTTTCAACTCTTGAAAATATGAATTATCATTACCATTAACTCAAAGGATGTATCACAGACACTAAATACACATGTGTGATAGAAAATAACCCATTTCATTAATTATAGTCAAAATTACAATTTTGCCCCTAGAAGTGTATTACAAGTGTCAGCCAATTCTGGCTTCTAGGGCACATATATCTAACACAGTTGAAAAGAATCAAAGTTTAGAAAATTTGTTGTCCCCATTGAATCCTATTCTATAGCTCATTAGGTACAAGGTATGACTCATGCCCTATCATGTATCAGAAAAATAGTTCAAAAGGATTTCCAAAGAATTTTCTAGAAGCCTCTGATTAGGTGACCCTTAATTCTCTCAATTAGATCAACTTTTGACCCTAGTCCAATTTAACCATGAACGGATTTATTTTCTATAATTAATTTGACCTAGACTTATTCCAGTCAAATAAAAATAAATGTATTCAAAAATATATAAATGAGTCAAATCAAATTTGACTCAGTTGTGATGAATCAGAAAGATTATAAAAGGAGAAAGTTAGGCTCAATCATGTGCTAGTACTATTACTTTGAACCAGATTGGATCTAATCCAAATCAATCAAACTAGATTAGCTCAATTGATGACATCCAGACCTAAACCCTTGTTTGTGTGATCCAGTTAGATTTAATTCTGTATGATAATGGGATATGTCATGATCTCCATCATCAACATCATTAAAATATCTTTTGATGGATCAGAACTTTTCTGATTCATATAATTAGAATAATTGATAATCAAAATCATTCTAATTGCTCCCAAAATCTATTAGTGATACCTAGCAGTATATGATGGCAACCCATCAAAGCTAAAAATGAATCTCTCAATGTAGTTACTATGTGATTGGGTTCTTTTATCTTGAGCTCCGATAAGATTAGGGTTAAAATGAACTCGTCAAAGCCAATGTCTGTCATATGAATTAATCATTTAATTCAAGTCTAATGTGAAATCCTAATAGAAACTTCTTCTATCATCTTCACTCTACCATGGCCATGGGCTTAAGGACTCAATCTCATGATTACCATAGGGCTACTCCTGATCTACCGAGGTAGATAGATCCCTTATTGGTGTAATCCAATTTCTAGAATGAACATGCTATAGCCAACATACATCTCAGGATTTTGAATGACTAGAAGATTGAGTTATAGTATAATCAAACTATAACATCCTCAAGGTGAACTACAGATGCATCTCAGATTAAGGAACTAGACACACCTACTGTAGCATCAAGCCAGTCATCGATGAGAAGGTAGACTTTCTTATGATTGCTCGAGGTGGTCATGCTCAGTACCCTCATTCTCTAACGAGTACCTGTACTCTCTCTCCGATATCTCCACACCATAGATTCAAGACACATCTATCATAAAAAAAGAATTGTACATCAACCTTTCAGATCGATCACCATTTTCATAATGATCCTACGGTTGGGAGCAGTTTATAAGTTAATTATGAAAATTCATATCTTAAATTTTTAACTTTTGAAAATATGATTTATCATTATCATTAACTCAAAGGATGTATCACTGATATTTTAAATACATATTATGATAGAAAATAATCCTTTTATTAATTTATAATCAAAATTATAAAATTGCTCTTAGAAGTGTATTACAAGTGTCAGCCAATCTGACTTCAAGAGCACACATATAACAATTGTATGGGCTAAAGCAGTCATCAAGATAGTAGTACAATCACTTTGACACCTTCGTGAGGAGCATCGACCTTTCTAGGTGTGAATTTGATCCTTGTGTATATTCAATTGAAGAAAAAAATCTTATTTTTTGGGTCTGATTCATTCAGATTTGATTGGATCAAGAAGAATATTTCAAAAATTTTACTTCTAAGATCCTAATCAGATCTGAGACTCTTCAGATCTGATCTTATTGATCTAATAATAAAAATAAAATAAAAATAAAAATTAAATCTAATTTAATTATACCTTTATTTTGGATAATTCAATTATCTTATGATGATCCTGATGTTTGCCTAAGGTTCTAGATGTAGCCACGCAAGCTTCTGGCCTCCATCGATATCCACTCGGACAAGATCTAGAGATCTTCTCTTTCTCAATCAATTTTCCAAAAATCAGATCTAGATCTGATCTTGAAGGTCTTTAAAACTCCTTTTGAAGAACAGTCGTTGTCTCTTGCAGCAGTGCTGCCTTCTTCCTTTGTTGGCGCCTTTCATTTGCTTGGATCGTACCTTACTCATGCCCAAAACCTCTTGGGCATGGAGAGGAGAGAGAGGACTAGAAGGTGGCATAGAGAAAGAGGGAGAGAGGCTTTGTGGCATGGGCTAAAGGTAGAAGCATTAAATTTTAGGCATAGATAGGATTTATATAGATCTTACTGTGTCATGCAGTGCCACATCATCCCGATCAATCATGGCCCTTTGTGCAATCAGATCTAAATTTGATTAATGGGATGACATCATCTGATCCGATCAGATGAGAGACCCTCAAAACCCTCCTTAAGTGGTGCTAAGACTAGGTCAAACAAGACTTCTTGGTGCCATAGAGTTTAATCCATTGAAGCAATCTGGAGTCCCATCTGTATGGGACTCCATCTTTTATCCTCATAGGATGCATGCCTCCCTAGGCATGCACCCCCTTCCTATCTAATTTTTAGTAGGGGGACAAGGCCTCAGGTACTCTCCTATAGGTACATGACACATGGGCAGATGTCTAATTGTCCAAGGTTAATATTTGACCAATGTCCGAAAATAAGATTTAGCAGATGACGGAAAAAGGCAGGTGTTATCTCAAATTTATCTCATAAATTAAGATAACCCTTTTCTGACCTAGACAAGCTTCAGTCAGACTAAGTAAAGGTTTATGGGTGAGCCCAAATATATTTGGCTCAGTCGAGACAAGCTTTAATGATTACTAAAATAGAACTTTAGGCTCAATCGTGTGCTAGCATGATTTTCTTGAACCTAATTGAATCTTATTCAAATCAATTGAACTGGGTTAGTCCAATTTGATGATATCCAGATCTAAACCCTTAGTTGTGTGATCTAGTTAGGTTCAGTTTTGTATGGTAATGGGATACGTCGCGATCTCTATCATCGGCATCATCGAAACACCTTCTGATGGATCAAAATATTTCTGATTCAAACAACTAGTATGATCGATCATCCAAATCATTCTAATTGCTCCCAAAATCTACCAGTGACACCTAGTAGCATATTGTGGCAATCCATTAGAGCTGAAAGCAAACCTCTCGGTGTAGTTACCTATCTGATTAGGTTCTTCTATCTTGAGCCTCGATCGGATTAGGGTTAAGGTGATCTCGTCAAATCCTAATATCCGTCATATGAATTAATTATTCGATTCAAGTCCAATGTAAAAATCCTAATAGAAACTCTTTCTATTATTTCACTCTGCCATGGCCATGGGCTTGTGGACTTGATTCTCATGATCATCATAGGGCTACTCCTCATCTACCGAGGTAGATAGATCCCCTATTGGTGTAATCCAATTCCTATAATGAACATGCTATAGCCAACATACACCTCAAGGTTTCAAATGGCTAGGAGATCGAGTTATGGTGTAGTGAAACTATAACACCCGCAAGGTAAACTATCGATGCACCTCAGATCAAAGAATTAGACACACAACTATAGCTTCGAGTCAGTCATCGACGAGAAGGTAGACTTCCTCATGATTGCTTAAGGTGGTCACGCTAAGTGCCCTCATTCTTTAATGAGTACTTGTACTCTCGCTTCGGTGTCTCTACATCATAGACTTAAGACTCATCTATCCTAAAGAAGCGATTGTGTCCTAACCTTTCGGATCAATCGCCATCCTCATGATGATCCTACGATCGAAAGCATTTTATGAGTTAATAATAAAAATTAATGTCTTAAATTTTCAACTCTTGAAAATATAAACTATCATTACTATTAACTCAAGGGATGTATCATAGACACTTTCAAATACACATTATGATAGCAAATAATATATTTTATTATTTATAGTCAAAATTATAATTTTGTCCTAAGAAGTGTATTACAAGTGTCAGTCAATCTGGCTTCTAAGACACACATATCTAACAAACTCCCACTTGATCGAAAGCCAATTGGCCACAAATCTTAGTCCCATCTTCTTAAGGTGGGCTTCGATCTTCTACTAGTCCAACAGCTTTGTAAGTGGGTCTGCCGCATTGTCTGCGGAGTCGACTCTCTTAACCTCGACGTAACCTTTCTCGAGGTAATCGTGGAGAGATGGTATCGCCGATCGATATGCTTAGATTTCTGGTGAGACCTCAGTTCTTTAGCAAAAGCTGTGGCACCATTATTGTCGTAGTATAGAGGAATGGCATCCGATGGCATTACTTCGATCTCTGTAGTGAACTTCTTATACCAGAATGCCTCCTTCATAGCTTCTGATGCAGCGATGTATTCTGCTTCCATGGTGGAATCTGGTATCACTATCTGCTTGAAACTCTTCCAACTGACAGCACCACCATTACACACAAACAAACTCACAGATGTTGACTTTCGATCATCTATATCGGATTTAAAATTTGAGTCTGCATACCCCTGGACTTGGAGTTCTCCATTACAAAAAACCAATAACATATCCTTCGTTCTTCTCAAGTACTTAAGGATACATTTCACAGAAATTCAGTATTCTTTATCTGGTTTCGAATGATATCTGCTCGTGACACTCGTGGCATGGACTATATCAGATCGTGTACATAACATGGCATACATGAGGCTCCCTATTGCTGAAGCATAAGGGATCTTGCTCATGTGTTCAATCTCCTCAGGTGTGTTGGGACACATTTTCTTGGAGAGATGAATGCCATGTCTGAAGGATACCAATCTCCTCTTGGAGTTTTCCATGCTAAGCCTCTTTAGCACTTCCTCTATGTACATCTTCTATGAAAGACCGAGCATCCTAGTCGGTCTATCTCTATAGACCATAATTCCTAAAATGAAGGATGCTTCTTCTAGGTCTTTCATGGAGAATTCATTAGATAATCATATTTTAACTATGGTCAACATGAGAATATCATTCCTAATAAGGAGGATATCATCCACGTATAGTACGAGAAAGACAATAGCGCTCCCACTAAACTTTTTAAAAATACATGGATCCTCCTCATTCTTGATGAAACCCAATAATTTGATCACATCATTAAAATGAGTATTCTAGCTCCAAGATGCTTGCTCAAGTTCATCTATGGATCTTTGCAGCTTGCATACTTTACGATCAGCATCACTGGATGTGAAATCTGACGGTTGTTCCATACAGATATCTTCCTCAAGGTATCCATTTAAGAATACCGTTTTCATGTTCATTTACTATATTTTATAATTGAAACAGATTGCAATAGCAAGCAATGTGCAGATGGATTTTAGCATGGCACCTAGCGAAAAGGTATCTTGATACTCAATGCCTTCGCGCTTACTATACCCTTTTGCTACTAATCTAGCTTTGAATGTCTCCACATTTCCATTTGCACCAATCTTTCTCTTGTAAATTCATTTACACCCAATAGGTACTATACCTTTAGGTAGATCTACCAAGGTCCAGACTTAGTTTGAGTGCATCAAGTCAATTTTTGACTTCACTGCCTCTAACCATTTCTCGAAGTCGATATCCGATATTGCCTCATCATAGGTTTTTGGATCATCACCACGAACCCCATTACCTATGAGAAATATTTTCTCTACTTCCTCTAAAATAGTATCTAAGTACCTCTCAGAAGGACGAAAAATCCTTTTCGATCTACGAGGTGGAGGAGGTAGTGATTGTATTAGCTCAACCTGATTTAGTTCAATAGGATCCTTAGCTCGTTGCTCTAGGAAGACTTTCTCCTCAAGCTTGATCTACTTTCCAATGCCACCATCTTGAATAAACTACTTTTCAAGAAAGATAGCATGCCGACTCACAATCACATTATGGTTTTCTAGAATATAAAAATAATATCCTAATAACTCTTGAGGATATCCTATAAATCGAGCTCTAAAGGACCTATAGTCTAACTTGTCCGTTTGTTGTCTTTTGACATGAGCCGGACAATCCCAAATTTTGAGATGACTCAGACTTGATTTCTTACCATGCCATATCAAATATGGTGTGTTAGGAATAGTTTTAGAGGAAACCCTATTTAGTAAATATATAGTAGTGAATAGACTATATCCCTAAAAAAAATCAAGAAGGTCTGTGAAGCTCATCATGGATTGGATCATATCTAATAGGGTTCGATTCCTCCATTCTGAAATTCCGTTGAGTTGAGGTGTTCCAGATGCAGTCCATTGAGAGACTATACCATATTACTTGAGATAGTCCAAAAATTTCCGACTAAGATATTCACCTCCTCGATTTGATCAAAGAACCTTAATGAATTTTTTAGTTTGCTTTTTCACTTCATGTATGAATTCTTTAAACTTTTCAAAGGCTTCAAATTTGTATCTCGTAAGATACACATATCCATATCAAGATAAATCATCGGTAAAGATTATGAAGTAGATAAAGTTACCTCTAGCTAGCACATCAAATGGGCCACACAGATCAGTATATACTAGGGCAAGTAGATCCGTGGCCCTTTCCCCATGTTCCACAAAAGGGAGCTTAGTTATTTTGCCATAAAGACATGATTCACAAATTGGATATGGCTCGAAAGTCAATGGACTCAATAATCTAGTTTTCTCTAATTTGTTAACCATATCTTCTACTATATGACCTAGCCTTAGGTGCCATAGATACCTATCATTTGGACTATCCCTGGGTCATTTTGATCTTATGGCATTTACATTTTGCTCGATATTAAAGAAAGATACAACAATATATAACTGGTAGAGATCGTTAATAAGGAAACCACTTACAATTTTATTTCTTTCCTAAAGAATATTATAATGATCCTTAAGAAAACTAATTATGTAGCCTTCTAGTGCTAAACATGAAATAGAAATCAAATTCCTACTTGCAACAGGCATATAATAACAATCCTTAAGTACAAAATCTAAGCCAGATGGTAGTCGAAGAGGGTAGATTCCCATGACCACAGCAGCAACTCTTGCTCAATTTCTGACATGTAGGATCATCTCACCATCCCTCATCCTCCTGCTATCCTCAAGATTCTGGATAGAAGTACAGAAATAAGCACTAGAACCAGAGTCAAGCATCTAACTGGATGTAGAAGAAATCGTAAGGTTAGATTCAATAACGAGCATACCTCCAGAAGGATCTATTTTCTTCTTATTCTTCAAGATGGCCAAGTATGTAGGATAGTTCTGCTTTCAGTGGCCGTCAGTATTACAATGGAAATACTTTTCTTTGTCAGCAGGCTTCTTCAGCTTTGTCTTTTATTTCTTTCCACCTTCCACCTTCTGCCTTTTCACAGACTTCTTCTTCTTTTCAAAAGACTTTCTCTTGGAAGAAGTCCATTCCATAGTAAGTACTGAGCCTTTAGAACTTTTTATAGAAAGCTCAGCAATAACCAGCATATTCATAAGCTCATCCAGAGTATTCTGAAGTTTATGCATATGGTAGATCATGATGAACTGTCCATATGCATCAGTCAAAGATTACAAAATTATATCATTCTACAGATCCTGGTCTAACTTCACTTCGAGCTTCTCAAACTCTTCCAAGTCCTTGATCATCATTAGATAATGATCTTGGATTGACTGCCCATCACGTAATTTAGCCTTAAACAGTCATTTAGTGATCTGATATTTGGCTACGCGGCTCTATTCACCGAACAACTCTTGCAGGTGAGCCAACATTTGGTGGACAGTCTTGATATCTTCATGTTGGTGCTGAAGCTCATTAGACATTGAGCCCAACATGTAGTATCTAGCCTTATTTTCTTCATCCATCCACTTGTCAAGAGATGCTGTCTATTCTATGGATGGATGAGCTGGTAAGGTAGGGGGATCCTGGTCTAATACATGAGTCAACTTCTCAAAACCCAAAATAATTTTAAAGTTTCGGAGCCAATCCTTGTAATTAGGTCTGGTCAGTCTATGGGTATCCAGGATACGGGCTAGTGGGTTGGACGCAGACATTTTTCTTTTTCCTATAGAGAGTCAAAGATTTTAGTTAGATTTTGTAATTAAGACTTAACCAATTTTTTTAGGAGTTTAATTATTAAACAAATTAGCTTCTACTATTTTTTCGGATCCCTACACTCCCTCTGTAGAGATGCAAAAATCTTCATGATTACTGATTTCTAGTGGGTGGTGCAGTCCTACCAACTAACTCATCACCTCACCTAATAGTTATTGGTGATGGGTTAGACAATGAGTGAACAACTCTTGTCCAATGATTTTCTAATCATAGTGCATCCAGTCTTGATCTCTAATTCATGAATCTCACCATGCCTAGAATATTGATCCACTCATTAGTTAAGTCAAACCCACCATTTGCATAGATTGGATTCCTAATTGGGTCTCTCACCGTATTTGAAATATTAAGCCCAATCCATCCTCCAGCCCATAGCATCCAATGCCTAATAGACATGGTTGCATCTTTCAGGTGTAATTGAACCATTGTGACCAGCCGAGAACAATCAACTCCAGGAAGGGCCTGCACATCTATAGTAGTGGAAGATCATAGATTTAATCTTTTCTTAGAAAGATTTGATTTAGGTCTCTTTAAAGTTGACTTATCATAGCCATAACCATTATGACTAACCTAGTGGCATGGGTTAGCTCAGATTGTTAGCCACCTTAGATCACGACTAAGTTAACAAATATGGCCAGGTAGGTGAGACCGGTGGAAGGGATATGCCATTAACTTGATAAGAACGCATTCGAGTCGAGTAGCTTCCAATTAAAAATTAGTCGATCGTATCTGCAAAATTTATCTTAGACACCAAATTATTGAGCCAGAACCAATCGAATTAGCCTACAATCCAGACTCTAACCACTGAGCCTAATTAGGTCTTAATTTGATCGATCACTCATGTGACTCAACCTTGACCCAGACTTAACTCTATTAGGCTGGTCAATTTAAATACTCTTGATCCCACCTAACCAACTCTTGATTTAGTTTGATCAATCGCTAGACCTATTTGAGCTATCCAAGTTCGAACCCAATTTTATGAATATGTCTTAGGTCTAAAAATTTTTAATTTTAGATCTAATATATTTCATAATCTTAATTCTTAATTAAGTTTAGGGTTCATAAATAAAATATGTATATAAAATCCTAGGGTTTCAGGATCTAGGATTTTGGAGAAAATAAATTTTTGATTTTTGATTAAGGACGAACGCGCAACATCCCTACACACCATAAGAATACCCAATCGAATAGGAGGAGAGGGCCTTTAAACCCTACTTCATTCTTATGACCAGACGGTCAAGGAGAATGCCTAAATTAGAAACATGATAAATCTACAAAACCAATTAGATCTACATCATATATCACATGTATAAAAATTGATCTAACTAAAAATATATTTTGTATACATCTCATGTACCATATCATGCATATTTTTAGATCTAAATTATTTTATAAACATCTAAAAAATAAAATTTAAATTTTATCATATTAAATTAAAATTTATTCTAGATAATTTTGTAGAACTATTCTACAACTAGTCTAAACATCCATCTATCATATCTCTTATGAATAAATTAAATAAATTTATTTTTTATTTTTTAGATTTAATTATAATATTTATATTATTAAAAAGTAGTAAATAAATAGATCTAAAAATTATAATTAATTAAATTAAAATTATTATTATGCTAGATTATACAGAATAATTCTATTCTTAGTCCAGTCATGCATCTCATACATCTTAGATCTAGATTATTTAATTTTTAATTTTTTAATTTTAGATCTAATCATATCTAATGTGATATCTAAAATCATCTAATTATTAGATTAAAATTAAATTAAAATTAAATCTAATAAATTATGGAACCTAGCTCTGATACCAGTTGAAGGAAAAAAACTTATTTTTCGTGTCAGGTTCGTTCAGATCTGATTGGATCAAGAAGAATATTTTAAAAATTTTACTTTTAAGATCCTAATCAGATTTGAGATTTTTCAAATATGATCTTATTAATTTGATAATAAAAATAAAATAAAAATAAAAATTAAATCTAATTTAATTATATCTTTATTTTGGATAATCCAATTATCCTATGATGATCCCGATGTTTGCCTGAGGTTCTAGATGTAGCCACGCATGTACCTGACCTCTACCGGTATCCACTCAGATAGGATCTAAAGATCTTCTCCTTCTTAATGAATCCTCCAAAAATCAGATCTAGATCTAAACTTGAAGATCTTCAAAACTTCTTTTGAAGAATAGTCATTGTCTCTTGCAGCAGTATTGCCTTCTTCCTTTCCTGAGGCCTTTCACTTGCTTGGATCGCACCTTACTTGTGCCCTAAACCTCTTAGGCACGGAGAGGAGAGACAGGACTAGAGGGTGGCATGGAGAAGGAGGGAGATAGGTTCTATGGCATGAGCTAAAGGCAGAAGCATTAAATTCTAGGCGTAGATAGGGTTTATATAGATCCTGCTGCACCATACAATGCCACATCATCCTGAACAATCACGACCTTTTATGCAATCAGATCTAAATCTGATTGATGGGATGACATCATCTGATCCAATTAGATGAGAGACCTTCAAAACCCTACTTAGGTGGTGCCAAGACTGGGTCAAACAAGACTTCTTGGCGCCACAGAGTTTAATCCCTTGAAGCAACCTAGAGTCCTATCTATATGGGAATCCATCTTTTATACTCATGGGGCCTCCCTAGGCATGTGCCCCCTTTCTGTCTACTTTTTAGCATCGGGACAAGGCCCCAGTTACTCTCCTATAGGTGCATGACACATGGACAGATGTCTAAGTGTCCAGGGTCAACATTTGACCAATGTTCGAAAATAAGATTTAGCAGGTGATGGAAAAAGGCAGATGTTGTCTCAAATTTATCTCAGAAATTAGAACAATCCTTTTTTAACCTAGACAAGATCCAATCAGACCAAGTAAAGATTTCTGAGTGAGCCCAAACACATTTGGCTCAATCAAGATAAGCTTTAATGATTATTGAAGGAGAACTTTAGGCTCAATTATGTGCTAGCATAATTTTCTTGAACCTAATTGAGTTTTATTCAAATCAATTGAACTGGGTTAGTCCAATTTGATGATATCCAAATCCAAGCCCTTGTTTGTGTGATCTAGTTAGGTTCAGTTCCGTATGGTAATGGGATTTATCACGACTATCATCGATATCATTGAAACACCTTCTGATGGATCAGAACTTTTCTAATTTAGATAACTAGTATGATCGATCATCCAAATCATTTTAATTGCTCTCAAAATCCATCAGTGACACCTAGTAGCATATGTTCGCAATCCATCAGAACTGAAAGTGAACCTCTCGATGCAGTTACTTGTGTGATTAGGTTCCTCTATGTTGAGCCCCGACCGGATTAGGGTTAAGGTGATCTCGTCAAATCCTAATATCCATCAAATGAATTAATTAGATGATTCAAGTCCAATTTAAAAATCCTAATAGAAATTCTTTCTATTATTTCACTCTGCTATGGCCATGGACCTATGGACTTGATTTTCATGATCATCATAGGGTTGCTCCTCATCTATCGAGGTAGATAGATCTCCTATTGGTGTAATCCAATTCCTACAATGAACATGCTATAGCCAACATACAGCTCAGGTTTCTGAATGGCTAGAAGATCGAGTTATGGTATAGTCAAACTATAATACCCTCAAGGTGAACTACCGATGTACCTCAGGTCAAAGAACCAGACGCACCACTATAGCTTCGAGTCAATTATTGATGAGAAGGTTGACTTCCTCATGACTGCTCGAGATGGTCACACTCAGTGCCCTCGTTCTCTAACGAGTATTTATACTCTCGCTTTGGTGTCTCTATGTCATAGACTCAAGACTCATCTATCCTAAAGAAGCGATCGTACACTAATCTTTCAGATCAATCACCATCCTCATGATGATCCTACGGTCGGGAGTAATTTATGAGTTAATAATGAAAATTTATGTCTTAAATTTTTAACTCTTGAAAATATTAACTATCATTACCATTAACTCAAGGGATGTATCATAGACACTTTTAAATACATATTATGATAAAAAATAATTTATTTTATTATTTATAGTCAAAATTATAATTTTATCCTAAGAAGTGTATTACATGTGCCAGCCATCTGGCTTCAATGGCACACATATCTAACATCAATCTCTAGAGGATGGGTCTAGGATGTTCTTACTCTTGTACATAGATGATATGCAGAAAGCATGCAAGAGTAAGAAAGTTATACAGAAATTGAAGGCTACACTATCTCGGGAGTTCAAAACGAAGGATTTGGGGGCATAGAAATCCTCAGAGATAGGGATAAGAAGGTGCTGTATTTATCTTAGGATGGTTACATTTAAAAGATCTTGGAGAGATTTAGGAAGAAGGAAGCCAAACCGGCGGTGCTTGTAACATCTTGGACTAGATAAATAATAAATTAAAAGATTTGTGTTCATATATCTATGGCATAATAGTCTATCTATGGTATATTTGAGTCATCTGAGCATAAATTATGACTATCTATCATTTTGAGTTTTGATAATCTTCTAAGTCTGAAAGTAGCACCTATCTAGAGAGCTATATAAAATATGATTTTTTTTGAAACCAAAATTGATGGTAATTGATTCTTGGAAATTGGTGGGTCATAATGTAATTTTTAATGAGTTTTTGGACCCTTTAACTTACTCGTTCTGAGGAAAGAAAGTCTTAAAAGTTTTAGATTTTAAAAAATTTGAGCTAGATTCCAAGTTTTGATATCTTATTCTTAAGGATTTTAATTATTCTGATATTTTTATTAATTCCAAATAGGAGGATGTTTTATATTTATATATATATATTTTAAGTTAATGTCCTCATTTATTTTACTCTGCATTTAAGCAGAGTATTGAGTAAAGCTATGAGCAGAGTGTAAAATAAAAATTTTTGAAACCTAGGGGAAGGAGTCGACACTTCTCCAAGAGGTGTCGACACTGTCTCAGAAAAATAGAGAGAAAGTTTTCTGAAATCCAAGGGAAGGGGTTGACACTTCTCCAAGAGGTGTCGACACTATCTTAGAAAAATAGAGAGGAAGTTCTGAAAAGATCTATGGTGGTACACCTTGGGGTCGATCTATTTTAGTGTGGTGTCGATACTTTTCTTGAGGGGTCGACCTATGGGACAATCTGTTTGAAGAAAGGGCCGATCTAGGGGTTGACTTGTTTTGGGGTGTCGACACTTTTCTCTATTGTTGAAATTTCTGGGAGTAGGTTTTAACTGAGAGGGTTTTAAGTTATAATTTTAAAATAATTTTTCATGGGATGATAGAGTAGCTTGAGGGCATTAACTAATTGTTAGAAATTCATTAGAGAAACACCTATTTAGCTGAAAATTGGATGGAATTCTTATGGGATGACACCTATCAAGGCTCTTTCTAAATTTTGTTTTCTAAACCTTAAAGCCGTCGGTTCCTTAGCTGTTGTTTCAGTTCCTAAATTCTTTAGAGAAGTCAGAGAAGGGAGGAGAGCTAAGGGAAGGTTTTGTTCTTAGTTAGTTAGGAAAAGGTGTTCTGGGTGGAGAACTAGATTGAAAGAGAAAAGTAGCTGAAGTTGAAAAGAAAGAAACTTGTTTAACTGACCGCAGTATTTTAATTTTGTTATGGTAAAGTTTCTAAAGCTAGAAATTAGATTTAAATTAGTCTTTCAAGTATTATCAGTAGATGAGATGTTGTAGTAAAGTCACTTACATAATTTAAACCTAAGTTTGAAGTTTAATTATTCTATTTATTGTGCTGAAATTGTTGAAGTGGTTTAGCCATGGATTAAAATGATGTTAGCTAAACTTAAAACTATTTATGAGAATATAAATAAAGTTATATGTCTAGAAATTATTGAGTTTGATGATGTTTACTTGGACCTAAGCTAAAGCAAATAAGGTAAAGTAGAAGCGAATGATTAAAAGACTAAATTAAGAACATGAGAGCAAAGTATATGTTGTTCTGATTTTGGAGTTACATGATATAATATTAATCAGTATATCATGATATTATAGGAAGGGGAAAAAGGCTCTCAAAGGGTGCTTTGAAGGTACCAATATTAAGGTGAAATAATAGCTGGCTAGAGGTGAGTAAATTTTAATTATTTATGATATTTTTACTACAACTTGCTAAGTAAAAATATTATTTGAAAAATAGGATACAATCCCAATACTTTGCAACTTATGTTGTTTTCATATACATGTGGTTTGAAAATTGTTGAAACAAAGAATGGATTCTGGATAGCTTTTATGTATTTCATCAGCATGCATATGTACTCATGATTTTAAAAGCATGACTTAGTGATTTTAAGCATATTTCATAGTGATGTCTTATGTGGTTTTATCTTGTATATGGATGACTTTTGTTTATGTGCCGTGGAGACTTATTGATACATATGATATCTGATGGAACTACTCATCTGAGAGTGTGTCGAGGGACTGCTCAGTTGAGAGTGTGTTATGATGGTGGTATGATTACCCATATGAGAGCATGTCGGTGGGACTGCTCATATGAGGATTTGTTTGTGATTATGAATGCGGTACTAGTTATTCATATGAGAGTGTGTCAATGTGTGACTAATCATATGTGATTGTGAATATGGTATTGTTTACCCATATGAGTGTGTGTCATGGGACTGCACATTTGTTAATGTGATTATGTTGTGATTTCTCCTATGCGAGTGTGCATAGGACTGCTCATATATGGATATGATTATGGTATGATATTTTCTATGAGAGTGTATCATGGGACTGCTCATAGATGGATGTGATTATGATTGTGGTGCAGTTGCTCGTAAGAAATGCTATGGTGATAAGCTGTTGTGATACTATCAGTGGTAAGCAAATGTATGTGTTTATTTTGAAAGAAAGCTATTATGTGATTTATTTATGTTGGTACATTTATATTCGAAAGTTTATTAGCAGTAAGTTATGCATGGTATTATAAGAATTATAGCTGTCTTATTTTACACATTGATATTTGGATACGCACTCACTGAGACTTTCCCAAGTCTCACTCCTCACTCATTCTACTTGCAGTTTTAGAGTAGCTAGTTCAGAAGTTTGTATCTGCTGGTGTATCAGTAACTTTAATGAAGTATTTTTGTGATAATAGATTGTAAAAGAAATGTAGTTTGGAAAGTATTGTATAGCTGAGATAATTAAACTAGAAATTGTTATTTGTATATGTTGTAGTTTGTTATAAAAAGGCTTGTATTAAAAAGGATGGTTTAACAAATAGAATGCATGTATGAAACATGGTTTTGTTATAGAAACTTTGAGTTGTTTATGTGAATTGATGAGTTGAATTACGACAATGGTTTATAGTGAAGATTTAATTAAAAACTTGAGTCTAGTTTCCAAGAAAGGATATGTACAGTTAAAATGCTTGTGATTGATAGGATAATTGATCAAGAAAATTGTTTTGAGCAGGTTTAAGTGATTCTTCAGTTCAGATATAGCCTAGAAATCTTATTAACCTTTAGATAAGGGTGGGCTGTGGCATTCTCATCGGATTTAGGGATGGGGTGTTACATATTTGGTATCAGAGCAAGGTTAATGGTTTGTTGTGATGAGCAGGATGTAATTATTGATATGAGCAAGGTTAAAATGATGGTATGAGCAAGAATTAATAATCAATCATGATAAGTAATGGTTTATGAATGATGGAGATCATTAAGGGTTAATGGTCAATAGAGATGAATGAAAGTTTATATCAGTGAGCATACGAAATAGGATATGAATAGAAGGGATGGACCTAAGCCAAAGCAAAGGTTTATGATTTGTAGAGATGAGCTAAAGCTATGGGTTAATGTAAAATGAGTCAAGTGATTTTGGAGATGACTTGATTGATTGATAAATTGAATCCAAATCTAATGTTTTTATTGTTGTGCAAGCAAGAGTTTGGAAGTAAAATAGGTGTAGTTTTGATTTTGAATCACATGATATGAGTTTAATCAGTGTTATTGATGTTATAGCAAAAAAAATAATAATAATAATAGAGTTGAATAGATGCTCTAAATAAGTCAATTAATTAGTAGTCTATTGAGTGAGTGGTTTTCATGTCTAACCTTGGTGTTTTGCTTATTATATTTTGTTATGAAAATAACTTACTTTGGAATGTAATTAACTCTAGCATCCTTCAGCTTATACATGTATTTGTTTAAACATGAAAGCAGAGATTGAAATTATTGGCTTTTACTATTTAGCTTTGAAAATTTTAACTTATTGGGTATTTTTGAAAAAGATTACCTATAGGAGTGATCAACCTATAGGGTGCATCCTTGCATTACATAAGCATTTGCATTAGCATGAGCTGGCACCTCTATGATCAGCATTTATGAACAGCCAATGGGGCTTGGCAGTGTATCGGAATGCCCAGTGGGGCTCATTTACAACATCTGACATCATAACATGCTACTTATCAATTGTCTTGGAATGGGTGCTTTAGGATGCAGTTGATAGTAGCTGGAAAAGAAGCTTGTGTTGGTGTAGCATAATTTCATATTTTGTTTTATCCCTATGGGGTATATTTTAGCTTGAGAATTATGAAAAGTAGTTCATACATTTTAGTTTTCATTAATATGTTGAATTAGAAGTATATTTGATGACTGGCAATACTCTAAATTGAATTTATTTGAGCATTAGTTTATGTTAAAAATTCAAGGTAATATTCATTTATGTGAAAAACAGTATAGTTATGCATGTTGTTATGAAGGACTGGAATTATTTCTAAGAAAGATGGGAATTGTGAGTATTTAATATCCTGATTGAACATCATGATACAACTAATAAAACTAAAGGTTCGTTGAGAAGTAGTATGATTGGTGGAAAATTTAAAAAGTTGAATAGCTCATGAAGTACCTAAGTAAAGATGTGGACATGGGATATGTAAGAATCAAACTTTACAATTCAGAAGAATGAATGTTATGGTAATTATTGGGGATAAACCCTGCTCCCGTCGAAGTCCAGTCTAATGCTTAGTCTAATGCAACTGGTAATCATGGAAGGGCTTCAATCAAAAATTTTTCTTCTAGCTACCAAACTCTAGACGAACTTCTTCAAGCAGCCAAACTCCTCCAGTGGTCGAACCCCTTCCGAACTCCTCCAGTAGTCGAACTCCATCCAGACTTCTCCATCAGCCGGACTACTTCTGGACTTCTCCATCAGTCAAACTCCTCTAAGACTTCTCCTTCGGCCAAACTTCTCCATCAGTCAAACTCCTTCTGGACTTCTCCTTCAGTCAGATTCCTCCAGGAGCTGAACTTCTTTTGGACTTCTCTTTCAGTTGGATTTCTTCAGGAGCCGAACTCCTTTCAGACTTCTCCTTCAGTCGGATTTCTCTAGCAGATCACTTTCAGATTTTAGCTAGCATTCCTTCTAGATGATCCCCTCTAGCCATATTTTCTTTAGGAGTCCGAACTCCTCTGAAATTGATATATGTCAAAGTTCTTCATCAACCAACGTCTGCTTCCTCCAAACTTCAATTATTAAATCTCGACGAACAGGCACATCATGATAGAGGACACCTCTCTCTCTATAGCAAATTCCATATGACTTCGAGCGGCCCACTACCAGATGGTTATGAATGTAACTATCAGTCTGCTACAGGCGATACCTCTCTCTCTCCGTAACAAATCTCATGCAGCCCCTTTAGGAGTCCGAACTTTTCTAAAATTGATATATGTCAAAGTTCTTCATCAACCAATGCCTGCTTCCTCCAAACTTTGACTGTTAAATATCGACGAATGGGCACATCATGATAGGCAACACCTCTCTCTCTATAGCAAACCCTATGCGGCCTCGAGCGGCCCACTATCGGACGATTATGTTTGTCACTATCAGTCTGTTATAGGCTCCGTCTATAAAAAAGAATCCTCCAGATAAGTTTTCTCTTAGCTCTCTTCTTCTTTCCAAACTCTGTTGAATTCTTTTTTGAGCACTCTATTTCTGTTGGCCAGTAGAGCTGACTTGATCGTCGAAGGGTCCTACTGGAGCACCACCACTGACTCCAGATGGAACTTTATTTTGTAGGCCACCGACGACAATCTCTTCTTCCTCAACTCCAACTCGGTCCAGCATCGACCAGATTCTGCACCAACAGGATTGGCACTAGAGGAAGGGCCTTCTATTTTCAAGGTATCCTTATTCTTAAAGGAGTGCTCAATCGATCCCGTGGATCCTCTTATTCAAAGTACATCTCCATCCTCTCCCTCAATCCAAAGAAATACCTCCAAAGAAGGCGACTATCCAGAGATCTGCCGCTGCTGCCATCAGATCTGAGCCAGATCAATCCGTTCCTGTCCCATTGCCGATGCTTCAACCTTCTCCTCCACCAACAACCATGGTAGATCTAGAGCTATTTAACCTACTGATGCAATAGGTTTAGGGCCTCACCCAAATGGTGCAGGCTATGCAGCAACCTTCGGTGGTGGTTCTACCAGGAAATTGGCCATCGAGATGTTAGAAATCGACCCAAAGGAGGAGCACTTGGGCTAGCATATCCGTTGCCCCTGAGAAGAAAAAATAAAGAGCAGAGAATCCTTATTCGGATCATGATTCTTCTTCGAAAGAGATCTTCCACATCTACAGCCGAAAGTCTTCCAAAATCTACAATTGAGATGACTAACGAGTGGTAAAAATATATTAATAAAAGTATTAAATTATAAAATAAATTAATCTATTTTTAAAAATTAATACTTTTATTAATCTTATGTAGGAAAAAAGGCTACCAATATGAAAATCTTATTTTTTTAGACTAGATGAAATAAATTTCAAGCAAAATGGACTTCAAATGAGCCCGAAATTGAATTTTTTTTTAAAAAAAAAAGTCGACCGGTCCAATTCAAACCAGCTCAGAAAAATTGGCTCAATAGACCATCCGACCTGACCACGCTTAGACCTACCACCCACTGATGCCCAGCTTATGCCATACTGACATCAGAATTTTTCGTGGTGCACGGTGGACCGCTATAGTAACTAGGCGAGGGCATTTCGGAGATTTTATGGGGACAAGTGCACTC
This sequence comes from Cocos nucifera, assembly GCA_006176705.1. Classification (NCBI taxonomy): domain Eukaryota; kingdom Viridiplantae; phylum Streptophyta; class Magnoliopsida; order Arecales; family Arecaceae; genus Cocos; species Cocos nucifera. The sequence goes on from QRFJ01001141.1 coordinate 523,875, forward strand.
CGATTGGCTGAAGAAAGTGGTGGTCCATGCAACATCGAGCTCGCGCATCATCTATAGAGGGTATTTGGAGAATTTTGCCTAATCCAATGGATGCTGTTCACTGAAATTTGACCGAACGGTGGAAATATATGCGCTGATGAACGGCGGATGCAGCTTTCGATTGAGATCCAATGGTGGAGATGCGTTACCAATTTTAAACTAAGAATCAAAGGCTTCTTTGGGTGCGATCTGATAGTCTAGATTCGATCTTCAAGGTTGATCCAATGGTCTAAATGAATTTTGACTTGATTTAGATTTTTAAAATAATTTTTGAGTGGTTTTTGGCCCATTTGATTGACATCCGACGGTCAGAATTGATATAGGGTTTTTGAGAGTTTTAAATCCAATTTCAATGGGATTTTGACCTAAGACCATCTGGACTAGCTTATTTAAAGGCCTACTGCCTTTTGTTGCTGATGAAAAGAGGCAGAGAACAAAAATATAGAGTTGAAAATAAAGAAAAAATAGGAAGAAATAGAGAGAACAAAGAGAGGTGTTTAGAGAGAGAAGAGAAAGAGTTTTTTTTTGTTATTTTTCTTTCCTCTTCTTTTCTTTTTCTGAAGGCCAGTACACAAAGCGACTTTCTTCTTCATCGAGATCTCCACACCAGGAGCAACAAACAACCAATTTCAGCGAATAAGCAGTCTAATTTCTTCAAGCTTTTTATTTTATTTATTATTTTTGAACTTGTTATCATGAACTAAATTTTTTTTTACTAAGCCTAAGGTATAGCCACTCTTTTGATGTAATATTCAGTATGATTTATTTTTAATTTTAAATATTATTTATAAGGAGTATATAAATTTGATCGTAATTTTTTTAGATTATTGGCTATCTTCTAATTTATCTGATGAACATAAATGATACAGACCAAGTACATCTATGTTATTGCTTCTTAATTATATACCTTGTATTATGAATCAAATTAGAATTCATATGCATGCGGGAATTTTCTTGCGCTTTGGATGCAGTGTATTTTAATTAGAGGATTTCACAAAACTTAATGCATCGATATTTATTTAAATTACACCTGGACCAAAGGATAATTAATAAATATTGATAGTTTTGCTTTGTCTGGAATAAAGGATAGTGAATAAACTAGGAGACTCCACCATCACATGAAATAAAATTAACCTAATAATCTGAATATTGTATTGACTAAGTTGGTGAATTGATTTTCTTAGTAACCTATTGCTTTTAAGTTTAAAACTCTAATAATTACACTCTCTCTATTTTCTTATAATTATTAATTATTTTTTTTATTTTATTCTTTATTTTTTTATTCTCATAAATCGGTCTTCTAAATAAAGCATAGGAAAGAGCTTTTCAGTTTTATTTTCCAATCCTTTAGGGACGATACTCCACTCACATACTTTATTACTTGATCAACTGGTGCACTTGCCATAGCTATAGATTAGCATGCATCATGTTTTTGGCATCGTCATTGGAATTGTGTCTAAAAAAATATTAAAATTTTGATCCTAGCTTTACTTTCAAACTTTACTTTTAATTTTTATTCTTACTTTATTTTTAAATTTGTTCAGTGCATGACTCGTATTGGATATAGTACTTACTATCTTTAGATCCAGAAATTGAAAGGACCATCAGAAAACTACAACCAGAAAGAAACATGGCAGCTGAAGATCCTAACGACATCAATCAGAGATTGGATATAGCGATCAAGGGATAGCATGAAGCTATTCGAGCAGTACATCATCTATTAAATGATTACATCACAACATCTATAGCTGATGCAGCTTCGAGCATTAGGAGACTGCCTGTGCGAGCAAACAACTTTGAAACAAAATCGACAATGATCCAGATGATTCAATTAACAATCTAATTTAGTGGACATGTGCATGATGATCTGAATGCCCATATTTCTAACTTTCTTGAACTTTATGATACTTTTAAAATTAATAGAATGTCGGATGATGCTATTAGATTAAGATTATTTTCTTTCTCTTTACGGGACAAAGCTAAAAGCTGGCTTCATTCTCTTCCTGTATGTTCTATCACAATTTGGGATGTCCTAGTCCAAAAATTCTTAGCCAAGTATTTTCCACCTTCCAAGGCTGCCAAGATGCATAACGATATCACTTCTTTTATGCAGATGGACATGGAGACACTATATAAGGCTTGGGAGCATTTCAAGGAGCTGCTAAGGAGATGTCCATATCATCAACTACTCGTATGGCTTTAGGTACAAACTTTCTATAATGGTTTATCTCCTACTAATCGCTCTATGATTGATGCAGCAGCAAGAGGAACTATTAATCAAAAAATGAAAGAAGCCTTTGATCTGATTGGTAAGATGGCATCAAATAGCTATCAGTGGCAAATAGAATGCATGATGCCGAAAAGACCAGTAGCTGTGTAGGGAGTAGATTGCATGCCAACCTTACTAGCTAAAATTGCTGCCCTTAGAGCCGAAGTCAACAACTTGAAGGGAATAGCTATGCATGTTCAGAGCATCACTTATGACTTGTGTGAGGAGGACACGATACAAGCAACTACCAGACAGGCAATCCTTTTGCTAAAGCAACTGATACAGCTAATTATATTGATAATTTTTTTAGGCCGCAACAAAACAATCCCTACTCCAACATATATAATCAAGGGTGGAGGTAGCACCCAAATTTCTCATTGAGCAATCAAAATGCAGCACAATAGCCACCCCCAGGGTTCCAAGTACCTAAACAGAAGTCCAACATGGAGGAGCTAATGGTCAAATTCATGCAAAACCAAGAAGCAACTATAAAAAATTTGGAAGCCAAGCTTAGGCAGGACCAAACAGCAGCAATTCAAAACTTGGAGATGAAAATAGTCCAAATGGCTAAGATAATCTCCAAGAGACCTCAGGGATCCTTGCCTAGCAACACGAAGACCAATCCAAGGGAGCAAGTCAATGTTATCACCCTAAGAAGTGGTAAAAAATTAGAGGAGCCACATCAGAAGAAAGAAACTGAAGAGCCAACAATAAATAAGGAACTATCAACTAAAATTCGTTAGTCACCAAAATAACCAGCAGATGGATGGTCTCCAGGTATATAGTTTGTCGATCCAAATGTGAAGCCCTATGTGCCACCACTACCATTCCCAGAGAGACAAATACATCATCCAGATAAGAAATTTTCTAACTTTTTTAAAATTTTAAAAAATTTACATATTAACATTTTATTTGTAGATGCTATCACTCAAATGCTCAGGTATGCCATGTTTCTCAAAGAAATTCTAACAAATAAGAAAAAGCTGAAGAAGTATGAAAGAATAAATTTGAATGATGAATGCTCAGCAATACTTCAAAATAAATTACCATAGAAGCTAAAAGATTCAGGAAGTTTTACTATCCCTTGCATTATTAGTGATTGAAATTTTGATAAAGTTTTATGTGATTTTGGAGCAAGTATTAATCTCATACCTTTTTCTATTTTCAAGAAGCCAGGTCTACGAGAATCGAAGCCAACCACTATTACTCTTCAATTTGCCGATAGATCTATCAAATATCCAAGAGGTATAGTGGAGGATGTCTTATTAAAGGTAAACAAGTTTATTTTTCCTGTTGATTTTATCGTTCTTGATATGGAAGAATATTATGATGTGCCCCTTATCTTAGGAAGATCCTTTTTAGCTACTGGAGGAGCTTTAATAGATATTCAACAAGAAAAATTAATTCTTAGAATCCAAGATGAACAAGTTAATTTTAATGTTTTCAAAGATACTAAATATTCTGATGATAATCAAACTTGTTTTCTAATTGATATTATTGATAATTCAGTATATGAGAATTTTATAGAAAATAGGTTTGAGACTATGAAAGCTAGCAATGTCCAATTGAAAGAGAGTTCGACCAAACATGAAAGTATTCCAATTGAAGTAGCACCAGATTGATTAAACTCAGAACTCAAAGAAAGTCAAGCTAAAGACTATAAATCAGAACTACTAGATAGGTTTTTTTTTTTTTTAAGTTTTGATCATTTTTTTTTATTGTTTAGTAATTTATTGTTTCTCTTTTACTGCTTTGGTGTGTATTTTAAATTTTGCAGAGAAAAATCAATGAGAGCTCAAGCCAAATTTCAAAGCTTCAAAGAACTAGACTGAACCAAATCAGGTGTATTGTTTTCTTCCTATCCTTTATTGCATCCTTTATTTTTCTTTCTCCTTTAAGATAATGTAGAATTAGTTGGGGGTAGAAAAAAAAAATTTAAATCATGTGTCAAGAAGAAAAACTTGAGTGAGATAGATTGGACAAGTGATAAAAGATAAAAGTATATGCTAATGAATGTAACGAGTTAAAGAAGTAGATTAATTGGTCAGACTTTTAACAGCCTACTTAGGTCATCAAAAGACTATTAGCACTTCTAATTGCACATGCACACTAACCAAGCAAAGTAGGTATTGATTATAAGGCCAACCAAGGATTCAATTATTAATAAAAATTGATAATTAATATACATTCTAATCAAAGAAACTTGAATTTAAGTAAAGAGCTACCTACCTAAAAATAAAGTGCAAACAATAGAGTATATGTGGATTGCCCAAAGCCTAGTAACTGGATCTCTGCCCCTAGGTCAAGTGTGGAGATTCACGTAAAATGGTGGAGGGAAGGCCAGGATGCTCAGCACAAAAAAAAAAAAAAAAAAAAAAGGAGGCAGTGTGAAAGCTATCTTAATTCATGAGTATAAAATTAGAAATGTATAGAAAATTAACCAAAATAGATGATAAGAGAGGATACTTTTGTCCTTTAAATTAACACTAAAATTCTATGTTAGTTATCACGAACACAAGTGCTGTAGATCTTTGATATAATCTAAGAAAGTTGTTAATTATACTGACTACAAAATTCGCTTCTAAAGCTTAATGCTTAGTTAGTGGTATTTTCTAAACTTTTTGACCTTTAACTCTAGATTTATATTATTGATGGATGATTTTATTGAAACATGATATTAAATAAAGCATTGCTAAGGGACTAGCAATGACTAAGTTGGGGGGTTTGATAAGTAGTAAAAAAATACTAATAAAAGTATTAAATTATAAAAAAAATTAACCTATTTTTAAGAAATTGATACTTTTGTTAATCTTATACAGAAAAGAAGGCCACCAATATGAAGATCTTATTTTTCTAGATCAGATTAAATAAATTTCAATCAAAACAAACTTCAAATGAGCTCGAAATTAAATTTCAAAAAAAAAAAAAAGACGGTCGATCCGGTTCAAATCGGCACAAAAAAATCGGCTAAGCAGATTGCCCAACCCGACCGCACTCAGATCGATCGCCCAATGACATCCAGCTTACGCCATGCTGACATCAAGATTTTTTGCAGCACATGGTGGACCGCTATAGTAACCAGATGAGGGCATTTTGGAAATTTCATGGGGACAAGCGCGCTCCGGTTGGCTGAAGAATGTGGCGGTTCATGCAACGTCGGGCTCGTGCATGGTCTATAGAGGATATTTTGAGAATTTTGCCTGATCCGATGAAAGTTGTTCACTAGAATTTGATCAAACGATGGAAATCTATGCGCTGACGAATGGTGGATGCAGCTCCCGATTGAGATCCAATAGTGGAGATGCGTTACTAATTTTAAACTAAGAATCAGAGGCTTCTTTGGGCACAATCTGATGGCCCAGATTTGATCTTCAAGATTGATCCAATGGTCCAAATGAATTTTGACTTGATTTAGATTTTTAAAATAATTTTTGAGTGGTTTTTGGCTCATTTGATCGACATCCAATGGTCAGATTGATCCAGGGTTTTCTTTAAGAGTTTTAAACGCAATTTCAATGGAATTTTGACCTAGGACCACCTGGATTAGCCAATTTAAAGGCCTGCTACCTACTGTTGCCGAAGAAAAGAGGCAGAGAACAAAAATACAGAGTTGAAAATAAAGAGAAAATAAGGAGAAATAAAGAGAATAGAGAGAGAGGTGTTTAGGGAGAGAAGAGAAAGAGTTATTTTTTGTTATTTTTCTTTCCTCTTCTTTTCTTCTTTCGAAGACCAGTACACAAAGCAACTTTCTTCTTCATCGAGTTCTCCACACCAAGAGCAATAGACAACCAATTTTAGTGAATAAACAATCTAATTTCTTCATGCTTTTTATTTTATTTGCTATTTTTGAACTTATTAACATGAACTAAATTTTTTTTACTAAGGCTAAGGTGTAGCCACTCTTTTGATGCAATATTCAATATGATTTATTTTTAATTTTAAATTTTATTCATGAGGAGTATATAAATTTGATCTTAATGCTTTTAGATTACTGACAATCTTCTAATTGATCTAATGAACATAGATGATACGGATCAAGTACATCTATGTTATTGCTTCTTAATTATATATCTTGTATTATGAATCGAATTAGAATTCATATGCATGCAGAAATTTTAGTATGCTTTGGACACAACGTATTTTAATTAGAGGATTTCACAAAACTTAATGCATCAATATTTACTTAAATTACACCTGGACCAAAGGGTAATTAATAAATATTGATAGTTTTACTACGCCTAGACCAAAGGGTAGTGAATAAACTAGGAGAGTCCACCATCATATGAAATAAAATTAACCTAATAACCTGAATATTGTATTGACTGAGTTGGTGAATCGATTACCTTAGTAACCTATTGCTCTTAAGTTTAAAATCCTAATAATTACACTCTCTCTATTTCTTTGCAATTTTTATTTTTTTTATTTTATTTTTTATTTTTTTATTCTTATAAATCAATATTTTAAATAAAGCATAGGAAAGAGCTTTTCAGTACTTATTTTTCAATCCTCTAGGGACGATACTCTACTCACTTACTTTAATACTTGATCAACTGGTGCACTTGCTATAGCTATAGATTAGCACACATCAGTAACGTCCTCAATCGAAAACTACGAAAGATGGATCGATTGATTGAGGAACTCCTCGACATCGCCCTGACTCACCATGACGATGTGTGCACTGATCCTCCTTTCTCTTCCAAAATTATGCAAGAGCTCATTCCACCGAACTTCAAGCTTCCCCACTTTGAAAGCGACGATGGAACCTCTGATCCAATCGATCACCTGAAGGCCTTTCGGACCATGATGCTGCTCCATGATGCACCAGACACCATCTTATGCCAAGCTTTCCCATCTACCTTAAAGGAAGCAGCAAGAAATTGATACTCGACATTGAAGTCGAGTACGATCTTCTCCTTTGATCAGATGAGCCATCAGTTTCTAGCTCATTTTGTTAGCAGCCGGCATCCCCATTGAGGTTCGAATTTTCTAATGAATATCAAGCAGAAGGAGGAAGAATCGATTTAGGCTTATGTCACCCGATTTAATATTGCTGCATTGGAGGTCTAGAACCTGGACCAGTCTATTAAAATGGCCGCACTCAAGGGCGGCCTTTAGAAGAATGATTTATTATTCTTCCTGAAGAAGAAGTACCCCAGGAACTTTATCGATCTGCTAGCTTGGGCTGAAGGATATGCCCGAGCGAAAGAAGCCTTCAGATTGAAGGATGAGGAAGCCATAGGAGAGTGGCAGGCGGGCGAGTCCAATAGACCCACCGCTGATAGAGGGCTGAATGAAGTTTGACTGCGCTCACGAACTCCCCCCAAGCGCAAGCATGCCCGAACTCCTCCTCAAGCTCGTCATCAAAGAAGCCCCAATAGAAGGGCGTGAAGAAGTTCTTCCCTTAGAAGGTTTCACAACTATGCCCCCTTAATGCTCTAAAAATTCAAGTTTTGATGGAAATTAAGAATCAACTACCAAGACCAGAAGAATTATGATCTCCCCCAAACAAGCACAATCGAAGCAAGTACTATTTATATCATCATGATCATGGCCATGATATTGAAGAATGCATTTAGCTCCAAGACGAGATTAAGGAGCTCATCAGGCGAGGTGAGTTGGATAGATTCCTCAGACACCGATCTGAAGCATGAGAAGATCAGCCAAGGGCATTGCCATAGCTAGAACCACCAATGAGGGAGGAACAACAAGAAGATCAACTGCCTCCCGGCATCATCAACAGTATCTCTAGGGGGCTTAGTACTTCAACTACCTGCCATCTCTCAACCTCGAAGTCTGGGAAAGCTTACCCTAAATTAGAAAGGTCCATATGAAATAGAGGTCATCCAGCCCGAAACTTATCGTTTGAAGGAGCTCGAAGGAACAACGCTCCCATGACCTTAAAACTTAGATAGTCTGAGAATGTACTATCAGTAATTTTTCTTCAACAAAACTCCTCCATTTCAACATTATTATTTCTTTGTACAAAAACTATGTGACGATAGAAAAGAAGCAATTAAAAGTGCCCATGTTAGGAATAGGAGGAGAACCTCGTCCTAACATGGGCAAGTCAAAGACCTCCCATTATTTAAGATAAGGTGAGAAGAGAGGCTCCGACAATGACCCTAATGTGCCCCTATAGCCCATTAGGAATAAAAGAAGGATCTCATCTTGATGTAGGCAAAGTCGGAGGCCTCGTTCATTCTAGATGAGGTGAGAAGAGAGGCCCCAATGATGGCCCTAATATGCCCCTATAGCTCGATTAGGAACAGGAGAAGAACCTCATCCTAACATGAGCAAAGTCGAAGGCCTCGTTCATTTTAGACAAGATGAGAAGAGAGGCCCCGATAACGGTCCTTATGTGCCCCTACTACCTATTAAGATCGAGAGGAGAACCTCGTCCTAACATGAGCAAAAGTCAGAACCTCATAGGCCAAAGATGTGGAGAAGAAAGAAGCTCGGTGGAGAATCTTAACACGTATTTTTTCATGATAATCTAACTACGTCAAATGCGAAAGGCAGAATCTTATCTTGATTTGTAAGAGAGGTCCTAGTTCGACGTCTATAATAGGCCCAAAATCTACAACGAGCTCGACGTCCGCAACAAGCAACAAGCACGAAAATCTAAGACTAGAACTCTTCATCGAGCTTCATCCTCGACAAGAGATAAGATCTCCTTCAACTTCGGCTGGAGATAAGATCTCCACTGAGCTTCAACTTCAACGTCAACAGGAGATAAGATCTCCTTCAACCTTGGTTGGAGATAAAATCTCCCCCGAGCTTCAACTTCAATGTCAACAGGAGATAAGATCTCCTTCAACCTCGACTGGAGATAAGATCTCTCACGAGCTTCAACGTCAACCTCAATAGGAGATAAAATCTTCTTCAACCTCGGTTGGAGATAAGATCTCTTCCGACCTTGAACATCAACCTCAACAGAAGATAAGATTTTCTTCAACCATGGCTGGAGATAAGATCTCTCTAGAGCTTCAACATCAATCTCAATAGGAGATAAGATCTTCTTCAATCTTGACTGGAGATAAGATCTCCTCCAAGCTTCAACATTAATGTCAGTAGGGGATAAGATCTCCTTTATTCTTGACTAGAGATAAGATCTCTCCCAAGCTTCAACGTCAATAAGGGATAAGATCTTCTTCAACCTCAGCTGGAGATAAGATCTCATCCGAGCTTCAACGTCAACGTGAATAGAAGATAAGATCTTCTTCAAGCTCGATTGGAGATAAGATCACCCTCGAGCTTCAACATCAATCTCAATAAAAGATATGATCTCTTTCAATCTCGGCTGGAGATAAGATCTCCCTCGAGCTTCAACTTCAATGTCAATAGGAGATAAGATCTTCTTCAACCTTGGCTGAGATAAGATCTTCCTCAAGCTTTAACTTCAACCTCAATAGGTGATATGATCTCCTTCAACCTCGGCTCAACAAGAGATAAGATCTCCTTCAACCTCGGCTAGAGATAAGATCTTTCCTGAGCTTCAACTTCAACATCAACAGGAGATAAGATCTCCTTCAACCACGGCTGGAGATAAGATCTCCCCAAGCTTCAACGTCAACCTCAATAGGAGATAAGATCTTCTTCAACCTCAGCTGGAGATAAGATCTTTCCTGAGCTTCAACGTCAACCTCAATAGGAGATAAGATCTTCTTCAACCTTGGCTGGAGATAAGATCTCCCCCGAGCTTTAATATTAACCTGGGATAAGATCTCCTTCAACCTCAGCTAGAGATAAGATCTCTTCCGAGCATCAACCTCAATGTCAACACGAGATAAGATCTCCTTCAACCACAGTTAGAAATAAGATCTCCCTTGAGCTTCCAGGAGCTTCAACCTCAACAGGAGATAAGATTTCTTTCAACCTCAGTAGGAGATAAGATCTCTCCCGAGCTTCAACCTCAATGGATGTAGAGCCCAAAAAAGGACTTTGGTAGTCATCTTTTTTCTACTTCCTTTTTTCGAATTTCAAACTCGAGAGTGGAGGGATTATTATTGGGGATAAACCTGCTCTCATCGACGTCCAGTCTGATGCTTAGCCTAATGCAACTGGTAATTGTGGAAGAGCTTTGATCGAGAATTCTCCCTCCAACTGTCGAACCCCAGTCGAACTCCTTCAAACAGTCAAACTTCTCCAGTGGCCGGATCCTTCCTGAACTCCTCCAGTGGTCGACCTCCATCCGGACTTTTCTATCAGTCAGACTCCTTCTGATTTTTTCCATCAGTCGAACTCCTTCCAGACTTCTACTTCGATTGGACTTCTCCATCAGTCGGACTCCTTTCGGACTTCTCCTTCAGTCGGATTCCTCCAAGAGCTAAATTCCTTTTGGACTTCTTCTTCAGTCGGATTTCTCCAGGAGCCAAACTCATTTCAAACTTTTTCTTCAGTCAGATTTCTTCAGGAGCCAAACTTCTTTCAGACTTCTCCTTCAATCAGATTCCTTCAGTAGATCACTTCCAGATTTTAGCTAGCTTTTCTCTCAGATGATCTCCTCTAGCTATATTTCCTTTAGGAGTTCAAACTCCTTTAGAATTGATATATGTCAAAGTTCTTCATCAACCAACACCTGCTTCCTCCAAACATTGACTACTAAATCTCAATGAATGGGCACATCATGACAGGCGATACATCTTTCTCTATAGCAGACCCCACACGGCCCCGAGCGGCCTACTACTAGATGGTTATGACTATCACTATCAGTCTGCTATAGGCAACACCTCTCTCTCTCTCTTTGTAATAAATCTTACATGACTCCGAGCGGCCCACTACCAGATGAATATGGCTATCACTATCAGTCTGTTATAGGCTCTCTCTATAAAAAGGGACCCTCTAGATACGTTTTCTCTAAGCTTTCTTCTTCTTCCTAAAACTCTGTTGAATTATTTCTTAAGCACTCTATTTTTGTTGGCCAGTAGAGCTGACTTGATCATCGAAGAATCCTGTCGGAGCCACCACCATCAACTCTAGAAGAAACTTTATTTTGTAAGCCACCGATGGTGACCTATTCTTCCTCAACTCTAGCTTGATCTAGTGTCGACCAGATTCTGCACCAACAGTAATCAAGATGATTTAAAATTTGAAGAGAACTTAGAGTTGAAAGTCTAAATTTTGAGGATAAAATTTATTTTAAGGATAGTGAAATGTAACATCCCAGACCAGCAAAATAATAAATTAAAAGATTTGTGTCCATGTATCTGTGGCATAGTAGTTTATCTCTAGTATCTTTGAGCTATCTAAGCATAATTGTGACTATCTGTCATTTCAAGTTTTGAAAATTTTCTAATTCTGAAAGTAGAACCTATCTGAAGAGCTATATAAAATATAAATTTTTTTGAAATCAAAATTGGTGGTAATTGATTCTTGGGATTTGGTGAGTCATAAAGTAATTTTAATTGAGTTTTTAGACCCTTTAACTTATTCATTCTAAGGAATAAGTTAAAAGTTTCAGATTTTGAAAGATTTAAGCTAGAATCAATGTTTTGATATCTTATTCTTAAGAATTTTAATTTTTTAATATTTTTATTAATTTATAATAGGAGATACTTTTTATTTATATTTTTTTTAAAATTAATATCCTCATTTATTTTACTCTCTATTTAAGTAGAGTATTGAGTAAAGCTATGAGCAAAGTGTGAAACTAAAATTTCTAAAACCAAGAGGAAGGGGTCAATACCTCTCCAAGAGGTGTTGACATTATCTTAGAGAAATAGAGAGAAAGTTTTCTAAAACCTAGGAGAAGGGGTCGACACTTCTCCAAGAGGTGTCAACACGGTCTCAAAAAAATAAAGAGAAAGTTCCGAGAAGATCTATGGAGGTACACCTTGGGGTCGACCTATTTTGGTGAGGTGTCGACACTTTTCTTGAGGGGTCGATCTATGCGATGACGTGTTTAAAGAAAGGGCCGATATAGGGGCTGACCTGTGTTGGAGTGTCGACACTTTTCTCTAAGGTGTCGACCCAAATCGCAAAAAATTCTGAGAGCAGGTTTTAACTAAGAGGATTTTAAGTTGTAATTTTAAAATAATTTTTCATGGAATAATAGAGCAGCTTGAGGGCAGTAACTAATAGTTAGAAATTCATTAGAGAAACACCTGTTTAGCTAGAAATTGGGTGGAATTCTTATGGGATGACACCTATCAAGGCTCTTTCTAAATTATGTTTTCTAAACCTTAAAGTTGCCGGTTTCTTAGCTATTGTTTCAGTTCCTAAATTCTTCAAAGAAGTCAAAGAAGGGATGAGAGATAAGGGGAGGTTTTGTTATCAGTTAGTTAGGAAGAGGTGCTCTGGGTGGAGAGCTAGTTTGAAAGGGAAAAGAAGCAGAAGTTAAAAATAAAGAAACTTGTTTAGCTGATTGAAGTATTTTAATTTCATTGAGATAAGGTTTCTAAAGCTAGAAATTAGATTTAAATTAATCTATCAAGTATTATCAGCAGATGAGATGTCGTAGTAAAGTCAATTACATAATTTAAAACTAAGTTTAAAGTTGAATTATGTTGTTTACTGTACTCAAATTGTTGAAGTGGTTTAGTTATGGATTAAAATGATGTTAGCTGAACTTAAAACTATTTATGAGAATATAAATAAAGTTATATGTCTAGAAATTCTTGAGTTTGATGATGTTTACTTAGACCTAAGCTAAAGCAAATAAGGTAAAGTAGAAGCGAATGATTAAAAGACTAAAGTAAGAATATGAGAGGAAAGTATATGTTGTTCTGATTTTGGAGTTACATGATATAATATTAATCAATATATTGTGACATTATAGGAAGGAGAAAAAGGCCCTCAAATGGTGCTTTGAACGTACCAATGTTAAGGTGAAATAATAGCCAACTAGAGGTGAGTGAATTCCATCTATTTATGGTATTTTTACTACACCTTACTAAGTAAAAATGTTATTTGAAAAGTAGGATACATTCTCAATACTTTGCAGCTTATGTTGTTTTCATATACATGTGGTTTGAAAATCGTTGAAACAAAGAATGGATTCTGGACAGCTTTTACGTATTTCACCAGCAAGCATATGTACTCATGGTTTTAAAAGCATGACTTAGTGATTTTAAACATGTTTCATAGTGATATCTTATATGGTTTCATTTTGTATATGGGTGATTTCTATTTATGTGCCATGGATGCTTATTGATACGTATGATATCTTATGGAACTGCTCATCTAAGAGTGTGTTGAGGGACTGCTCAGTTGAGAGGATGTTATAATGGTGGTATGATTACCAATATGAGAGTGTGTCGGTGGGGCTACTCATATGAGGATATGATTATGATTGTGAATGTGGTACTGGCAATTCATATGAGAGTGTGTCAGTATGTGACTGCTTATATGTGATTGTGAATGTGGTATTGGTTATCTGTATGAAAGTGTGTCATGGGACTACTCATTTATGGATATGATTATGACGTGATTTTTTATATGAGAGTGCGTGGTACTGCTCAAATGTGGATATGATTATGGTATGATTTTTTTTATGAGAATATGTCATGGAACTGCTCATAGGTGGATGTGATTATGATTATGGTGCAGTTGCTCATAAGAAACCCTATGGTGATAAGTTGTTGTGACACTATCAGTGGTAAGCAAAGGTATGTGTTTATTTTGAAAGAAAGATATTGTGTGATTTATTTATGTTGGTACAGTTATATTTGGGAGTTTATTAGCAGCAAGTTATGCATGGTATTATAAGAATTATAGCTGTCTTATTTTATCCATTGATATTTTGATATGCGCCCACTAAGACTTCCCCAAGTCTTACCCCTCACTCTTTCTACTTGTAGTTTTGTAGTAGCATAGTTCAGAAGTTTGTATCGGCTGGTGTATCAGTACCTCTAGTGGAGGAAGTGTTTTTGTGATAATGGTTTGTAGAAGAAATATAGTTTGGAAAGTATTGTATAGTTGAGATAATTAAATTAGAAATAGTTATTTGTATATGTTGTAGTTTGTTATAAAAAGGCTTGTATTAAAAATGATGGTTTAACAAATAGAATGCATGCATGAAACATAGTTTTGTTATTGAAACTTTGAGTTGTTTATGTGAATTGATGAGCTGAATTATGATAATGGTTTATAGTGAAGATTTAATTGAAAGCTTGAGTCTGGTTTCCAAGAAAGGATATGTATAGTTATAATGCTTGTGATTGATAGGATAATTGATCAAAAAAATTGTTTTGAGCAGGTTTAAGTGATTCTTCAGTTCAGATATAGCCAAGAAATCTTCTTAACCTTTAGATAAGGTGGGGTGTGGCATTGTCACTGAATTTAGGGGTGGGGCGTTATAGCGCTGCACCTTGCCGGTAACATCAGACTTTCGAAGACTATGTTGCCACATACTAAGAAGGCTTGGGATATGGAGAGAGTCCCACACACTGCTGGTGTGGAAAGTTTTATGTACACCATGGTGTGTTATAGGCCAGACATAGCCCATATAGTGAGTTAGGTGAGCAGATTCATGGCACAGCCTGGTAGGGAGCACTGGCAAGCACTGAAGAGTATCTTCAAGTACTTGACAAGTAGTACTAGAGTCGGCATTAGCTATAGATAGCAAGTAGGTGCTGAGGGATGCTCGAACATGTCCAAGGAGACTTAGGGGCTGATAGAGGGGTTTGTGGATGTGAATTTTGGTGGAGATGTGGACACCTGATGTTTGATGATAGGATTCATGTTTTGCTCAAATGGAGGTCTCATTTTATGGAGATCATGCTTGCAGCCTATAACGGCATTGTCCACCACTAAGGCAGAGTACATCGGCATTACAGAAGCTACAAAGGAGGTTTTATGGTAGAAAGGATTGGCATTGGAAATGGGCCTTGCATAGAAGTCCGTTAAGGTGCACTATGATAGCTAGAGTGTATTATTACTTGCTCAGAACTCAGTCTGCCATGCAAGGATAAAGCACATCAACATCAGATATCATCGGATCAAAGAGCTCGTGGAGAATGATGAGGTGGAGCTGGTGAAGGATCATTCTAAGGAGAATCCAGCTAATGCACTAATAAAGGTTCTTCCACGAGATGGCTTTCATAGATGTGTGACATTGATACATTTGATGGATAGGATAGAGATGCCCCAAGAATTGGGGCACCAAGGTGGAGATTGAAAGAGCAAGGGTGGTGCTCCTAAGTCTTGGAAGATCATGAAGGAGTCAAGGTGGTGGCTCCTAGAGGCTTGGAACGGCTGGAGTTGTATCAGCCAAGATGGAGGGTTGATATGCTGTTGGGCTGGCTCAGATACAGGCCAAGCCAGCTCGAGCTGAGATCGAGCCAGCTTGGGCCAAAATCGAGCTAGCTCTCTTAGACAAATAGAGAACATGTTTTTGGATTTATGTGGCTTGATAGGTGGTCGAGCCGGCTTGAGTCTTCATCGAGCCAGTTCGTACAAGTGGACAGATGAACATGGGGTTTACTATTTGGTCTTAGATTGGGTCTTAACCAATGATTTTAAGGCCTATGTTGAGAGATCTTAAGGTAGCTAATTTATGTATAGGGCTAGGTCTTTTGTCCTAGGGATGAGAGCATGCAAGACATGGATTTGGATGAGTGCTTTCATGTATGAGTTAGCCTAGGGGAGTTTTTTAGGGTTGAGTCATATAGGCTAAGGGTTTATATATATATATTTTGTATATGTAATGTTTATGGACAAGAGTAATAGAAATCCCTTTTCTCTCTGAAACCCTACTCACTTCTTCTCCCTCTCTTCTTTAGTTGTGCATTTGCTGGTGTCCATTCATCAATGCTACCACCTCCTTTTGGTAGGAAGTCTTTGGTTGCTGGTTTCAAGTCTTCTAAACTCTAGGAAATTGATCTTACACTAGCCAACAAGAATGGAGTACTCAAGAGAATGTAAGTGGAGATGAGAGCATAGAGAAAAAAACATATCTGAAGGATTCCTTATATAGATGAAGTATAATAGATTGATGGTGACAGCCATAATCGTCTGCTAATGAGCCATTCGGGCTATTTGGAGTTTAATACGGGGAGCGAGTTGTCATTTATCATGACTTGTAGGTGGTTAGAATTGATTTGCTAGAGTTCGCATAAGAGGTTGGAGACTTTGTGCTAGAGGGCCAATTGCTAAAGGTCGGATTGGTTGAACTTGAAAGTGAACGAAAAACCCTATTTTCTAGCACAGGATCATTCAGATCTGATTGGATCTGAAGAAATATTTCAAAAATTTTTTTTAAGATGATAATCAGATCTGAGACATCTTGGATCTGATTCTTTAAGATTTGATATTAAGATTAAAAATAAAATTAAATTTAATTTAATTTCATACCATATTTTTGGGTAATTAGATTATCCTATAATGATTCTGATCTATTCTAAGGTTCTGGAAGGAGCCACGCATGCGCCTGGACTCTACCAGTATCCACTCAGATAGGATTTGAAGGTCTTCTCCTTCTGAATCTACTCTTCAAAAATTAGATCTGGATCTGATCTTGAGTTTCTTCAAAATTTTTTTTCAAGTAGTGGTCTTCTCTTTCAGCAGTACTGCCTTCTTCCTAATCTGGGCACCTTTCTTCCTTGGATTACAATTAAACCCATGCCCAACTCATTTGGGCATGGAGAGAAGAGAGAGAGGATCAGATGGCAGCATGGACTAGAGGTGGGCAGTTGATAAGTGGTAAAAATATAATAATAAAAGTATTAAATTATAAAATAAATTAACTTATTATTAAGAAATTGATACTTTTATTAGTTTTTATAGAAAAAAAGGCTGTCAATAGGAAGATCTTATTTTTCTAGTTTAAATGAAACAAGTTTTAAGCAAAACAGACTTCAAACTAGCTCAAAATTGAATTTCAAAGAAAATAAACAAAAAAATAAAAAAATTAATATTAAAATGCCGGTCGGTCTGGTTCAAGTTGGCTCAGTAAACCGGCTCAGTCCGATCGCAATAGAACCAAATGCCCGCAAACCGCCCAACCTAGCTTGACGTCAGCATGACGTCAGAAAGCATCACTACCCATAGACCGCTATAGTAACCCGGGTGAGGGGTATATCGGGGATTTCATGGGTGCGAGCGCACTCTGATTGGCTGAAGGAAGAGGCGGTCTACCCAACATCGGGCTCGCGATCGATCCATAAAGGGCATTCTAGGAATTTCATGAGATTGATGGCTGCTGGCACTCCGATTTTGATCCGACGGTCCTAATTTTAGCGCAATCATGCGATTAGGAAAGCTGCCGATCGGGATCCAATGGCTGACGGTGAATTTAGTTTTTAACTAATGTCTGTAGCTCTCCTAAGCTTGCTCCGATGGCCCAGATTCACTGATTAAGGAAGATCTGACGGTTGAGGCTAAATCTGATTTAAACTAGGTTTTTAAGGAGGGTTTTTAAGTGGTTTTTGATGCATTGGATGCCGATCTAACTGCCAGAACTATCCAACACTTTATTTGACTTGTTTAAAGGTCTAAAACCTAGTTTTAAGGGAATTCCTACTAGAAATCTTCCTCTTTAGGCTATAAAAAGCCTACTGCCGATCAAAAAGAGAGAACCTATAATAGAGACCCTAAGGAATAGAAAATAGAGAGTAGAAAACAAAAAGAAAATAGGGAGAAACAGAGAGAGGGTTTAAGGAGAGAAGAAATAGAGCTTTTATTTTTCTTTCCTCTTCTTTTCTTCTTCCAATGACTAGTACACGAAGCAGTTCTTCTTCATCAAGTCCTCCACACCAAGAGCAACGAACAACCAATTTCAGCGTACAAATAGTATAATTTCTTCAAGCTTTTTATTTTATTTGCTATTTTTGATCTTGTTACCATGATCTAAATTTATTTTACTAAGGCTAAGGTGTAGCCACTCTTTTGATGCAATATTCAGTATGATTTGCTTTTAATTTTATATTTTGTTCATGAGGAGTTTATAAATCTATTCTTAATGCTTTTAGATTACTGACCATCTTCTAATTGATTTGATGGGCATAGATGATACGGATCAAGTACGTCTATGTCAATACTTCTTGATTTATATATCTTGTATCATAATTCGAATTGGAATTCATATGCATGTGGGAATTTAGTGCACCATGGATGTAGAGTATTTTAATTAGAGGATTTCACAAAGCCTAAAGCATTAGTATTTTTTTTAAATTATGCCTGGACCAAAGGATAGTTAATAAATATTGATAGTTTTGCTATGCTTGGACCAAAGGATAGTGAATAACTTAGGAGACTTCACCATCACATGAAACAAAATTAATCTAATTTATATAAATACTTAAAAATTATATTGATTAAGTTGGTGAACCGATTGCCTTAGTAACCTATTGCTCTTGAGTTTAAAATCTTAAAAATTATACACTCTATTTCCTTACAATTTATTAATTTATTTATTTATTTATTTCTTATTTTCTTAATTCTCATAAATCAATTATGTAAATAAAGCTTAGAAAAGAGTTTTTTAGTACTTATTATTCAATCCTTTCGAGATGATACTCTACTCACTTACTTTATTACTTGATCGATTGGTACACTTGCCATAGCTATAGATTAGTATGCATCAAGTTTTTGGCGTTGTTGTTGGGGATTGTGTCTAAAACAATATTAAAATTTCAATCCTTGCTTTACTTTAAAATTTTATTTTTAATTTTTATTTTTACACTATTTTTAGATTTGTTCGGTGCATGATACGTACTGGACATAGTGACTTACTACCTTTATATCCAAAAATCGAGGGGACCATCAGAAGACTATAACAAGAAAGTTATATGATAGCTGAAGATCCTAACAACATTAATTTGGGATTAGATATGACAACCAAGGGATGGCAAGAAGCTATTTAAGCAGCACATCATCGATTAAATGATTACATCACACCATCTATAGCTGATGCAGCTTCGAGCATCAGGAGACCGTCTGTGCGAGTGAACAACTTCAAAATAAAATCAACAATGATTTAGATGATTCAATCAACAATCTAATTTAGTGGACACGTGCATGATGATCCGAAAGTCCATATTTCTAATTTTCTTAAACTTTGTGATACTTTTAAAATTAATGGGGTGTTGGATGATGCTATTAGATTAAGGCTATTTTCATTTTCTTTACGGGATAAAGCTAAAAGTTGGCTTCATTCTCTTCCTGCAGGTTCTATCGCAACTTGGATACCCTAGCCCAAAAATTCTTAGCCAAGTACTTTCCACCTTCCAAGACTGCAAAGATGCGCAATGATATCACTTCTTTTGTGTAGATGGACATTGAGACACTATATGAGGCTTGGGAGCATTTTAAGAAATTGCTGAGAAGATGTCCACATCATCAACTATCCGTATGGCTTCAGTTATAAATTTTTTGTAATGGTTTATCTCCTACTAATCATTCTATGATTGATGTAGCAGTAGGAAGAACCATTTACCAAAAAATGGAGGAAGAAGCCTTTGATTTGATCGATGAGATGGCATCAAATAGCTATCAATGGCAAACAGAATGCATGATGCCGAGAAGATCAGTAGGTATGCAGGAGTGGATTGTATTCCAACTTTAT
This sequence comes from Cocos nucifera, assembly GCA_006176705.1. Lineage (NCBI taxonomy): Eukaryota > Viridiplantae > Streptophyta > Magnoliopsida > Arecales > Arecaceae > Cocos > Cocos nucifera. Next base: position 543,686 of record QRFJ01001141.1, read on the forward strand.
TAGCCAAAATTGCAGCCCTTAGAGCCAAAGTCAATAATATAAAAGGAACAGCTATGCAAATTCAGAGCATCACTTGTGATCTATGTGGATGAGGATATGATACAAGCAACTGTCAGACAGGTAATCCTTTTACTAAAGACTTTGATACTGATAATTATCTTGATAATTTTTTTAGACCACAACAAAATAATCATTTCTCTAACACATATAATCAAGGGTGGAGGTAGCATCCAAATTTCTCATGGAGCAATCAAAATATAGCACAATAGCCACCCCTGGGATTCCAAGCACCTAAGAAGATCTTGATATGGAGGAGCTAATGGTCAAATTCATGCAAAACCAAGAAGCAACTATAAAAAATCTAGAAAACAAACTCAAGTATGACCAAGCAGCAATAATTCGAAACTTGGAGATGCAAGTAGAATAGATGGCTAAGATAATCTCTGAGAGACCACAAGGATCCTTGCCTAGAAACATGGAGACCAATCAGAGGGAGTACATCAATGCTATTATCATAAGAAGTGGTAAAGAGCTGGAGGAGCCACATCAGAAGAAAGAGATTGAAGAGCCAACTACAAATAAAGAAAAGCCAACTAATGTTCATCGGTCACCTAAACAACCAGTAGATGGATGGTCCTCAGGTATAAAGTTTGCTGATTCAAACGTGAAGCCCTACATGCCTCTGCTACCATTTTCAGAAAGACAAATACAGCATCTAGATAAGGAATTTTTTAACTTTTTAAAATTTTAAAAAATTTACATATTAATATTTCTTTTGTAGATGCTATCACTCAAATGCCCAGGTATGCAAAGTTTCTCAGAGAAATTCTTACCAATAAGAAAAAGTTGAAGGAGTATGAGACAGTTAACTTAAATGAAGAATGCTCAGCAATACTTTAAAATAAATTACCACAAAAGCTAAAGGATCCAGAAAGTTTTACTGTCCTTTGCGTTATTGGTGATTGTATTTTTGATAAAGTTTTATGTGATTTAGGAGCAAGTATTAATCTCATTTTTTTTTCTATTTTCAGGAAGCTAGGTCTAGGAGAACCGAAGCCTACCACTTTCACTCTTCAACTAGGTGACAGATCCATCAAATATCCAAGAGGTATAATGGAGGATGTCTTGGTAAAGGTAAATAAGTTTATTTTCTCTATTGATTTTATAGTTCTCGATATGGATGAAGATTATGATGTACCCTTTATCTTAGGAAGACCCTTTTTAGCTACTGGAGGAGCTTTAATAGATATTGAACAATAAAAATTAATTCTAAGAGTCCAAGATGAACAAGTTACTTTTAATATTTTTAAAGATATTAAACATCCTGATGATAATCAAACTTATTTTTGAATTGATGTTATTGCCAAATCAGTATATGAGAATTTTTTAAAAAATAGATTTGAGACTATGAAAGCTAGTGATATCCAATTTAAAGAGGGTTCGACCAAACATGAAAGTATTTTGATTAAAGTGGCACCGAATTAATTTAGCCCAGAACTCCAAGAAAGTCAAGCAAAAGACTATAAATCAAAACTACTAGATAGGTTATTTCTTTTCTTTTTAGTTTTGATCATTTTTTTTCTTTTATTTTTTAGAAATTTATTGTTGCTCTTTTACTATTTTGGTGTGTGTTTTAAATTTTACAGAGAAAAATCAATGAGAACTCAAACTAAATTTCAAAGCTTCAAAGAACCAGACTGAACCAAATCAGGTATATTCCTTCATGTTCTTTATTCCACCTTTACTTTTTCTTTCTCCATTAAGACAATGTAGAATAAGTTGGGGGATAGAAAAAAATTTTGAAAAAAAATAAAATAAAAAATAAAATATTAACCATGTGTCAAAAAAAAATTTTGAGCAAGATAGATTAGGAAAAGTGACCAAAGTTAGAAGTATTTGCTAATGAATGTAGCGAGTCAAGAAGTAGATTAGTTGGTCTGACTTTTAGAATCCTACTTGGTTACCTAAAGACTATTAGCACTTCTATTTGCACATGCACACTAATATGGCAAAGAAGGTGTTGATTATAAGGCCAACGGAGGATTCAATTATCACTAAAAATTTATAATTAATATACATTCTTGTTGGTGTGGAGTTTCGCTAGATGCCAGAGTTTGCTAGAGCTGGAGAAGACGAGGACACCGTCGAGGACCTACAAGATAAGTCTTGACCGGAGTTGGGGGTGGTGGCTTTTGTAGGATCCTCCGACAGTCAAGTTAGCTCTTTTGGCCAATAGAAATGAAATACTTAGGAAAAAAAAGAGTAGAGTTATGGAAAGAAAAAGAGAGCTCTCCAAAGGCTTGTTGACATTTGGCGGTCCAGTAGAAGTTCTTTAGCTGCTTGAGAACTTGAAAGAAGGGCATGCATTGCTCGACCAATCTCAAGATGAAGCGGTTTAGGGACACCATTTTTTTAGTCAGGTGCTAAACTTTTTTAATTATTTTTGGAGCTATCATCTCCTAAATAGCTCAAATTTTGGAGCTATCATCTTCAATTTCATGCCTCGATACCATATGTCCCAACAACTTTCTTGAGGTCACACCGAATGTGCACTTAGTCGGATTCAGCTTCATCTTATACTTCTTAAGTACGCTGAAGGTCTCTTTGAGATTAGCAATGTGATTTATTGAAGCTTGGTTTTTGATGAGCATCTCATCCACATACACCATCAAGTTGCAGCCAATCTACTCCTTGAAGATTTTGTTGACCAAGCATTAGTACGTTGCCCCTACATTCTTGAGTCCGAAAGGCATAACCCTATAGTAGTAAGGACCACGGTCAGAAACAAAAGTAGTTTTCTCTTCATCCTCTAGCGTCATCCGGATTTGGTTATAACCAAAAAAGGCATCCTTAAAAGTGAGGAGCTGATGGCCCGAGGTTGCATCCACCAGCTAATCAATCTTAGGTAGGGGGTAGCTATCTTCTGGGTAGGCTTTGTTCAGCTTTTTGAAGTTCATACACATCCTCCACTTACCATTTGTTCTTTTGACGAGCAGCACGTTGGAGACCCAGTTCGAATAGTTAACTTTCTGGATGAATCCAACCTTGAAGAGCTTGTCGACTTCTTCTGCAGTTATTTTCTATCTCTTTAGAGCAAGGCTACGCATCTTCTCTTTCATTGGCTGATACTTGGGATCAGTAGCCAGTCGATGTTCTATGACCTCGGCATCAATTTTTGGCATATCTGTTGGGACCCAGGTGAAGATGTCCGTGTTCCTCTATAGGAAGGTAACGAGTTACTCTCGAACCTCATCTCCCAAGTTGGAGCCGATCTGCACAGTGTGCTCTACATTTTCGTCATCCAATGGCATGGCTACAAGGTCTTCCATAGGCTCATCCTGCTCCTCTGTAAGGTCATCACAGACATCCAGCCCATCAATAGGGCAAAGGTTGGGCTTGGTCTTTTTCTGTAGGGCTATGGGGTAATAGTACCTTGCCAAGGCCTGATCTCCCCTAATTTCTCCAATTCCGCAGCTTATTAGGAACTTCATCTTTAAATAATAAGTTAAGACTATAGCTCAGAGTGCGTTCAAACTAGGTCGGCCATGAATAGCATTGTAGGCAGATGAAGCTTTACGACTAGAAAATTGACCTGTGCTCTGGCCAGCTTTGGGCATCGCCCTACAGCCATAGTTAGAGTTATTATGCCCTCAACTGGTATGGCATCACCAGTGAAGCCTACCAATGGGGATTTCATTGGTCCTAAGTGATTATTAGATAAAGATAGTTTTGAGAAAGCATCATAAAACAAAATAATAGCAGAGCTTCCATTATCTACCAGAACACGGTGCACATCATAGTCAGCAACGTTTTAAGAGATTACAACCATGTCGTTGTGCGGGAACTGAACTCCTTGGACATCCTTGTTGGTGAAAGTGATGGGCTCCTCAGTTCTCCACCTCTTCTTGGGCTCTGCTGATCCGCTAACCTTCCCTCACCAAAGTTTCCTAGAGATGGTGTTGATGATGCCGAGGGGTGGCCGATTTGCCTGCTGCTCCTCCTTTCTTAGTGGTTCTGGTGGTGGTGGCACCTCAGACCGATCTTTCCATCCTTTAGGCCAACGTCATAGGAATCGATCAAGCCTACCTTGCTTGATGATCTCCTTGATCTCATCTTGGAGCTAAATACATTCTTCAGTATCATGATCATGATCATGATGGTAGAGACAGAACTTATTGGGATTGCATTTGTAAGGATGAGAGTGCATCCTTTCTAGCGTCGGCAGCTGCTCCTTGATCTCCATCAGTACTTGGGTTTTTGAAGCATTGAGGGAGGCATAGTTGTGGAACCTTTAGAGGGGGGAGTCCTACCGTGCCCTTCTATCAGGACTATCCCACTTTCGAGCACGGGGAAGAGTCCGAGCTCGCTTGCGCTCAGGAGGAGTTTGGGAGCACGGCTAAGTTTCACTTGACTTTTCTTCCTTAGTGGGCCTGCTCGGCTCGCCCATTCTCCACTCTCCAATGGCTTCATTATCCTTGGCCTTGAAGGCCTCTTCTACTCAGGCATACCGTTCAGCCTGAGGTAGTATGTCAGCAAAATCTTTAGGGTACTTCTTCTCCAGGGAGAGCAGCAAGTCATTCCTCTGAAAGCCACCCTTTAGTGCGGTCATCGTAATAAACTTGTCTAAGTTTCGGACCTCTAGCATAGCAACATTGAACTGGGTGACATAAGCCCGGATGGATTTTCTTTCTTTTTGTTTGATGTTCATGAGGGAGTTGGAACCTCGACGGAGGCATCGATTACTGACGAAATGAGCCAAAAATTGGTAGTTCATTTGATCAAACAAAAAAATGGAACCCGACTTAAGGATCAAATACTAGTTTTTGGCTGCTTCCTTCATAGTGGATGAAAAAGCTCGGCACAGGATGGCATCTAACATGCCGTGGAGCAGCATCATTATCTGAAAGGCCTCTAGATGGTCAACCGGATTAGAGGTCCCATCATAGCTCTCGAACTCGGAAAGCTTGAAGTTCGGTGGGATGGATTCCTGCATAATCTTCTAGGAGAAAGAAGGGTTGGTGCAGATGTCATCATCATGGAAGGAGGGAGCATGACGGAGTTCCTCAATCCGCCAGTTCATCTCCTATAGTTTCTAGTCCAGGAGATCCTCTTGATCGTGGATCTTCAAGGTCTTCTGACTGAACAGGAGCAAAGTCCCCTCAGAGGTAGAGAAATGATCATAGCAGGGGCTCTCAGCCCTTTGCTTCTTCTTTTTGGAGGTCATCGGCTAGCTAGCCTAAGTCGGTCATCCTCAGTCTAGATCCTGGGATTCTAGAGTAGCTTGCTTCGATCGAATTGACGTCGGAGGCTACTACTGCCGCATGGCCTACATCGCTTCCATGAGGCTGTAAACTTGCTGGACTAGCAAGTTGAACTGCTCCGCATCCATCATTATTGCAGGTGGAGTTTGAGTTGTCGGGGATGAAACTAGGGCAGGCAAATCTGGATGGGATCTAACAATGGAGGCCATTGACCGTCGGGTTAAAGCTTTCTTGGGGGCATCCTTCCTGAAAAGGAGAACTTTGGAGGAGAAGGCTGAGCACTCCTTTAAAAATAAGAAAACCTCAAAAGATAGAGGGACCCTTCCTCTAGTGCCAATCCTATTGGTGCAGAGGTTTGCTAGATGCTGGAGTTCGCTGGAGCCAAAGAAGATGAGGTCACCATCGAGGAACTACAAGATAAGTCCTAATCGAAGTGTAGGGTGGTAGCTTTGATAGGACCCTCTAACGGTCAAGTTAGCTCTTCTGGCTAACAGAAATGGAGTGCCCAAAAAACAAAATAGCAGAGTTATGGGAAGGAAAAGAGAGCTCTCCAAAGGCTTGCTGACATTCAGCGATCTAGTAGAAGTTGTTTGACTATTTGAGAACTTTAAAGAAGGGCATGCATCGCTCGACCGATCTCGAGATAAAGCGGTTTAGGGATGCCAAGTTTTCAGTCAGATGCTGAACTTCTTTAATTATTTTTGGAGCTGTCATCTCTTGAATAGCCGGATTTTCTCTAGATTCGCTTCAATCTTGCACCTCGACACCATGAATCGCAAGAACTTTTCCGAGGTCACACCGAAGGCGCACTTGATTGGGTTTAGCTTCATCTTGTACTTTTTAAGCATGCTGAAGATCTTTTTGAGGTCGACAATGTAATTTATTGAAGCTCGACACTTGACGAGCATGTCATCCACATACATCTCCATGTTGCAGCCGATCTACTTCTTGATGATTTTATTGATCAGGCACTGATATGTTGCACCTGCATTCTTGATTCCGAAAAGCATAACCCTATAACAGTAAAGACCATGGTTAGTAACAAAAGTAGTTTTCTCCTCATCCTTTGGCACCATCCGGATTTGATTATAGTAGGAAAAGGCATCCATGAAGGTGAGGAACTCATGGCCCGAGGTTGCATCCATCAGCTGATCAATCTTGGGTATGGGATAGCTATCTTTTAGGTAGGTTTTGTTTAGCTTTTTGAAGTCTATACACTTTCTTCACTTGTCGCTCGCCTTTTTGACAAGCACCACATTCGGGACCCAATTTAGATAGTTAACTTTCTGAACAAATCCGGCATTGAGGATCTTATCGACTTCTTCTGCAATTGCTTTCTCCCTCTCTGGAGCGTGACTGTGCATCTTCTATTTTACTGGCCGATACTTGGAATCAGTAGCTAGCTAATGTTTCATGACCTCAGCATCAATTTCTGGCATATCTATTGGGATCCAGGTGAAGATGTCCGCATTCCTCCATAGGAAGCTAATGAGTTGCTCTCGAACTACATCCCCCAAGTTGGAGCTGATCTGCATAGTATGCTCTACGTTTCCATCGTCCAACGGCATGGCTATAGGCTCACCCCACTCCTCTACAAGGTCGTCGCTAACATCCAGCCCATCAATAGGACAAAGGTCGGGCTGGGTGTTTTTCTATAGGGCTATGGAGTAACAATGCCTTACCAAGGCTTGGTCTCCTCTAATCTCTCCAATTCTGCAACTCATCGAGAACTTCATCTTTAAATAATAAGTTAAGACTATAGCTCAGAGTGTGTTCAAACTAGATTGGCCAAGAATAGCATTATAGGTAGATGGAGCTTTTACGACTAGAAAAATTGATCTATGCTCTGGTCAGCTTCGGGCGTCGCCCTATAGCCACAATCAGAGTTATTATGGCCTCAACTAGCATGGCATCGCCAGTGAAGCCTACCAATGGGGAGTTCATAGTTGTAGGTATACGTCATGGTCCTTTCAGATGGCTAGAATGAGTTCGATCGGAAGAGAAGTTCGACTGGACCAAGTATTGATTGGTGGTCGCAATGAGCGAGCACAACCAAAACACTCCAGCGTCTCTACTATTTCTTTGAAGTTCGACCATTCCCGAGGTTACTCACGGACGAACAGTGATAAATTACTGAAGTTTGTCTAGGGGGTAGTTTGAAAGAAGTTCGACGGCTGGAGATATTTCGTTGAAGGAGAGATCTAGGAGGAGTTCGAACGGTGAGGAAGTTCTGCTGAAATAGAAATTCAAAACAAGTTCGACTAAGATTCTACCAAGGGGAACTGGAGGAAGCTCATCCAAATGGAGCTACGTAGGTTGCTGGAAGGAGCCGAATGGGATGCGCAGGAGCCAGATACCTAGCTTGCCCTCTTTGGGCAGAAGCTTTAACTATTCAAGTTCATCTAAAGAAAGGATCTATAATGCCCCGTTGAATCCAAAATTGGCCTTCCCAGCTAATTGGATCATTTGATTGCAGTGTTGAAGGTCGGCCATCTTAGAATGAGTTAGAGTTCGAATACTTTTGTGGGTGGAGATTTAGTTGTTATAGCTGCAATCGGATGGAACTGATCAGGAGTCGGATTCCTAGCCAAACTTTGACAGGCATGGATTTATCCCCAATAATTCTAATCAAAGAAATTTGAACTTAAAGAAAGAGCTACCTACCTAAAAATAAAGTGCAAAAGATAGAGTATATATGGATTGCCCAAAGCTTAGTAACTGGATCTTTGCACCTAGATCAAGTATGGAGATTCACGTCAAACAATGGAGGGAAGGCCAGGATGCTCAGCACAAAAAAAAAAAAAGAGGTAGTGTGAAAGCTACCTTAATTTGTGAGCTTAAAATTGAGAATGTATGAAAAATTGATCAAAATAGGTGATAAGAGAAGACACTTTTGTCCTTTAAATTAACACTAAAATGCTAAGTTAGTCATCACAAACACAAGTGTTGTAGATCTTTAGATATACTATAAAAAAGTTTCTAATTATACTGACTACGAAACTGACTTCTGAAGGTCAATGCTTAGTTAGTGGTATTTTCTAAAATTTTTGATCTTTAATCCTAGCTCTATTTTTATGAAAGAGGATCTTATTGAAACATGGTATTAAATAAAGCATTACTAAGGGACTAGCAATGATTAAGTTGGGGGATATGATAAGTGGTAAAAATATAATAATAAAATTATTAAATTATAAAATAAATTAATTGATTTCTAAGAAATTGAAACTTTTATTGGTCTTTTGTAGGAAAGAAGGCTGTCAAGTGGAAGATCTTATTTTTCTGGTTCAGATGAAACAAGTTTCAAGCAAAGACTTCAAACCAGCCTAGAATTGAATTTCAAAGGAAATAAAGAAAAAAATAATAAAAATTAATATTTAAATATTGATCGATCTAGTTCAAATCAGCTCAGCAAATCGGCCCGACCCGATCGCAACAAAACCAAACCAAACTGCCCGCAGACTGCCCACCCCAGCCTAACGTCAACATGACGTCAAAAAGCATCGCAGCCCATAGACCACTACAATAACTTGGGTGAGTGGTATATCGATGATTTTATGGGGGTGAGCATGTTTTGATTGGTTGAAGGAAGTGGCAGTCTACCCAACGCTGGGCTCACGATTGGTCCATAAAGGGCATTCTAGGAATTTCGCTAGATCGACGACTACTGGCGCTCCAATTTTGATCTAACAGTCCCAATTTTAGCACAATCATGTAGTCAGGAAGGCTGCCGGTTGGGATCCAATGGCTGATGGCAAATTGAATTTTTAACTAACGTCTATAGCTCTCCTAGGCACGCTCCGATGGCCTAGATTCATTGATTAAGGAAGATCTGACAACTGAGGCTAAATCCGATTGAAACTGGATTTTTAAGAAGGGTTTTTAAGTGGTTTTTGATGTGTTGGATGTCGATCTAATGGCTAGAACTATCCAAGGCTTTATTTGACTTGTTTAAGGAGTCTAAAACCTAGTTTTAAGAGGATTCGTACTAGAAATCTTTCTCTTTAGGCAATAAAAAGCCTATTGCAGATCAAAGAGAGAGAACCTATAACAAAGAGCCTAAGGAACAAAAAATAGAGAGTAGAAAACAAAAAGAAAATAGGGAGAAATAGAGAGAGGGTTTAGGAAGAGAAGAAATAGAGATTTTATTTTTCTTTCCTCTTCTTTTCTTCTTCCGACGACTAGTACATGAAGTAGTTCTTCTTCATCAATTTCTCCACACCAAGAGCAATGGACAACCAATTTCAGTGAACAAACAGTCTAATTTCTTCATGATTTTTATTTTATTTATTATTTTTGATCTTGTTACCATGAACTAAATTTATTTTACTAAGGATAAGGTGTAGCCACTCTTTTAATGCAATATTCAGTATGATTTGCTTTCAATTTTATATTTTTTCATGAGGAGTATATTAATCTATTCTAAATATTTTTAGATTACTGGCCATCTTCTAACTGATTTAATGAGCATAAATGATATGGACCAAGTACGTCTATGTTGATGCTTTTTGATTTATATACCTTGTATCATGAATCGAATTAGAATTCATATGCATGCGAGAATTTAGTGCACTTTGGACGTAGTGTATTTTAATTAGAGGGTTTCACAAAACTTAAAGTATTAGTATTTATTTAAATTATGCCTGGACCAAAGGATAGTTAATAAATACTGATAGTTTTGTTATGCCTGGACCAAACGATAGTGAATAACTTAGGAGACTCCACCATCACATGAAACAAAATTAACCTAATTTATATAAATACTTAAATATTGTATTGATTGAGTTGGTGAACCAATTGCCTTAGTAACCTATTGCTCTTGAGTTTAAAATCCTAAAAATTATACACTTTATTTTGTTATAATTTATTAGTTTATTTCTTTATTTTTTTGTTATTTTTTTAATTTTCATAAATCGATTATCTAAATTAAGCTTAGAAAAAAATTTTTCAGTACTTATTTTTCAATCCTCTAGGGATGATACTCTACTCACTTTATTACTTGATCGACTGGTGCACTTACCATAGCTATAAATTAGCATGCATTAGCAGCCTTGCAGCATGGTGAAAAGGAGAAGCTCTCTAACCCTAGGCACAGACAGGGTTTAAATAGACCCTGCTATGCCATGCAACGCCACATCATCCAAACCAATCAGAGGTCTTCATTCAATCAGATCTAAATTTGATTGATCGGATGATATCATTTGATCCAATTAGATCAGAATCTTTTAGAAATCCACAAAAGTGGCACCAATACTAGATCAACCCAAAAGTGTTTGGCGCCTAGGCTTTTGATCATATCAAAATACGCTGGAGTCCCATCTGTATGGGACTCCATGCTTAATCCACATGGGGTGCATGCCTAGGGTGGTGTGCACCCTCTCTCTTACATCTTTTAGCAGCGGGACAATAGCCCCAGTTGATCTCCTATAGGCGCATGACACATGGCCCCCATGTCGAGGTGTCTAGGGTCAACTGTTGACCTATGTCCAAAAACAAGAATTAGTAGGTGATAGGAATTAGCTGGTATTGTCTTAAATTCATCTAATAAATTTAGACAACCCTTTTCTGATCTAGATAAGCTCTAGTTAGACTAAGACAAGGTTTCTGAGTGAGCGCAAATAAATTTGGCTCAGCCGAGATGAATCTAAATGATTACAAAAGAAGAATGTTAGGCTCAATCAAGTGCTAGCACGATTTTCCTAAACCAAATCGGATCTAATCCAAATTAATTGAATTAGGTTAGTCCAATTGATGACATCCAAACCCAAACCCTTATTTGTGTGACCTAGTTAGGTTTAGTTTCGTATGGTAATGAGATATATTGCGATCTCTATCATTGACATCATCAAAATACCTTTCGATGGATCAAAACTTTTTTGATTCATACAATTAGAATGATCGATCATCTAAATCATTCTAATTTCTCCTAAAATCCGTCAGTGACACCTAGCAGTATATGGTGGCAATCCATCAGAACTGAAAGCGAACCTTTCGATGCAGCTACTTGTGTGATTGGGTTCTTCTAACTTGAGCCCCGATTGGATTAGGGTTAAGGTGAACTCATCAAACCCAATATCCATCATATGAATTAATCATTCGATTCGAGTTCTATGTGAAATCCTAATAGAAACTCTTTCTATCATATTCATACCACCATGGCCATGGGCTTATGAACTCAATCTCATAATTATCATAGGACTACTCCTCATCTACTAAGGTAGATAGATCTCCTATTGGTGCAATCCAATTCCTATAATGAGCATGCTATAGCCAACATACACCTTAGAATTCTAAATGGCTAGGAGATCGAGTTATGGTATAGTCAAACTATAACACCCTCAAGGTGAACTGACAATGCACCTTAGGTCAAAGAACCATACATACTACTGCAGCATCGAGTCAGTTATTGACGAGAAGGTAGACTTTCTTATGACTACTCGAGGTTGTCATGCTCATTGCCCTTATTTCCTAACGAGTATCTGTACCCTCACTCTGGTGTCTCTACACTATAGACTCAAGACACGTCTATCCTAAGAAAGCCATCGTACACCAACCTTCTGGATCGATCACCATCCTCGTGACGATCCTACGATCGGGAGCAGTTTATGAGTTAATTTTGAAAATTCATGTATTAAATTTTCAACTCTTGAAAATATGAATTATCATTACCATTAACTCAAAGGATGTATCACAGATACTTTAAATACACACTGTGATAGAAAGTAATCCATTTATTAATTTATAGTCAAAATTATAAAGTTATTCATAGAAGTGTATTACAAGTGTCATCAATCTGGCTTCTAAGGCACACATCTAACAAACTCCCACTTGACCTAAAGCCAATTGGCCACAAATCAAAGTCCTGTCATCTCAAGATGTACTTCGATCTTCTGCTGGCTCAAAGACTTTGTCAGTGGGTCAGTCGCATTACCTACAGTGTCAACCCTTTTGACCTCAATGTATCCCTTCTCGAGGTAATTATGGATGAGGTGGTATCATCGCTCGATATGCTTGGATTTCTAGTGAGTTCTTGGCTCCTTAGCTAGGGCTATGGCAGAAAGAAAAATCCTATTTTCTGGGTTAGGTTTGTTCAGATCTGATTTGATCAAGAGGGATATTTTAAAAAAAAATTTCTTAGATCCAAATCAGATATGAGACTCTTTAGATCTAATTTTATCGATCTGATAAAATAAAAATAAAATAAAATAAATTAAATCTAATTTAATTATATCTTGTTATGGGTAATCCTATTATTCTATGATGATCCTGATGTTTGCCTGAGGTTTTGGATGTAGCCATGCAAGTGCCTAGCCTCTATCGGTGTCCACTTAGGCAGGATCTTGAGATATTCTCCTTCTCAATCTATGCTCCAAAAATTAGATTTGGATCTGATCTTGAAGGTCTTCAAAATGTCTTTTGAAGATCAACTATTGTCTCTTACAGCAGTGTTGCCTTCTTCCTTTTCTGTCACCTTTCTCTTGCTTGGATCGCACCAAACTGGAGCCCAAAACCTCTTGGGCATGGAGAGGAGAGAGAGAAGTAGAGGGTGGAGTGGAGAAGGAGGGAGAGGGGCTATGTGCATGGGCAAAAGAAAAAAACTCTAAATCCTAGGCACAGATAGGATTTATATAGATCCTGCTGTACCATGCAGTACCACATAATCCCAACCAATCATGGCTCTTAGTGCAATTAGATCTAAATCTGATTGGTGGAATGACATCATCTAATCCAATCAAATTAGAGTGCCTCATAAACAACCTTAGGTGGCGACAAGATCGATCAAAAAAGAGTCTTTGGCACCACCCAAGTAGAGAGCACGAAGTAACCTGGAGTTCCATATGTATGGGACTCCAAGCATCATCTTTTATGGGTGTATGCCTCCCTAGGCATGCACCCCCTCCCTTTCTTCTATTTAGCAGGGGACAAAGCTCCATCTTGTCTCCTATGGGTGCATGACACATGGGCAGATATCTAAGTGTCAAAGGTCAACATTTGACCAAAGTCAAAGACAAGATTTAGTAGGTGACAAAAAATGGCAGGTGTTGTCTCAAATTTATCTCATAAATTAAGACAATCCTTTTCTAACCTGGACAAGCTCCAGTCAGACCAAGTAAAGATTCCTGAGTGAGTCCAAACATATTTGGCTCAATCGAGATAACTTTTAATGATTATTGAAGGAGAACATTAGGCTTAATCATGTGCTAGCACAATTTCCTTGAACCTAATTGAATCTTACTCAAATAAATTGAATTGGGTTAGTCCAATTAGCGATATCCAGATCCAAACCCTTGTTTGTATGACCTAGTTAGGTTCAGTTTCGTATGGTAATGGGATATATCTTAATCTCTATCATTGACATCATCGAAATACCTTCCGATGAATCAGAACTTTTTTGATTTAGACAACTAGTATGGTTGATCATCCAGATCATTCTAATTGCTCCCAAAATCCATCTGTGACACCTAGCAGCATATGGTGGCAACCCAAAGAAATTGAAAATGAACCTCTCAGTGCAGTTACTTGTGTAATTAAGTTCCTCTATCTTGAGCTCCGATTGGATTAGGGTTATGGTGATCTCGTCGATCCCTAATTTCCGTCATATGAATTAATCATTCGATTCAAGTCTGATGTAAAAATCCTAATAGAAACTCTTTCTATTATTTCACTCTACCATGGCCATGCACTTATGGACTTGATTCTCTTGATCATCATAGGGTTGCTCCTCATCTACCGAGGTAGATAGATCCCCTATTGGTGCAATCCAATTCCTACAATGAACATGCTATAGCTAACATACACCTCAGGATTTTGAATGGCTAGGAGATCGAGTTATGGTGTAGTCAAACTATAACACCCTCAAGGTAAACTGTCGATGCACATCAGATCAAAGAACCAGACACACCACTGTAGCTTTGAGCCAGTCATTGATAAGAAGGTAGACTTCCTTATGACCGCTCGAGGTGGTCACGCTCAGTACCCTCGTTCTCAAGCAAGTACCTATACTCTCGCTCTGGTGTTTCTATACCATAGACTCAAGACTCATCTATCCTAAAGAAGCGATCGTACGTTGACCTTCCGGATCAATCACCATTCTCATGATGATCCTACGGTCAGGAGCATTTTATGAGTTAATAATGAAAATTCATATCTTAAATTTTCAACTTTTCAAAATATGAACTATCATTACCATTAACTCAAAGGATGTATCACAGACACTTTCAAATACACACTATGATAGAAAATAATCATTTTATTATTTATAGTCAAAATTATAGTTTTGCCCTTAGATGTGTATTACAAGTGTTAGCCAATTCTAGCTTCTAGGGCACACATATGTAACAAACTCCTACATGACCTAAAGCCAATTGGCTATAAATCTAAGTCCCATCTTCTCAAGGTGGGTTTCAATCTTCTGCTGGCCCAACGACTTTATGAGTGGATCTGCCGCATTATCTACAGAGTTGACTCTCTTGATTTTGACATAACCTTTCTCAAGTTAATCGCGGATGAGGTGGTATCATTGTTCGATGTGCTTCAATTTCTGATGAGATCTTGGCTCCTTAGCAAGGGCTATGGTGCCATTGTTATTATAGTACAGAGAAATTGCATCTAATGGCATCACTTCGATCTCTATGGTAAATTTTTTGTACTAAAATGCCTCCTTCGTAGCTTCTGATGTGGCAATGCATTTTGCTTCCATGGTGGAATCTGCTATCACTGTCTGTTTGAAACTCTTCCAACCGACAACACCACCATTACACACAAACAGACTCCTAGATGTCGACTTTCGATCATCTATATCGGACATAAAATCCGAGTCTGTATATCCCTAGACTTGGAGTTCTCCATTACCAAAAATCAACAACATATCCTTAGTTCTTCTCAAGTACTTAAGGATACATTTCACAGAAGTCCTGTGTTCTTCACCTGGATTCGACTGATATCTGCTCATGATACTTATAGCATGGGCTATATCAGATTGTGTACAAAACATGGCATACATGAGGCTCCCTATTACTGAAGCATAAGGGATCTTGCTTATGTGTTCAATCTCCTCTAGTATATTGGGATACATTTTCTTGGAGAGATAAATGCCATATTTGAAGGGTACCAATCCTCTCTTAAAGTTTTTCATGCTAGACCTCTTTAGCACTTTCTCTACGTACATCTTCTATGAAAGACCTAGCATCCTATTCGGTCTATCTCTATAGACATTAATTCCTATAATGAAGGATGCTTCTCCTAGGTCTTTCATGGAGAATTCTTTAGACAATCATATTTTAACTATGGTCAACATAGAAATATCATTCCCAATAAGGAGGATATAATCCACGTGCAGTATGAGGAAGACAATAGCGCTCCTACTGATCTTTTTGAAAATACATGGTTCCTTCTCACTTTTGATGAAACCAAATAATTTTATCACATCATTAAATCGAGTATTCTATTTTTGAGATGCTTGCTTTAGTCCATATATGGACCTTTGCAGCTTGCATACATTATGATCAGTATCATTGAATATGAAACCTAGCAGCTATTCCATATAGATATCTTCCTCAAGGTATCCATTTAAGAACACCATTTTCACGTCCATTTGTCATATTTCATAATCCAAATAGGCTACAACAGCAAACAATGTGCAGATGGATTTTAGCATAGCTACTAGTGAAAAGGTTTCCTGATAGTCAATGCCTTCACGCTGACTATAGCCTTTTGCCACTAATCTAGATTTGAATATCTCCACATTTCCATCTACACCAATCTTTCTTTTGTAGGTCCATTTACACTAAATAGGTACTATACCTACTGATGGATTTACTAAGGTCCAGACTTGGTTTGAGTGCATCAAGTCAATTTCTGACTTCATTGCCTCTAACCATTTCTTAGAGTCAATATCTGATATCGCCTCATCATAGGTTTTGGGATCATCACCATGAACCCTATTACCTACGAGGAACATTTTCTCTACTTTCTCTGAGATAGTACCTAAGTACCTCTCAAGGGGATGGAAAACTCTTTTCGATCTACAAGGTGGAGGAGGTAGTAATTGTATTGGCTCAACTTGATTTGGTTCCACAGGGTTCGTAGCTCATTGCTCTTGTGTGACTTTCTCCTCGAGTTTTATCTGCTTTCCAATGCCGCTATCTTGAATATACTATTTCTCAAGAAAGATGGTATGCCGACTCACAATCACATTGTGGCCTTTTGGAATGTAGAAATAATATTCTAATTACTCTTTAGGATATCCTATAAATCGAGCTCTAAAGGACCTAAAGTCTAACTTATTCGCTTGTTGTCTTTTGACATGAGCTGGACAATCCAAAATTCTGAGATGACTCCGACCTGGTTTCTTACCATGCCATACCTCATATGGTGTGGTAGGAACGATTTTAGAGGAAACCTTATTTAGTAAATATATTGCAGTTAACAGACTATGTCCCCAAAGAAAATCAGAAAGGTTTGTGAAGCTCATCATGGATCAGACCATATCTAATAGGGTTCGGTTCCTTCGTTCTGAAATCTCATTGAGTTGAGGTATTCCAGGTGGAGTTCAGTGAGAGACTATGCCATTTTTCTTGAGATAGTCCAAAAATTTCTAACTAAGGTATTCACCTCCTCAATCTGATCGAAGAATCTTAATGAATTTTTTAGTTTGCTTTTCTACTTCATATCTGAATTCCTTAAACTTTTTCAAGGCTTCAGACTTGTATCTCATAAGATACACACACCCATATCGAGATAAATCATCGATAAAGATTATGAAGTAGATAAAGTTATCTCTGGTCGGCACATCAAATGGGTCGCACACATCAGTATGTACTAAGGCTAGTAGATCCGTGGCCCTTCCCCATGTCCCACAAAAGGAAGCTTAGTCATTTTGCCATGAAGACATGATTCACAAATTAGATATGACTCGAAAGTCAACAGACTCAATAGTTTGATTTTGTTCAATTTGTTAATCCTATCTTCTGCTATATGACCTAGCCCAGGTGCCATAGATACCTATCGTTCGGACTATCCCTGGGTCATTTTACAGCATTCACATTTTGCTTGATATTAAAAATAGATACATCAATATGTAGCTAATAGAGATCGTTAATGAGGAAACCACTTGCAATTTTATTTCTTTTATAAAGAATATTACAATGGTCCTGAAGAAAACTAATTACATAGCCTTCTTGTGCTAAACATAAAATAAAAATCAAATTCCTGCTTGCAACAGGCACATAATAACAATTCCTAAGTACTAAATCTAAGCCAGATGGTAGTTGAAGAGGGTAGGTTCCCACGACCACAGCAGCAACTCTTGCTCAATTTTCGATGTGTAGGATCATCTCACCATCCCTCAGCCTCCTGCTGTCCTCAAGACCCTACATAGAAGTGCATAAATGAGCACCAGAACCAAAGTCAAGCACCCAACTGGATGCAGAAGAAATCATAAGGTTGATTCAATAACGAGCATACCTCCAGAAGGATCTATCTCCTTCTTATTCTTCAGGGTGGCTAGGTATATAGGGCAGTTTCACTTTCAATGGCCGTCAGTATTATAATGAAAATACTTTTCTTTGTCAGCGGCCTTCTTCTTCAGCTTTGCCTTCTTTTTCTTTCCACCTTCCACCTTCTATCTTCTCACAAACTTCTTCTTCTTTCCAAAAGACATTCTCTTGGAAAAAGTCCATTCCAAAGCAAGTACCAAACCTTTAAAACCTTTCATAGAAAGCTCAGTAGTAACCAGCATGTTCATAAGCTCGGCTAGAGTACTTTGAAGTTTATGTATATGATAGTTCATGATGAACTATCCATACGCATCAGTCAAGGATTACAGAATTATGTCATTCTATAAATCTTGGTCTAACTTCACTTCAAGCTTCTCAAGCTCTTCCGAATTCTTGATTATTATGAGGCAATGATCTTGGACTGACTGTCCATCATGCATTTTAGCCTTAAACAGTCATTTAGTGACCTGATATTTGGCTGCACAAATCTATTCATCAAGCAACTGTTGCAGGTTAGCAAACATTTAATGGCGCTGAAGCTCATCAGACATTGAGCCCAATATGTAGTATCTGACCTTCTTATCTTGATCCATCCATTTGTCAAGAGACGCTCTCTATTCAGCGGATGGATGGGCTGGTAAGGTGGGGGGATCCTGATCCAATACACGAGTTAACTTCTCAAAATCTAAAATGATTTTGAAGTTCTAGAGCCAATCTTTATAATTGAATCTGGTTAGTCTATGGGTGTCTAGGATATGGGCCAGTGGATTGGATGCAGACATTTTTCTTTTCCTATAGAGAGTCAAAGTTTCTAGTTAGATTTTATAATTAAGACTTGAATAATTTCTTAGGGTTTTGATTTTTAAAAAAATTAGCTCCCACTATTTTCTTGGATCCCTACACTCCCTTTGTAGAGATGCAAAAATTTTCATGATTAATTATTTTTAGGGGGTGGTGCAGTCTCACCAACTGACTTATCATCTCACCTAATAGTTATTGGTGATGGGTTAGCAAATAAGTAAACAACTCTTATCCAATGATTCTCTAATAATGGTGCACCCAAGCTTGGTCTCTAATTCATGAATCTCACCATGCCTGAAATATTGATCCCCTCCTTAATTAAGTCAGACCCACTATTTACATAGATTGGATTCCTAATTGAATCTCTCACCATATCCAAAATATTGAGCCCAATCCATCCTCCAGCCGTAGCATCCAATGCCTAATAGACATGGTTGTGACTTCTCGATGCAACTGAACCACTATGACCAGTCGAGAATAATCAACCTCGGAAAGGGCCCACACATCTACAATGGTGGAAGATCTTAGACTTAATCTTTTCTTAGGAAGATTTGATTTAGGTCTCTTTAAAGTTGACTTGACATAGCCATAACCATTATGACTAACCTTGTGGCATGGGTTAGCTTGAATTATTAGCCATCTTAGATCAAGACTGAGCTGACAAATATGGCTAAGTAAGTGAGATTGGTGGAAGAGATATGCCATTAACTCGACAAGAATGCATTCGAATCGAGTAGCTCCCAATTAAAAAGCAATCGATCATTTCTACCAAACTTACCTTAACACCAAATTGTTGAGCCAGAACCAATCGAGTTAGCCTATAATTTAGAATCTAACCACTGAGCCTAATTAGGTCTTAACTTGATCGATCACTCATATGACTCGATCTTGACCCAGACTTAATCCTATTAGGTTGATCAATTTAAGCACTCTTGAACCCATCTAACCAACTCTTGATTTGGTTTGATCAACTGCTAGACCTAATTAAGCTACCCAAGTCCAATTCCAATTTTATGAATATATCTTAGATCTAAAAATTTTCAATTTTAGACCTAATATATTTTATAATCTTAATTCTTAATTAAGTATAGGGTTCATAAATAAAATATATAAATAAAATCCTAATTTTTTTGGATCTAGAATTTTGTAGAAAATAAATTTTTAATTTTTAATTAATGATGAATGTGCAGCACCCCTACACATCATAAGAATACCCCATTGAATGGGAGGAGAGGGCCTTTAAACCCTACTTCATTCTTATGATCGAATGGCCAAGGCGAATGCCTTAATCAGAAACATGATAAATCTATAAAATTGGTTAGATCTACGTATATATAACATATATAAAATTGATCTAACTTAAAAACATATTTTGCATACATCTCATGTATCATATCATACATATTTTTAGATCTAAATTATCTCATAAACAACTAAAAAATAAAATTTAAATTTCATCATATCAAATTAAATTTATTCAAGATAACTTTGTAGAATTACTGTACAACTAATCTAAACATGCATCTATCATATCTCATATGAACAAAATTAAATAAATTTATTTTTTAATTTTTAGATCTAATTATAATATTTATAATATCAAAAAATAATAAATAAATAGATCTAAAATCATAATTAATTAAATTAAAAAATTATCATTATCCAAGACTACACATAGAATAATTTTATTCCTAGTCTAATCATGAATCTCATACATCATGGATCTAGATTATTTAATTTTCTTAATTTTTGATTTTAGGTCTAATCACATTTAATGTGACATCTAAAATTATCTAATTAGTAAATCAAAATTATGTTAAAATTAGATCTAAATAATTATGGAACCTGACTTTAATACTAGTTGAAGGAGAAATCCTATTTCTCGGATCAGGTTCGTTCAGATCTGATTTGATCAAGAGTGATATTTCAAAAATTTTTCTCTTAGATCCAAATCAGATTTAAGACTCTTTAGATCTAATTTTATCAATTTAATAAAATAAAAATAAAATAAAATAAAATAAATCTAATTTAATTATACCTTATTATGGGTAATCTTATTATCCTATGATGATCCTGATATTTGCTTGAGGTTCTGGATATAGCCATGCAAGTGCCTGATCTCTATCAATATCCACTCAGGTCGGATCTAGAAATCTTCTCCTTCTCAATCTATGCTCCAAAAATTAGATCTGAATCTGATCTTGAAGATCTTCAAAATGCCTTTTGAAGATCAATTGTTGTCTCTTGCAGCAGTGCTGCTTTCTTCCTTTTTTGTCGCTTTTCTCTTGCTTGGATCGATCCAAACTGGAGCCCAACACCTCTTGGGTATGGAGAGGAGAGAAAGAAGTAAAGGGTGGCATGGAGAAGGAGGGAGAGGGGCTATGTGGCATGGGCAAAGGAAAAAAAACTCTAAATCCTAGGTGCAGACAGGACTTATATAGATCCTGCTGCGCCATGCAGTGCCACATCATCCTAGCCAATCATGGCTCTTTATGCAATCAGATTTAAATCTGATTGGTGGGATAACATCATCTGATCCAATCAAATTAGAGTCCCTCATAAACCTTCTTAGGTGGTGCCAAGACTGGTCAAAGAAGAGTCTTTGGCACCACCTAAGTAGAGAGCATGAAGCAACGTGGAGTCCCATCTATATGGGACTCCAGGCGTCATCCTCTTTGGGTGCATGCCTCCCTAGGCATGCACCCCCTTTTTTTCTTCTTTTTAGCAGGAGGGCAAAGCCCCATCTTCTCTCCTATGGGTGCATGACATATGGGTAGATGTCTAAGTGTCAGAGGTCAATATTTGACCAAAGTCAATGACAAGATTTAATAGATGATGGAAAATGGCAGGTATTGTCTCAAATTTATCTCATAAATTAAGACAACTCTTTTCTGACCTAGACAAGCTCCAGTCAGACCAAGTAAAGATTTTTATGTGAGCCCAAACACATTTGGCTCAGTCGAGACAACTTTTAATGATTGTTGAAGGAGAGCATTAGGCTCAATTGTGTGCTAGCATGATTTTCTTGAACCTAATTGAATCTTATTCAAATCAATTGAACTAGATCAGTCCAACTGATGATATCCAGATCCAAACCCTTATTTGTGTGATCCAATTAGGTTCAATTCAGTATGGTAATGGGATATGTCATGATCTCTATCATCGACATCATCGAAACACCTTCCGATGGATCAGAACTTTTCTAATTCAGACAACTAGTATGATCGATCATCCAGATCATTCTAATTGCTCCCAAAATCAACCAATGACATCTAACAGCATATGGTGGCAACCCATCAGAACTAAAAATAATCCTCTTCATGTAGTTACCTGTATGATTAAGTTACTCTATCTTGAGCCCCGATCGGATTAGGCTTAAGGTGATCTCATCAAACCCTAATTTCCATCATATGAATTTATCATTCAATTCAAGGTCGATGTGAAAATTCTAATAGAAACTCTTTCTATTATTTTACTCTACCATGGCCATGGACTTATGGACTTGATTCTCATGATCATCATAGGGATGCTCCTCATCTACCAAGGTAGATAGATCCCCTATTGGTACAATCCAATTCCTATAATCAACATGCTATAGCCAACATACACCTCGGAGTTTTGAATGGCTAGGAGACCAAGTTATGGTGTAGTCAAACTATTACACCCTCAAGATGAACTGTCGATACATCTCAGGTCAAAAAACTAGACACACCACTATAGCTTCAAGCCAGTTATTAACGAGAAGGTAGACTTTCTCATGACTGCTCGAGGTGGTCACGCTCAGTGCCCTCGTTCTCTAGCAAGTACCTATACTCTCGCTCCGGTGTCTCTACACCATAGACTCAACACTCATCTATCCTAGGAAGTGATCATACACTAACCTTCCAAATTAATCACCATCCTCATAATGATCCTACGGTCGGAAGCATTTTATGAGTCAATAATGAAAATTCATGTCTTATTTCAACTCTTGAAAATATCAACTATCATTATCATTAACTCAAGGGGTATATCACAGACACTTTCAAATACACACTATAATAGAAAATAATCCATTTTATTATTTATAGTCAAAATTATAATTTTTTCCTTAGATGTGTATTACAAGTGTTAGCCAATTCTGTCTTTTAGGGCACACATATTTAACAATGGCACCATTGTTGTCGCAATATAGAGGGACGGCATCTGACGGCATTACTCCAAGCTCTGCGATGAACTTCTTGTACTAGAATGCCTTCTTTGTAGCTTTCGATGCAATGATATACTCTGCTTCTATGATGGAATCTGCTATCACTGTCTACTTGGAACTCTTCCAACTTACAGCTCCCCCATTATAAATAAACCGACATTCAGATGTCGACTTTCGATCATCTATGTCAGATATAAAATCCAAGTCTATATACTCCTGGACCTGGAGTTCTCCATTACCCAAGATTAGAAATATATCCTTAGTCCTTCTCAAGTACTTAAGGATACATTTCACAGAAGATCAATGCTCTTCGCCTAGATTCAACTGATATCTACTCGTGATACTCACAGCATAGGCAATATCAGGTCATGTACATAGCTTGGCATACATGAGGCTCCCTATTGCTGAAGTATAAAGGATCTTGCTCATGCATTCAATCTCCTCAGGTGTGGTAGGACACCTCTTTTTGGAGAGATGAATGCCATGTCTAAAGGGTACTAAATCCATCTTGGAGTTTTCTATGCTAAACCCTTTTAGCACCTCCTCTATGTACATCTTCTATGAGAGATGTAGCATCCTATTTGGTCTATCCCTATAGATCTTAATTTTCAGAATAAAGGATGCCTCTTCTAAATCTTTCATAGAGAACTTCTTAGACAACCACATTTTGACTATAGTCAACATAGGAATATCATTCCCAATTAGGAGGATGTCATCCACGTACAATACAAGAAAGATAATAGCGCTCCCACTAATCTTTTTGAAAATATAGGACTCCTCCTCATTCTTGATGAATCCAAATGATTTGATTACATCATTAAAATGAGCATTCCAACTTTGAGATGCTTGCTTAAGTCCATATATGGATCTTTGTAGCTTGCATACCTTGTGATCATTATCACTGGATGTGAAACCTAGTGACTATTTCATATAGATATCTTCCTCAAGATATCTATTTAAGAACACCATTTTTACATCCATCTACCATATTTTATCATCAAAATAGGCTGCAACAACAAGCAATGTGCGAATGGATTTAAGCATGGCTACTAGTGAAAAAGTATCCTAACAGTCAATGCTTTTGTGCTGACTATACCCCTTCGCTATGAGCCTTGCTTTGAATGTCTCTACATTTCCATCAGCACCTATCTTTCTCTTAAAGATCTATTTGCACCCAATAGATACTATACCTTCAGGTGGATCTACCAAGGTTCAGACTTGGTTTGAATGTATTGAGTTAATTTCTGATTCATTGCCTCTAACCATTTTTTGGAGTCGATATCTGACACCGTCTCATCATAAGTTTTGGGGTCATCACCATGAACCCTATTTCCTATGAGGAACATCTTTTCTACATCTTTTGATATAGTACCTAAGTACCTTTCAGGAGGATGAAAAATTCTACTTGATCTATGAAATGGTGGAGGTAGTGTCTGGGTTTGCTCAGTCTGATTGGGTTCCATAGGTTTCTTAGCTTGTTTCTTATCGTAGACTTTCTTCTCAAGTCTAATCTACCTTTTGATGCCACCATCTTGAATAAACTATTTTTCAAAAAAGATGACATGTCGACTTACAATCACATTATGATCTTCTAAAAGATAGCAATAATATCCTAATGACTCTTTAGGATATCAAATAAATCGAGCTCTAAAGGACCTAGACTCTAATTTATCCACCTGTTGTCTGTTGATATGGATCGGACAACCCCAAATTCTAAGATGATTCAGATTTGATTTCTTACCATGCCATATCTCATACAGTGTGGTAGAACGGTCTTAGAAGAAACCATATTTAGTAAATATATAGTAGTCATCAGACTATATTCCTAAAGAAACTCAGGAAGGTTCATGAAACTCATCATGGATCGGATCATATCTAATAGGATCTGATTTTTTTATTCTGAAATTTCATTGAGTTGAGATGTTCCAAGTGGTGTCTATTAAAAGACTATGCCATTGTCCTTAAGATAGTCTAGACATTTTTGACTAAGATATTCGCCTCCACGATCTGATCGAAGAATCTTAATGGGTTTTTCTATTTATTTTTCAACTTTGAGTTTGAATTTCTTAAACTTTTCAAAAGCTTCAGACTTGTATCGCATCAAATACACATATCCATATCGAGATAAATCATCGATAAAGGTGATGAAGTAGACATAGTTGCCCCTAGCTGGCATATCAAATGGGCCGCATATATCAATATGTACTAGGGCAAGTAGGTCTGTAGCCCTTTCCATATGTCCTACAAAAAGAAGCTTGGTCATTTTGTCATGAAGGCATATTTTATAAATTGGATATGACTTGGAAGTCAATGACTTAATAGCCCAGATTTCTCTAATTTGTTAACCCTATCTTCAGCTATATGACCTAGCCTAAGGTGCCAAAGTTATCTATTATTTAGACTATCCCTAGATCATTTTGATCCTATGGCATCCACATTTTGCTCGATATTAAAAGCAAAAACATCAATATATAACTGATAGAGACCATTTATGAGGAAACCACTTGCAATTTTTTTCTTTCATAAAGAATATTACAATGGTTCTTAAGAAAACTAATTACATAGCCTTCTTGTGCTAAATATGAAACAAAAATTAAATTCTTGCTTATTGTAGGTACACAAAAATAGTCTTTAAAAACTAATTCTAATCCTGATGGTAATCACAGAGGGTAGGTTTTCATAGCTACAACAGCAACTCTTGCTCCATTCTTGATGCATAGGATCATCTCACCATCCTTCAGCCTCCTGTTAGCCTCAAGATCTTGCATAGAAGTGCACAAATAAGCACTAGAACCAGAGTCAAGCATCCAATGTTCCTCATAGGAAATGGATGTAGACCCCAAAAAAAACCATCCAAAAAATGATTAGAAATTAATTCTCAAACCAATAATGAGATCCACCTGAAGGTATATACATCTAGATCTTTAAAGGACTGATGGAAATGTAGAGACTCAAAGCAACCGAAGGGGTATAGTCCTTGTTCTTCAGGCTTAAATCCTCATTGCTTGTTGTTGCAAGGTAAAGAGGGTAGTTTTGCTTGAGGAAGATTCTATATGAAATAATGGTTTCACATCCGTTAGTGTTGCAATAAGCAAGCATCTCAAAAAATATTTTTCTTTGTCAAGAATGAGGAGGAGTCCTATATTTTCAAAAAGATTAGTGGGAGGCTATTATCTTTCTTGTATTGTTTCTTCTAATTGGGGTTCTATGTTGCTATAGTCAAAATGTGGTTTCTAAGAAGTTTCTATGAAAGATTTAGAAGAGGCATCTTCTGAAAATTAAGACTATAGGGATCAAATAGGATCCACCATAGAAGATTCATAGAGGAGGTGCTAAAAGGGTTTCATAGAAAACTCAGATTTAGTACCCTTTAGACTTCATCTTCAAAAAGAGGTGTTCCTGAGGAGATTGAATAAAAGATCCTTTATACTTAGGGAGCCTCTGCCAAGCTATGTACTGAAAGATGCTGTGAGTCGAGTAGATATCAGTTGAACTCGAAGAGCACTGTGAAAATAAGTACTGAGATATATTTCTAATCTTGGGTAATGGAGAACTTAGTATATAACTTGGATTTTTTTCATAGAAAGCTGAATGTCGGTTTATTTATAATGGGGGAGCAGTAACCAGCATGTTCATAGAAGCAGAGCTTAGCAAAGAAGGCATTCTAGTATTAGACTTGGAGTAATGCCGTCAGTGTCCCTCTATATTGACAACAATGGTGCCATTGTTAAATAGCCCTAAAAGCCAGATTGGCTGACACTTGTAATACACTTCTAAGGATAAAATTATAAGTTTTAACTATAAATAATAAAATAAATTATTTTCTATCATAGTGTGTATTTGAAAGTATCTGTGATACATCCTTTGAGTTAATGGTAATGATAGTTCATATTTTCAAGAGTTGAAATTTTAAGACATGAATTTTTATTATTAACTTATAAAATGCTCCTGACCGTAGGATCATCATGAGGATGGTGATTGATCCAGAAGATTGATATACAATCACTTCTTTAGGATAGATGAGTCTTGAGTCTATGGTGTAGAGACACCAGAGTGAGAGTATAGGTACTCGTTAGAGAATGAGTGCACTGAGCATGACCACCTCTAGCAGTCATAAGAAAGTCTACCTTCTCGTCGATGATTGGCTCGAAGCTGTAGTGGTGTGTCTAGTTCTTTGATATGAGGTGCATCAATAGTTCACCTTGAGGGTGTTATAGTTTGACTATACCATAACTCGATCTTCTTGCCATTCGGAATCCTAAGGTGTATGTTGGCTGTAGCATGTTCATTGTAGGAATTGGATTACACCAATAGGGGATCTATCTACCTCGATAGATGAGGAGCAGCCCTATGATGATCATGAGAATGAAGTCCATAAGCCCATGGCCATGGCAGAGTGAAATAATAGAAAGAGTTTTTATTAGGGTTTTCACATTAGACTTAAAATGAATGACTAATTCATATAACAGATATTTGGGTTTGACTAGATCACCTTAACCCTAATCCGGTTGGGGCTTAAGATAGAGGAAGCTAATCACATTGGTAACTGCATTGAGAGGTTCACTTTTAGTTCTGATGGGCTGCTACCATATGCTGCTAGGTGTCACTGATAAATTTTGGGAGCAATTATAATAATTTGGATGATCGATCATACTAGTTGTCTAAATCTAAAAAGTTTTGATCCATCGAAAGGTGTTTCGATGATGTCGATGATAGAGATCGCGATACATCTTATTACCATATGGAATTGAACCTAACTGGGTCATATAAATAAGGGTTTGAATTTGGATGTCATCAATTGGACTAATCTAGTTCAATTGATTTGAATAAGATTCAATTAGATTCAAGAAAATCATGCTAGCACACGATTGAGCCTAATGTTCTCCTTTAATAATCATTAGAGCTTTTCTCAACTGAGCCAAACGTGTTTGGGTTCATTCAGTAATCTTTACTTGGTCTGACTAGAGATTGTCTGGATCAGAAAAGTGTTGTCTTAATTTATGAGATAAATTTAAGATAATACCTACCATTTTCAGTCACATACTAATTCCTATTTTCGGACATTGGTCAAATATTGACCTTGAACACTTGGACATCTGCCCATGTGTCATGTGCCTATAAGAGAGTACTTGGGGCTTTGTCCCCCGGCTAAATGCAGATAGGAAGAGAGTGCATGCCTAGGGAGGCATGTGCCGCATGAGGATAAAGGAGGAGTCCCATACATATGGGACTCTAGGGTTGCTTCAGGGGATTAAACTCTGTGGTGCCAAGAACTCTTGTTTGACTCAGTCTTGGTGCCACCTTAGGATGGTTTTGAGGGTCCCTCATCTGATTGGATCAGATGATGTCATCCCACCAATCAGATTTAGATATGATTGCTCAAAGTGTCATGATTGGTCGAGATGATGTGGCATTGCATGGCGCAGCAGGGTCTATATAAACACCGTCCGTGCCTAGGTTTTAATGCTTCTGCCTTTAGCCCATGCCACAATGCCTCTCTCCCTCCTTCACCATGCCACCCTCTAGTCCTCCCTCTCCTCTCCATGCCTAAGGATTTTTGGGCATGAATAAGGTGCAATCCAAGATAGTGAAAGGCGCTAGGAAAGGAAGAAGGCAGCACTACTGCAAGAGACAACGATAGTTCTTCAAAAAGAGTTTTGAAGACCTTCAAGATCAGATCTATATCTAATTTTTAGAAGATTGATTGAAAAGAAAAAGATCTCTAGATCCTGTCCGAGTGGATACCGGTAGAGGTCAGATGCTTGCATGGCTACATCCAGAACCTCAGGTAAACATCAGGATCATCATAGAATAATTGGATTACCTAAAATAAAGGTATAATTAAATTAGATTTAATTTTTTTTATTTTATTTTTATTATCAGATCAATAAGATTAGATTTGAGAAGTCTTAGATCCAATTAGGATCTTAGAAAATCTTTTTTTAAAATATTCCTTTTGATCCAATCAGATCTGAACGAACCTGACCTGAAAAATAGATTTTTTCCTTCAACTGATATCAGAGACAGGTTTCATAATTCATTAGATCTAATTTTAATTTGATAATTAGATGATTTTAGATATCACACTAGATATAATTAGATCTAAAATCAAAAAACTAAAAAAATTAAATAATCTAGGTCTAAGATATATGAGATGCATGACTAGACTAGGAATAGAACTATTCTATGTGTAGTCTAGCATAATCATAATTTTAATTTAACTAATTATAATTTTTAGATCTATTTATTTACTATTTTTGATATTATAAATATTATAATTTGATCTAAAAAATAGAAAATAAATTTATTTAATTTATTCATATGAGATATGATAGATGCATGTTTAGACTAGCTGTAGAATAATTCTACAAAATTATCTTGAACAAATTTTAATTTAATATGATCAAATTTAAATCTTATTTTTTAGATATTTATGAGATAATTTAGATCTTAAAACATGCATGATATGATACATGAGATGTATGTAAAACATATTTTTAGTTAGATCAATTTTTATATATGTGATATATGATGTAGATCTAATTAGTTTTGTAGATTTATCATGTTTCTGATTAAGGCATGCCCCTTGGCCATCCGGTCATAAGAATGAAGTAGAATTTAAAGGCCCTCTCCTTCCATTCGATGGGGTGTTCTTATGGTGTGTAGGGATGCTGCACGTTCATTCTTAATCAAAAATTAAAAAAAACTTATTTTTTGTTAAACCCTAGATCTTAAAATCCTAGGATTTTATATATATGTTTTATTTATGAACCCTAAAGTTAATTAAGAATTAAGATTACAAAATATATTAGATCTAAAATTAAAAATTTTTAGGTCTAAGACATATTCATAAAATTGGGTTCGGGCTTGGGTAGCTCAATTAGGTCTAGCGGTTGATCAAACCGAATCAAGAGTTGGTTAGGTAGGATCAAGAGTGCTTAAATTGATCAGCCTAATAGGATTAAGTCTGGGTCAAGATCGAGTCACACAAGTGATCGATCGAGTTATAACCTAATTAGGCTCAGTGGTTAGAGTCTAGATTGTAGGCTAACCCGATTGGTTCTGACTCAACAATTTGGTGTCTAAGGTAAGTTTGGCAAATACGATCGACTGATTTTCAATTAGGAGCTACTCAACTCGAATGCGTTCTTATCGAGTTAATGGCATATCCCTACCACCGATCTCACTTATCTGGCCATATTTGTCGGCCCAGTCTTGATCTAAGGTAGTTAACAATTCGAGCTAACCCATGCCACTAGGTTAGTCATAATTGTTATGGCTATGTCAAGTCAAGTTTAAAGATATCTAAATCAAATCTTTCTAAAAAAAGATTAAGTCTAAGGTCTTCCACCATTGTAGATGTGCGGGTCCTTTTCGAGGTTGATTGTTCTTGACTGGTCACAGTGATTCAGTTGCACCGAAAAGACGCAAGCATGTCTATTAGGCATTGGATGCTATGGGTTGGAGGATGGATTAGGCTCAATATTCTAGATAGGATGAGAGACCCAATTAGGAATCCAATTTATGCAAATGGTGGGTTTGACTTAACTAAGGAGTTGATCAATATTCTGGGCACGATAAGATTAATGAATTAGAGACCAAGTCTGGATGCCCAATGATTAGAGAATCATTGGGTAAGAGTTGTTCACTCATTGGCTAACCCATCACCAATAACTGTTAGGTGAGCTGATGAGTCAGTTGGTGGGACTGCACCACCCACTAGAAATCAATAATCATGGAGATTTTCGCATCTCTACAGAGAGAGTATAGGGATCCAAGAAAATAGTGGGAGCTAATTTATTTAAAAATCAAATCTCTTAATAAATTAGTCAAGTCTTAATTACAAAATCTAACTAGAAACTTTGACTCTCTACAGAAAAAAGAAAATATCTGCGTCCAACCCACTAGCCCGTATCCTGGACACCCATAGATTGACCAGACCCAATTACAAGGATTGGCTTCGAAACTTCAAAATTATTTTGAATTCTGAGAAGTTGACTCAGAATCCCCCCACCTTACCAGCTCATCCGTCTGCTGAATAGAGAGCATCTCATGATAAGTGGATGGATCAAGATAATAAGGTTAGATACTGCCTATTTGGCTCCATGTCTGATGAGCTTCAGTGCTAACATAAAGATATGAAGTCTGTCCATCAAATGTTGGCTCACTTACAAGAGTAATTTGGTGAACAAAGTCACACAACCAAATATCATATCACTAAACAACTGTTTAAGGCTAAAATGTGTGATGGGTAGTCAGTCCAAGAGCATTGTCTGATGATGATCAAGGACTTGGAAGAGCTTGAGATGCGCGGAGTGAAGTTAGACCAGGATCTGCAGAATGATATAATTCTATAATCTTTGACTGATGCGTATGGATAGTTCATCATGAACTACCAGATGCATAAACTTTAGAATACTCTGGCCGAGCTTATGAATATGCTGGTTACTGCTGAGCTTTCTATGAAAGATTCTAAAGGCTCAGTACTTGCTATGGAACGGATTTCATCCAAGAGAAAGTCTTTTGGAAACTTACTATGGAACGGACTTCTTCCAAGAGAAAGTCTTTTGGAAAGAAAAAGAAGTCTGTGAAAAAATAGAAGATGGAAGATGGAAAGAAAAAGAGGACAAAGCTGAAGAAGAAGGCTGCTGATAAAGAAAAGTATTTCCATTGTAATACTGACGGCCATTGAAAGCGGAACTGCCCTACATACCTAGCTACCCTGAAGAATAAGAAAGAGATAGGTCCTTTTGAATGTATGCTCGTTATTGAATCTAACCTTATAGTTTCTTCTGCATCCAATTGGATGCTTGACTCTAGTTCTAGTGCTTATTTGTGCACTTCCATGTAGGGTCTTGAGGATAGCAGGAGGCTGAGGGATGGTGAGATGATCCTACGCATCAAAAATGGAGCAAGGATTACTGTTGTGGCTGTGAGAACCTACCCTCTTTGACTATCGTTTGGCTTAGATTTAGTACTCAAAAATTATTATTATATGCCAGCTGCAAGCAGGAATTTGATTTTTGTTTCATATTTAGCACAAGAAGGCTATGTAATTAGTTTTCTTAAGGAACATTATAATATTTTTTATGAAAGAAATAAAATTGCAAGTGGTTTCCTTATTAACGATCTCTACCAGTTATATATTGATATATCTATCTTTAATATCAAGCAAAATGTGAATGCCATAGGATCAAAATGACCCAGGGATAGTCCAAATAATAGGTATCTATGGCACCTAAGGCTAGGTCATATAGCAGAAGATAGGGTTAACAAATTAGAAAAAAATTGGGCTATTGAGTCTGTTGACTTCCGAGTCATGTCCAATTTATGAATCATGTCTTCATGGCAAAATGACTAAGCTCCCTTTTGTAGGACATGGGGAAAAGGCCACGGATCTACTTGCCCTAGTACATACTGATGTGTGCGGCCCATTTGATGTACCGGCTAGAGGCAACTTTGTCTACTTCATAACCTTTATCGACGATTTATCTCAGTATAGATATGTGTATCTTATAAGACACAAGTCTGAAGCCTTTGAAAAGTTTAAGAAATTCAGACATGAAGTGAAAAAGCAAATTAAAAAACCCATTAAGGTTCTTCAATTAGATCAAGGAGGTGAATACCTTAGTCGAAAATTCCTAGACTATCTCAAGTAATATAGTATAATCTCTCAATGGACTCCACCTGGAACACCTCAACTCAACGAGATATCAGAATGGAGGAACCAGACCCAATTAGATATGGTTCGATCCATGATGTGCTTCACAGACCTTCTTGATTTTCTTTGAAAACTAGTCTGTTAACTGCTATATATTTACTGAATAGAGTTTCCTCTAAAACTGTTCCTACCACACCGTATGAGATATGGCATGGTAAGAAACCAAGTCTGAGTCATCTCAAAATTTAGGGTTGTTCGGCTCATATCAAAAGACAACAAGCAGATAAGTTAGACTATAGGTCCTTTAGAGCTTGATTCATAGGATATCCTAAATAGTCATTAGGATATTATTTCTACATTTCAAAAGACCATAATATGATTGTGAATCGACATGCCATCTTTCTTGAAAAATAGTTTATTCAAAATGATTGCATTGGAAAGCAGATCAAGCTCGAGGAGAAAGTCTCCCAAGAGCAACAAGCTAAGGACCCTATGGAACCAAATCAGGTTGAGCCAATACAATCACCACCTTCTCCACCTCATAGATCAGAAAGAATTTTCCATCTTCATGAGAGGTACTTAAATACTATTTCAAAGGAAGTAGAGAAAATGTTCCTCATAGGTAATGAGGTTCATGGTGATGATCCCAAAACCTATGATGAGGTGATATCGGATATCGACTCCAAGAAATGGTTAGAGACAATAAAGTCAGAAATTGACTCGATGCACTCAAACCAAGTCTGGACCTTGGTAGATCTACCTGAAGGTATAGTACCTATTGGGTGTAAATAGATCTACAAGAGAAAGATTGGTGCAGATGGA
Organism: Cocos nucifera; assembly: GCA_006176705.1. Classification (NCBI taxonomy): domain Eukaryota; kingdom Viridiplantae; phylum Streptophyta; class Magnoliopsida; order Arecales; family Arecaceae; genus Cocos; species Cocos nucifera. Next base: position 576,914 of record QRFJ01001141.1, read on the forward strand.
AATGTGGAGATATTCAAAGCTAGATTAGTGGTAAAATGGTATAGTCAGCGTGAAGGCATTGATTGTTAGGATACCTTTTTGTCAGTAGCCATGCTAGAATTCATCCACACATTGCTTGCTATTTCAGCCTATTTTGATTATAAAATATGGCAAATGGACATGAAAACAATGTTCTTAAATGGATACCTTGAGGAAGATATCTATATGAAATAGCCTCTAGGTTTCACATCCAGTGATGTTGATCATAAAGTATGCAAGCTGCAAAGGTCCATATATGGACTTAAGCAAACATCTCGGAGCTGGAATACTCATTTTAATGATGTGATCAAATTGTTTGATTTCATCAAAAATGAGAAGAAACCATGTATTTTCAAAAGGATTAGTGAGAGTTCTATTGTCTTCCTCGTACTGTACGTGCATGATATCCTCCTTATTGGGAATGGTATTTTCATGTTGACCATAGTTAAAATGTGGTTATCTAAAGAATTCTCTATGAAAGACCTAAGAGAAGCATCCTTCATTCTAGGAATTAAGGTCTATAGAGATAGATCGAATAGGATGCTAGGTCTTTCACAGAAGATGTACATAGATGAAGTGCTAAAGAAGTTTAGCATGGAAAACTCTAAGAGGGAATTGGTACCTTTCAGACATGGCATTCATCTCTCTAAGAAAATATGTCTCAACACACCTGAGGAGATTGAACGCATGAGCAAGATTCCTTATGCTTCAATAATAGGGAGCCTCATGTATGCCATGTTATGTACACGACCTAATATAGCCCATACTATGAGTGTCACGAGCAGATATCAGTCAAATCCAAGTGAAGAACACTGGACTTCTGTGAAATGTATCCTTAAGTACTTGAGAAGAACTATGGATATGTTGTTGGTTTTTGGTAATGGAGAACTCCAAGTCCAGGGGTATACAGACTCAGATTTTATGTCCAATATAGATAATTGAAAGTCGACATCTAGAATTCTATTTGTGTGTAATGGTGGTGTTATCAGTTGGAAGAATTTCAAGCAGACAGTGATAGCAGATTCCACCATGGAAGCAGAGTACATCGCTGCGTCAGAAGTTGTGAAGGAGGCATTCTAGTATAAGAAGTTCACCACAGAGATCGAAGTGATGCCATCGGATGTCATTCCTTTGTACTGTGATAATAATGGTGCCATAGTCCTTGCTAAAGAGCCGAGGTCTCATCAAAAATCGAAGCACATGGAGCGGTGATACTAACTCATCTACGATTACCTCAAGAAAGGTTACGTCGAGGTTAAGAGAGTCAACTCTGTAGATAATACGGTAGACCCATTTACAAAGCCATTGGGCCAGCAGAAGATTGAAGCCCATGTTGAGAAGATGAGACTTAGATTTGTAGCCAATTAGCTTTAGGTCATGTGGGAGTTTGTTAGACATGTGTGCCCTAGAAGCCAGATTGGCTGACACATATAACACACTTCTAAAAGTAAAATTATAATTTTGACTATATATAATAAAATGGATCATTTTCTATCATAGTGTGTATTTGAAAGTGTCTTTGATACATCCTTTGAGTAAATGGTAATGATAGTTCATATTTTTAAGAGCTAAAAATTTAAGACATGAATTTTCATTATTAACTCATAAAATGCTTCCGACTGTAGGATCATCATGAGGATGGTGATTAATCTAGAAGGTTGATGTACGAACATATCTTTAGGATACATGAGTCTTGAGTCTATGATGTAGAGACACCAGAGCGAGAGTATAGGTACTCGTTAGAGAACAAGGGCACTGAGTGTGACCACCTCAAGCAGTCATAAGAAAGTCTACCTTCTTAATGATGACTGGCTTAAAGCTGCAGTGGTGCATCTGATTCTTTGATCTAAGGTGCATCGATAGTTTATCTTGAGGGTGTTATAGTTTGACTACACCATAACTCGATCTCCTAGTCATTTGAAATCCTGAGGTGTACGTTGGCTATAGCATGTTTATTGTAGAAATTGGATTGCACCAATAAGGGATCTATCTACCTCGATAGATGAGGAGCAGTCCTATGATGATCATGAGAATCAAGTCCATAAGCCTATGGCCATGGCAAAGTGAAATAATAGAAAGAGTTTCTATTAGGGTTTTCATATTGGACTTAAATCGAATGATTAATTCATATGATGGATATTAGGATTTGACGAGATCATCTTAATCCTAATCCGATCGGGGCTCAAGATAGAGGAACCTAATCACACAGGTATCTACACTGAGAGGTTCGCTTTTAGTTTTGATGGGTTGCCAGCATATGTTACTAGGTGTCACTGGTGGATTTTGGGAGCAATTAGAATGATTTGGATGATTGATCATACTAGTTGTCTGAATCAAAAAAGTTGTGATCCATCGGAAGGTGTTTCGATGGTGTCAATGATAGAGATCGCGACATATCCCATTACCATATGGAACTAAACCTAACTTGGTCACACAAATAATTTGGTTTGGATATGGATGTCATTAATTGGACTATTCCAGTTCAATTGATTTGAATAAGATTCAATTAGATTCAAAAAAATCGCGCTAGCACACGATTGAGCCTAATGTTCTCCTTTAATAATCATTATAGCTTGTCTCGACTGAGCCAAATATGTTTGGGCTCACTCAAAAACCTTTACTTGGTCTGACTGGAGCTTGTCTAGATCAAAAAAGGGTTGTCTTAATTTATGAGATAAATTTAAGATAACACCTACCATTTTCGGTCACCTGCTAATTTTTGTTTTTAGATATTGATCAAATATTGACCTTGGACACTTGGACATCTGCCCATGTGTCATACACCTATAGGAGAGTACCTGGGGCCTTGTCCTCCTATTAAATGTAGACAAGAAGGGGGTGCATGCCTAGGGAGGTGTGCTACCCATGAGAATAAAGGAGGAGTCCCATATAGATGAGACTTCAGGGTTGCTTTAGGGGATTAAGCTCTATGGTGCCAAGAACTCTTATTTGATCCAATCTTGGCACCACCATAGGAGGGTTTTGAGTGTCTCTCATCTGATTAGATTAGATGATGTCATCCCACTAATTAAATTTAGATCTAATTGCTCAAAGGTCCATGATTGGTCGGGATGATGTGGCACTGCATGGCGCAGCAGGGTCTATATAAATCCTGTCTGCGCCTATGTTTTAATGCTTCCACCATTAGCCCATGTCACAAAGCCTCTCTCCCTCCTTCTCCATGCCACCCTTTGGTCCTCTCTATCTCCTCTCCATGTCCAAGGGGTTTTGGGCATGAATAACGTGCGATCCAAGCAAGTGAAAGGCACCAGGAAAGAAAAAAGGTAGCACTACTGCAAGAGACAACGATAGTTCTTCAAAAGGAGTTTTGAAGATCTTCAAGATTAGATCTATATCTAATTTTTGCAGGATTGATTGAGAAGGAGAAGATCTCTAGATCCTGCCCCAGTGGATATCGATAGAGGCCAGATGCTTGCGTGGCTACATCCAGAACCTCAGGCAAACATCGAAATCATCATAGGATAATTGGATTATCCAAAATAAAGGTCTAATTAAATTAGATTTAATTTTTATTTTTATTTTATTTTTATTATCAGATCAATAAGATCAGATCTGAGGAGTCTCAGATCTAATTAGAATCTTAGAAAAAATTTTTTGAAATATTCCATTCGATCCAATCAGATCTAAACAAACTTGATCCAAAAAATAGGTTTTTCCCTTCACCAAGGTATTCTGAAGTTTATGCATATAGTAGTTCATGATGAACTGCCCATACGCATCAGTCAAGGACTGCAAAATTATATCAGTTTGCAGATCCTGATCTAACTTGATATCAAGTTTCTCAAGCTCTTCTAAGTCCTTGATCATCATCAGATAATAATCTTGAACCGACTGCCCATCATGCTCTGAGCCTTAAGTAGTCTTTTAGTAACTTGATATTTAGCTGCGCGACTCTGTTCACCGAACAACTCTTGTTAGTGAGCCATCATTTAGCGACTAGTCTTAATATCTTCATGTTGGTACTAGAGCTCATCAGACATCGAGCCCAACATGTAATACCTGACTTTGTTATATTCATCTATCCACTTCTCGAGAGACGCTCTTTGATCAGCGAATGGACGTACTGGTAAGGTGGGAGGATCCAGTTCCAACACATGAGTCAACTTCTTGGAACCCAAAATAATTTTGAAGTTTTGGAGCCAATCATTGTAGTTGGATCCGGTCAGTCTATGGGTGTCCAGGATACGGACTAGTGGGTTGGATACCGATATTTTTTTGTAGAGATTCAAAGTTTCTAGTTAGATTTTATAATTAGACTTAACCAATTTATTTAAAAATTTTATTTTTAAATAAATTAGGCTTACACTATTTACTCAAGTCCCTATATTTCCTTGGTAGAGATGTGAAAATCTCTATGATTATTGATTTTTAGTGGGTGGTGTGGTCCCACCGACTGGCTCACCACCTCACCTAATAGTTATTATAATGGGTCAACTGATGAGTGGACAACTCTTGTCCTATGATTTTCTAATCATGGTGCCCCCAAATCTGTTCTCTAATCCATGAATCTCACCATGTCCGGAATATTGATCCACTCCTCAGTTAAGCCAAATCCATCATTTGCACAAATTGAATTCTTGATTGGGTCCCTCACCATATCTAGAATATTAAGCCCAACTCATTCTCCAATCCATAGCATCCGATGCTTAATAGACAAGGTTGCATCTTTTCAGTGCAACTAAACCACTATATCCAATCGAGAACCATCAACTCCAGAAAGGACTCGCATATCTATAATGGTGGAAGATCTTAGACTTAATATTTTATTAGAAAGATTTAATTTAGATCTCTTTAAACTTGACTTGATTTAGTCATAACAATTGTGACTAACCTATTGGCATGCATTGGCTTTAATTGTTAGCCACATCAAACCAAAATTGGATCGATACAAATGCAAAGTAAGTGAGATCGATGGAAGGGATATGCCATTAACTCGACAAAAAAGTATTCAGATCGAGTAGCTCCTAATTAAAAACTAGTCGATCGTTTCTACCAGACTTACCTTAGACACCAAATTATTGAATCAGAACTAATTGGGTTAGCCTACAATCCAGGCTTGAATCATGGAGCCAAGTTAGGTCTTGACTTGATCGAGTCACATATTAATGTGATTTGACCTTGATCCAGACTTAATCCTATTAGGCTAGTCAAATCTAAGCTTTCTTTGATCCCACCTAACCAACTCTTGATTCGATTTGATCAACCGCTAGACTTAATTGAGCTACCAAAGCTGGAATCCAATTTTATGAATATATCTTAGATCTAAAAATTCATAACTTTTAGATCTAACTAATTTTATAATCTTAATTCTTAATTAAGTTTTAGGTTCTTGAATAAAACATGTAACAAAATCCTAGGGTTTCAAGATCTAGAATTTTGCAGAAAAATAAATTCTGATTTTTGATTAAGAACGAACGCACAATATCCCTACACGTCATAAGAACATCCTATTGAATGAAAGGAGGGGGTCTTTAAAACCTACTTTGTTCTTATGACTGGACGGCCATGGGGAACGTCTTAATCAGAAATACAGTTTTCTACTATAAAACTAGTTAGATCATATATCACTTATAAAAAGATCTAACTAATACATGTCTTGCATACATCTCATGTACCATAACTAAATTAATGTGCATACTTTCAGTTCTAAAATATCATATATTAAATTTAAAAAATAAAATTTTAAATTTGATCATATTAAAAATAAAACTATTCTAGACATCTTATAGAACTATTCTATAAATAGTCTAAGCATGCATCTTTCATATCTCATATGAATAAATTAAGTATTAAAAATTCTATTTTTTATTTTTTAGATCTAGTTACAATAATTATAACATCAAAAAAATAAAAATAAAATAGATCTATAATAATATTTATTTAATTTAATAATATGATTATACTAGACTATACATAGAACTATTCTATTCCTAGTCTAGTCATGCTTCTCATACATTGTAGATCTAAATCATAAAATTTTTAATTTTTTAATTTTAAATTTAATCACATCTGAGGTGACATCTAAAATCTTTAATATTAGATCATTATCAAAAATTAAATCAGATCTAAAATAGATCTGATGAACTGCTTAGGCAGCTCTGATACCAGTTGAAGAAAAAATCTTGTTTTCAGGTGCAGGATCATTCAGATCTGATTGGATCTAAAGGAATATTTCAAAAAAAAATTTTAAGATCATAATCAAATCTAAGACATCTTAGATTTGATCCTTTAATATCTAATATTAAGATTAAGAAATATATTAAATCTAATTCAATTTCATATATTATTTTTGGGTAATCAGATTATCCTATGACGATTTTGATCTATCCTGAGGTTCTAGAAGGAGCCACGCACGTGCTTGACCTCTACCAGTATCCACTCGGGCAGGATCTAGAGGTCTTCTCCTTTTGAATCTACTCTTCAAGAATCAGATCTAGATCTGATCTTGAAGTTCTTCAAAACTTCTTTTGAAGAAGCAGCGATCGTCTCTTTCAGCAGTGCTGCCTTCTTCCTGATCTGGGCATCTTTCTTCCTTGGATTGTAATTCAACCCATTCCCAACTCCTTTGGGCATGGAGAGGAGAGAGTGAGGATCAGAGGGTGGCATGGAATAGAGGTGGGTAGCCTTGCGACGTGGTGAAAAGGAGAAGCTCTCTAATCCTAGGCGCAGATAGGGTTTAAATAGATCCTGCTACGCATGCAGTGCCACATCATCCCAACCAATCAGAGGCCTTCATTCAATCAGATCTAAATTTGATTGGTGGGATGATGTCATCTGATCAAATCTGATGAGAGTCCCTCAGAAATCTACAAAAGTGGCCCAATACTGGATAAACTCAAAAGTGTTTGGCACCTAGGCTTTTGATCATATCAAAATATCCTAGAGTCCCATCTATATGGGACTCCATGCTTTATCCACATGGGGTGCACACCTAGGGTGGCATGCATCCTCTCTCTTACATCCTTTAGTAGTGGGACAAGAGCCCCAGTTGCTATCCTATAGGTGCATGACACATGGCAACCAAGTCCAGGTGTCCAGGGTCAATTATTGACCTATGTCCAAAACCAAGAATTAGCAAGTATTGTCTTAAATTCTTCTAATAAATTAAGATAACCTTTTTTTGATATGGACAAGCTTTAGTTAGATTAAGATAAGATTCTTGGATGAGCGCAAATAAATTTGGCTTAGTTGAGACGAAACTAATTGATTACAAAAGGAGAATGTTAGGCTCAATGATGTGCTAGCATGATTTTTTTGAACCTAATCAGATCTAATCTAAATCAATTGAACTAGGTTAGTCCAATTGATGACATCTAGATCTAAATTCTTATTTGTGTGACCTAGTTAGGTTCATTTTCATATGGTAATGAGATATGTCGCGATCTCTATCATCGACATCATTGAAACATCTTTCGATGGACCAAAAATTTTTGGTTCATACAATTAAAATGATCGATCATCAAAATCATTCTAATTGCTTTCAAAATCTACCAGTGACACTTAGCAATATATGATGCCAACCCATCAAAACTAAAAGCAAATCGGTGCTGCTACCTGTGTGATTGGGTTCTTCTATCTTGAGCTCCGACTAGATTAGGGTTGAGGTGAACTCATCAAACCCAATATCCATCATATGAATTAATCATTCGATTCGAGTCCTATGTAAAATCCTAATAGAAACTCTTTCTATCATATTCACACTATCATGGCCATGGGCTTATGGACTCAATCTTATGATTATCATAGGACTACTCTTCATCTACCGAGGTAGATAGATTTTCTATTGGTGCAATCCAATTCCTACAATGAATATGCTATAGCCAACATACACCTTAGGATTCCAAATGGCTAGGAGATTGAATTATGGTGTACTCAAACTATAACACCCTCAAGGTGAACTATCGATGCACCTCAGATCAAAGAACCATACACACAACTGCACATCGAGTCAATCATCGACGAGAAGGTAGACTTTCTTATGACTACTCGAGGTGGTCATGCTCAGTGCCATCGTTCTCTGACAAGAATCTGTACTCTTGCTCCGATGTCTCCATATCATAGAATTAAGATACATCTATCCTAAGAAAGAGATCGTACACCAACCTTCTGGATCAATCACCATCCTCATGATGATCCTACGATCAGGAGCAGTTTATGAGTTAATTATGAAAATTCATGTCATAAATTTTCAACTTTTGAAAATATGAATTATCATTACCATTAACTCAAAGGATGTATCACAGATACTTTAAATAAGTACTATGATAGAAAATAAGTCATTTATTAATTTATAGTCAAAATTGTAAAATTATCCTTAGAAGTGTATCACAGGTGTTAGCCAATCTGGCTTCTAGGGCACACATCTAATAGATAGTTGGCTTCTAAGTTGCGGAGGGTGGACCTATAGTTAGTTAGAATCTACCCTTGTCGCCTTTGATAGATTTGAGGAGCTCAGCCATTGTCATGATCGATCAAAAGTAGATATGGATAATCAAGCAGGAGACCAGGGAGAGGATACTGGGTTCTTCACTAAGGTTCATGGCTCTAGTTTTTAGAGAAGTTTGATTGGGATGGTAGAAATTTGAGACTCACTGGTAGCTAGAATGGGCGAACATTGAGACTCCTGCTAGTACTGCTCTAACTGCTTCTTGAAGTTTGGCCAATACCCAAGACTAGCATAAAAGAGCATTGGAGTTCATAGACAGCAAGGTAGCTATTGCCTGCTCTAGATTTGGTGATCAAACGTGCATTGACCATGAGATCCTTTTACTATTCAAATACACTTTGATTGACGTGCATGATGTACGCTTGCCAATTCTACAATAATCAGGATGGAATAAAGGAATTTGGTTGCTCTCAAAGCCAGCTACTATTCATAGACTAGAGCAAAAGAATTTGGCTGGAAAAGAATTCATTTGAATGAAGCTCAGCTAGAGAGTTCGGTCGGAAAGGAATTTAGCCGGCAAGAGCCTCAATATGCAATTGGTGAGACACATTGCCTACAATGAAGGAATTCGAGCACCTTCATGGTCTGTCATAAGAAAGGTCAAATGGTGCTGGGATTTAACACTTGGAACCTAGCAATCTACCTTGAGCCTAAGGGTAGAATCATTCGAATGGCAACTCCTCTCACTATTCAAGTTCATTCGGCTAAATTTCAATCCTATAATCATTGGTATAGCATTGATAATCACTATTGAGAAGGTTGTTCGGCATACATGGACTAGAGGTCATCCTTCCCAAAGTAGGGCAGAGTAGGAGAGCTGCTTGAATGAAGTTTGGTCATAGTTAACAGTGGGAATCATGCTGAAACCAGACATCTTACCAGACTTTGGCAGGAGCTATTTTATCCCTAAAACTTGTCACCCTACTCCTGAGTTTGTAGTTCGAATAAAGGAATTATAAGACTGTGACTACCGAAGTTCTTTTTTGGTTTCCCACATTTAGGAGATGAAAAGTTTTGGCTTTTTTTGACTGGCACCAAAGTTTCTTAATGAGTGAATGATCTACTTCTTTCTTAGAGGTGGGATTTTGGGAGTTCGGTTCGGTCGGGCTCGTAGAACTGGTAGACCAAGATACTTCGGAAGACATTTGGATCAAATAAAACATGAAAAAACCCCAAAAACATGGAAGGAAAAGGCTATGAAGTTTTTGAAAGAACCTAAAAAGAATAGTGAACTCCTATGAGGAAACTGAAAGAACAAAAATAGGAGAAAAGCAAAGAAATACAAGAGAGGTCGGGAAACAAACCTTAGTCAATTGGAGGACTCAGGGAGTCGATCGAACAAATGGAAGGCGGATGGGAAAGACGCTGATGGCTGGAGAAGTTGTGACGGAAGAAGAATAGGACGTCCGAGGAAATGAAGGATAGAAGAAGGAGAAGACCGCAAGCAAGAATAAAGAATTGGGGGTGAAAGAAGGGTTTAAATAGCAGAAAAAGATCAAGAGAGGTTATGATTGTAGATCCTCTCCAACCATCCCCTTCCTACCACATGTTCGACTTATTGTTAGCATTTGGCAGAATATTTATGGTGTCATTCTTGGAGCACCATGCCGGGGAGAATTTTGAGTGCCAAGATCATTTTAGGTCATTCACTCATTAAGAAACATTAGTGCCAGTAGAAAAATAACAAAACTATTCATCTCTTGAAAGTAGAAAACTAGAAAAGGACTTCGGCAGTCGTAGTCTTATACTCCTTTTGTTCAAACTACAAACTCAGGAGTAGGGGGACAAGTGTTGAGGATAAAATATCTACTGCCAAAGTTCGATAAGATGTCCAATTCCAACATGATTCCTAGTGATAACTATGATCGAACTTCATCCTAGCAGCTCTCTTACTCTACCCTACTTTGGAAAGGATGACCTCCAATCCACGTATGCCAAACAACCTTCCCAACAGTGATCATCAATGCTATACCAACGATTACTGGATTGGACTTCAGTCGAAAGAACTTGAGCAGTGAGAGGAGTTGCCATTCGACTGATTCTGCCTTTAGGCTCAAGATAGACTGTCGGATTTTAAGTGTTAAATCCCAGCACCATCTAACCTTGCTTATGATAGAACTTGAAGGTGCCCAAATTCCTTCACTGTAGGCAATGTATCTAACCAATTGTATATTGAGGATTCTTGCTGGTTGAATTCCTTTTCGATCGAACTCCTTTCTGGCCGAGCTTCATTCAAATGAATTATTTTCTAGCTAAGTTCTTCCACTCTGGTCTATGAATAGTGGCCAACTTTGAGAGTGGTCGAATTCCTTTATTCCCTCTTGATGATTGCAGATCTGGTTGACGTACATCATGCACACCAATTGAAGCATGTTTGAATAGTACAAGGACACCATCGTTAATGCAAGTTTGATCTCCAAATCTAGAGTAGGCAATAGCTACCTTGTCGACTGTGAACTCCAGTGTTCTTTTGGACTAATCTTGGGTATCAACCAAACTTTAGTAAGCAGTAAGAGCAGTACTTGTACGAGTCTCGACATTCACCCATTCTAGCAACCAATGAATCTCGAATTTCTACCTTCTCGATCGAACTCCTCTAAAAACTCAGGTCGTGATCCTTAGTGAAGAACCTACTATCCTCTCTCTGGTCTCCAGCTCAATCGTTCATATCTGCTTTCAGCCGATCTTGACAATGGCTGAGCTCCTCAAAACTATCAAGGACAACAAGAGTAGATTCTAACTAACTACAAATCTACCCTCAGTAACTTAGAAGCCAACTTCCAAGTTTGGCCAATCTGATCCTAAGTTCTGTATGAGCAATTGGCCCTCAAGCATAAAGTCTCCAACCTCTCATCTAAACTCTAGCAAATTAATTCGAACCACCTACAAGTTGCAACAAATGATAGCTCATTCTCTATAACAAACTTCATGTGGCCCAAACAACCCATTAGCAGATGGTTATGGTTGTCACCATCAATCTGTTACACACTCCATCTATATAAAGGACTTCCTAGATATGTTTTTTTCTCTATGCTCTCATCTTCAATTACACTCTTTTGAGTACTCCATTCTTATTGGCCGGAGAACTAACTTGACTATCGGACGGTCCTGCTAGTGCCACCCACCTCCAGTTTGGACTTTGCTTGCAGGTCAATTCAGCGACCACATCTTCTCCAGCTCCAACGAACTCCAAGATCATTATCATTGTCTACACTAATAGGATTGGCACTAAAGAAAGGATCCTCTGAGCCCTTGTTCTTAAAGGAGTACCTAATCGAGTTCATCTTCTTCCTCACCTCTTCAATTCTACAATTCTTTTTTCTCTAATCTTTCTCATGTTCTAGTAAGATGCCATCCAGGAAAGCTTCAACCTGGTGATCCGCCACCTCAGCTGCCAGATCTCATCCAGATCGACCTACACCAACCTCATCGTCGACACCTTAACCTCCACCAACAACTATAGTGGATCCAGCGTAGTTTAACCTACTGGTGCAGTAGGTTAAGGGCCTCATTGAAGCAGTACAAGCCATAAAACAACCCCCAGCACTAGTTCAGCTTAAAGGACCCTCACTGGAATGCCGAGATCCAACATAGGGATGACCCACCAAGGCGAGTCGACCTGTGACTCCTAGGAAGGGGAATGCCAAGATCATTCATATATATTCTGATCATGATTTCACCCCTGGGTAATCACTGCATCCCTCCAGCCAGCCATGCTTTGAGATCCATGATCGAGATGATATTTTCGATCAGAAGCTTCAAGAAATGAATCGATGAATCAAGAAATTCAGCCACACTGCCCCCACTTGCCATGACAACATCTACACTGACCCTCCATTTTCTGCTCGTATCATATAGGAACCCATACTGTCAAACCTCAAACTCTTCCAGTTTGAAAGTTATGATAGGACCACCAACTCAGTTGACCACCTCGAAGCCTTCAGAACTATGATGTTGCTCCATGGCTTGCCTAACGCCAATCTATGCCGAGCTTTTCTCTCTACTTTGAAGAAAGCAGCAAAAAACTGGTGCTTAGGCCTCAAACTAGGTACCATATTTTCTTTTGATTAGCTGAGCCACTAGTTTGTAGCTCATTTCATCAGTAGTCGGTGCTAGAGATGAGGTTCAGATTTTCGCATCAATATCAAGCAAAGAAAAGGAAAGTCCATCTGAGATTAAAATAGCCACTTTAATGCTGCTGCCTTAGAGGTTCGAAATTTGGACCTGTCTATTGCTATGGTGCACTGAAGGATGGCCTCTAGAAGAACGATCTTCTTTTCTTCTTGAAGAAAAAGTACTCTCAACATTTTGTCGACATGTTGGCCCGGGCAGAAGGTTATGCTTGAGCGAAGAAAGCCTTTAGGCTGTAAGGATGAAAAAGTCATAGGAGAGCAGCATGGTGAATCTAGTAAGCTTGTAATTGTTGAGAAGTCGAGTGAAGCTTGACCATGCTCTAAAACACCTCCTGAGTGTAAACAAGCTTAAACTCCACCTCACGTGCGTCGACCAAGAAGACCAGATCGGAGGGCACAATGGAACTCCCCTCTCAAAAGATTTCACAACTATGCCCTCTTGAATGCTCCAGAGACCCAAGTGCTGATGAAAATCAAGAAGCAATTAACGAGGCTAGAAATGATGTGATCTCATTCAGTCAAGTGCAATCCCAATAAATACTGCCTCTATCATCATGATCATGATCACAATACTAAAGAATGCATTCAAGTCTAAGATAAAATCGAGGAGCTCATTAGATGAGATTTGCTGGACTACTTTTTGAGATGTCGATCGAAATGGAGAGAGGATCGGCCAAGAGCCCTACCACAGCCTGAACCATCCTTGATGGATGAGCCACAAGGAGATCGGTCTCCACTTGGAATCATCAACATCATCATTGGGAGACATCAATAGGAAGAAGCTAGTAGATCAGTAGACCCAACAAAGAGTCAAAGGACTAAGGAGCCCATTGCTTATACTGAAAACGATGCTTAGGAGGTTCAATTTTCACATAATGATGCGATTGTAGTAACTTTAAATATTACTGATTATGATGTACGTCACATTTTGATTGATAATGGAAGCTCTGCTGATGTTTGGTTTTATGATGCATTCTCTAAAATGTCTATACCTGACAATCAAATGGGACCAATGAACTCTTTGATTATCTTGGCTATCGTGGTAGGTCGGTATCCAAAATAGTCCAAGGCTCAAGTTGAATTTTTAGTAGTAAAGGCACCCTCCACCTACAATGCAATTCTTAGCCGACCTAGTTTGAGTGCATTTCAAACAGTGGTTTCAACTTATTATTTGAAGATGAAGTTTTTGATAGGATACAGGGTTGGAGAGGTTAGAGAAGATCAAGCTCTAGCATAGCACTACTACACCATTACTTTACAAGAGGGAAAGCAGATAGAATCTTATCCAATGGATGGGCTTGATGCCCATGATGACATGACTGAAGAGTGAGGAGAACCTATTGATAACCTTGTCATGGTTTTACTAAATGATGGGAATGAAGATCATACTATTCAAATTGGCTCCAACTTGAGAGGAGAAGTCAAAAAGCAGCTTGTCACCTTCTTACAGAGGAATGCTGATATTTTTGCTTGGGTACTTGCAGATATGCTCGGATTCAATGCTGAAGTGATGGAATATTACCTGGGTGTGCATCTTAAATATCGGCCAGTAAAATAAAAGAAGCACAGCTTTGTACCAGAGTGGTAGAAGGCCATCGTAGATGAGGTAGATAAGCTCCTTAATGTCTTGTTCATCCGAAAGGTATCTTCCCCAGACTAGATTGCAAACATGGTCCTTGTTAAGAAGGTGAACGGCCAATGAAGCATGTGTATAGACTTTACAAATTTGAATAAGGTCTGCTCAAAAGATAGCTATTTCCTGCTCAGAATTGATCAACTAGTGGATGCTACTTCAGGCCACGAGGTTCTTACTTTCATGGATGCCTTTTTTGGCTATAACCAAATCTAGATGGCACCAGAAGATGAGAAGAAAATTTCTTTTATTACTAACCGTGGCCTTTATTATTACAGGATTATGCCCTTCGGGCTTAAAAATGCAGGTGCAATATACCAGCACATGATAAATAAGATCTTCAAGAAGCAGGTCAGCCATAATATAGAGGTCTATATGGATGACATGCTTGTCAAGAGTCGATCTTCATTAAATCATATTACCGATCTAGAAGAGACCTTCGACATTCTCCAGAAGTACAAGATGAAGCTGAATCCAACCAAATGTGCTTTCGACGTAACTTTAAAAAAGTTTCTAGGGTTCATGGTGTCAAAGCATGGCATCGAAGCGAATCCTAAAAAGATCAAAGCCATCTAAGAAATGATGGCACCAAAAATAATAAAAGAGATTCAACGCCTGACAATGAAAGTTGTAGCTCTGAATTGCTTCATCTCAAGCGGTTGAACATTGCATGCTCTTCTTTCAAGTGCTCAAGTTGCCTAAGAACTTTTGTTGGACTCCTAAATTTCAATAAGCCTTTGAAGAATTGAAGAACTATATGAGCTCACCTCGTCTCTTTGCCAAGCCCGAACCTAGTGAAGAATTATTCTTGTACCTAGCCATGTCCTCCATTGTCATTGGAGCTATCCTAATCAAGGAAGAGGCAAAAATTTAGAAGCCGATCTATTATATAAGCCAAGTTTTAAGGGATATGGAAACAAGATATACAAAATTAGAAAAACTAACTTATGCCTTATTGATTACAGCTTGAAAGCTTCGATCTTATTTCCATGGGCATACGGTCACACTTCTCACTAATCAGCCCATTAAAGCAGTTCTTCACCGGTCTGATACTTTTGAAAGAATAGCAAAATGGGCAATTGAGCTCACTATGTTTGACATCAATTTTCAATCTCAGCCATCCATTAAAGCTCAAATATTGGCTGACTTTGTAGTATAATGTACCATTTTGGACCTCATCGAACCTTAATAGCAAGAAGTCTATAATCCCAATTTGCAATCGAGCTCTCTTGAAGAATGAACAGATCTCCCTAAAGACTTCTGGGCCCTATATATCGATGGTTCATCCAATGCCTCTGGAGTGGGTAAAGACTTGATCCTGATCAATCCAGAAGGATTATTATTGAATACGCACTATGCTTTGAATTTTCTATGACAAATAATGGAGCAAAATGCGAAGCTCTGATCATGAGAATGAGAATAGCTAAAGAATTGGAAGTAGATCATGTGAAAATCTATAGTGTTTCTTAATTGGTGGTGGGACAAGTCAGTGATAGTTATGAAGCCTGAAAGGAAAGTATGATAAAGTACTTAGAAAAAAAGCTTGATCTCAACTTTTAGTGGCTTTGACATCCAGCTGATCCCCAAAGCAGAAAACACTAGGACTGATCTCCTTTCCAAATTAGCCACCTTGGCTCCAACTGCATTACTGAAAGGGGTCTACTTCGAAGTTCTACAACATCTAAGTCTAGAGGAATCCCAAACAGTAATGCAAGTTGATCAAGAGCCCAGTTGGATCGACCCACTCATTGTATATCTCAAAGATGGTATTCTTTCTAGAGAACCTAAAAAAGCTCGAAAGCTAAGAAACCAAGCTTCTCATTATGTTTTATATCAGAATAAATTATACAAGAGGTCATATTTCTTGCCACTTTTCAAATGCCTCCAACCTTCTTAAGCTGATTATGCATTAATGGAAGTTCATAAGGGTATATGTGGAAACATCTTGGACCAGGTCATTATCTTACAAATTATTCCATCAAGGATACTACTAGCTGATTATGCAGCAACATGCCACTAATTATGTGAAGAGATGTGATCAATGTCAAAAAAATGCTAACATTTAGAGATAGCTAGCTTCACAACTCACATCCTTGAGTGCTCCTTGGCCTTTTGCATAGTGGGGGATAGACATACTTGGGCCCTTTTTTGTGGCATCTAGATAGTAAAAATTTCTTAGTGGCAGTGGATTACTTCACCAAGTGGATTAAGGCCAAACTTCTAGCAAAGATTACTGAAGCTAAAGTACAAGACTTCATCTAGAAGTCAATAGTCTGTAAATTCAACCTACCTCAAACTCTCGTTACTGACAATGAATGCCAATTTACAGGAGCAAGATTTGATGAGTTATATGAAGACCTGAATATCTTCCATCATTTTACATCAGTGGCTCATCCATTGGCAAACGATGAAGCCAAGGTAACCAATAGGACTCTGCTGTAAGGGATTAACGCAATGCCTGAAAGGGCAAAAGAAACATGGGTGGATGATCTCTATCATGTTCTCTAGGCCTACAAAATCATCCAAATGTTGCCAATTGGGAAAACTCTATTTGCTTTGGCTTTTGAAATAGAGGCAGTCATTCCAGTTGAGCTCAGACTTCTTTCAGCATGAGTTAAAGCCTTTAATGAATAGAACAATTCACACGATCTTAGAGCAAACCTTGATCTATTTGAGGAAAAGCGAGAAAAGATCCAAATTTGGATGGTAGCTTATACACAGAAGATAGCTCGCTACTATAATTTCAAAGTTAGAAGTAAAATTTTTAAAGTAGGAGATTTTGTACTACGGTGGGCAGATATCTCATAGCCATAAAACTAAGAAAAGCTCACCCCAAACTGAGAAAGCCCTTATGAGGTCATCGAAATCGTCCAATTATTATCTGAAAGAGCTTAGAGGAGCTATACTTCCGCGATCTTGAAACTCAAAAAATATATGTATGTACTATCGATAAACCTATTTTTAATAAAATTTTCTTACTTTAACATACTTGTCTTTGGTGCAAAACTATGCAATGGCAGGAAATTATCCAACCGAATTTCATTCTCAAATGAAGTAGAAGGCCTCCAGTTCTTAAACAGGATGTTAACCTTATCATAATGAGGGTGAAGGCCTATAATTCATAAACAAAAGGTTAACCTCCTCCTACTGATGAAGAAGGCCTCTGGTTCTTAAATAGGAGGTTAACCTTGTCCTAACATGTGTGCTGGCCTCTAATTCTTAAATAAGAGGTTAACCTCATCCAAGCGAGGATGAACGCCTCCTATTTAAGAATCAGGGTGAAGGTCTTCAATTCTTAAATAAAAGGTTAAGCTCATCTTAATGAGAGTGAAGGCCTTCGGTTCTTAAATAGGAGGTAATGGGGAGAGGCCCTTGCAACGAATGTTTTGTGCCCCGGCAATCTTATTAGGAATAGAAAGTTGACCTCATCCTAATAAGGATAGTAGCCAACCACATCAAAAATAAGAGAAGAACCGTGTCCTGATGTGGATGAAGATCCTTACGAGGAATTGAAGGCCTCCGATTCTTCAAAAGGAGGTAACTGTAAGATATGTGTGCCCTAGAAGCCAGAATTGACTGACACTTGTAATACACTTCTAGAGGCAGAATTATAATTTTGACTATAAATAATAAAATAGGTTATTTTTTATCACATATATATATTTAGTGTCTATGATACATCCCTTGAGTTAATGGTAATGATAATTCATATTTTTAAGAGTTAAAAATTTAAGACATGAATTTTCATTTATTAACTCATAAAAGACACCTGACCATAGGATCGTCATGAGGATGATGATTGATCCAGAAGGTTAGTGTACAATCGCTTCTTCATAATAGATGAGTCTTGAGTCTATGTTGTAGAGACGCTGGAGTTAGAGTACAGGTACTTGTTAGAGAATGAGGGCACTGAGCGTGGCCATCTCGAGTAGTCATAAGGAAGTCTACCTTCTCGTCAATGACTGACTCAAAGTTGTAGTGGTGTGTTTGGTTCTTTGATCTGAGGTGCATCGGCAGTTCACCATGAGGGTGTTATAGTTTGACTACACCATGACTCGGTCTCCTAGCCATTTGGAATCCTAAGGTGTATGTTGGCTATAGCATGTTCATTGTAGGAATTGGATTACACCAAGATGGAATCTATCTATCTCGGTGGATGAGGAGCAGCCCTTTGATGATCATGAGAATCAAGTCCATAAGCCCATGGCCATGGAAAAGAGTGAAATAATAGAAAGAGTTTCTATTAAGGTTTTCACATCAGACTTGAATCAAATGATTAAATCATATGATAAGAACTAGGGTTTGACAAGTTCACCTGAACCATAATTTGATCAGGGCTTAAGATAGAAGAACTTAATCATATAAGTAGCTGCACTGAGAGGTTCTTTTTCAATTTTGATGGGTTGCCACCATATACTGCTAGGTATCACTGGTGGATTTTGAGAGCAATTAGAATGATTTGATGATCAATCATTCTAGTTGTTTGAATTAGAAGAGTTCTGATCCATCGAAAGGAGTTTCGATGATGTCGATGATGGAGATCATGATATATCTCATTACCATACAGAACTGAACCTAACTGGATTACACAAACAAGGGTTTATATCTGGATATCACCAATTGGACTAACCCAGTTCAATTGATTTGAATTAGATTAAATTAGGTTCAAGAAAATCGTGCTAGCACACGATTGAGCATAACATTCTCCTTTTTTATCATTAAAAGTTGTCTCAACTGAGCCAAATATATTTATGCACACTCAGGTATGTTTACTTGATCTGACTGGAGCTTGTCTAGATTAGAAAAGAATTATCTTAATTTAAGAGATAAATTTAAGATAACACCTGCCATTTTCCATCATCTACTAATTCTTGTCCTTTGACTTTGGTCAAACGTTGACCTTTGACCCTTGGACATCTGCCCATGTGTCATACACCCATAGGAGAGACTTACTAACCATGTCCACCTACCATTTGGCAGGTAGGTGGAGGGTGCATGCCTAGGATGGCATGTGCCCCATGTGGATAAACACTAGAGTCCCATACGGATGGGACTTCAGGTTGCTTCTTAGATTCATACAAGGTGACCCTTACCTATAGACTTTGACCAGTCTAAGGCACCATCTAAGGATGAATCTAGGGGTCTCTCATCTGATTGGATCAGGTGATGTCATGCCATCAATTAAATTTAGATCTGATTGCACGAAGCAACGTAATTGATCGGGATGATGCAGCATTGCATGGCATAACAGGATCTATAAATAAACCCTATCTACGCCCAACCTAAAAAAAAGAGTTCGTCATAGCCAACACCCCAATGCTACCCCTCTCCCTCCTCTATGCCATCTTTTGATCCTCTCTCTCCTCTCCATGCCCAAGCATGTTGGGCTTCAGTTTGGTGCGATCCAGGCAAGAAAATGCTGACGAGAAAGGAAGAAGGCAGCACTACTGCAGAGACGATTGCTGATCTTCGAAAGGAGTTTCAAAGATCCTCCAAATCAGATCTAGATCTAATTTTTGGAAAAAATAAAGAAAAGAAGAAGATCTCCAGATCTAGCCTGAGTGGATATCGGTAGAGGCCAGATGCTTGCATGGCAAGATCCAGAACCTCAGGCAATCAGTAGGATCATCAATGGGTAATCGGATAACCCAATATCAAGATAACATTAATTTAAATTTAATATAATTTAATTTTTTTATTTATCAGATCATAAAATAAGATCTGAAAAATGTCAGATCTAATTTGAATCTAAGAGAAAATTTTTGAAATATGCCTCTCGATCCAATCCGGTTTGAACGAACCTGACCTGGGAAAAACTGATTTTCTCCTTCAACTAGTATCAAAGCTAGGTTGCATAAAATTTATTTAGATCTAATTTAATCTAATAAATTAGTGATTTTAGATATCATATGAGATATTAGTAGATCTAAAATTAAAAAATTAGAAAATTAAAATTAATTAATCTAGATCTAAAATGTATGAGATACATAACTAAACAAGGAATAGAATTGTTCTATGTGTAGTCTAGTATAATCATAATTTTTATTTTATTAAATATAATTTTGAGATCTATTTATTTACTATTTTTTGATCTTATAAATGTTATAATTATATCTAAAAATAGAAAATAAATTAAATTTAATTTGTTCATATGAGATATGATAGTTGCATGTTTAGACTAGTTGTAGAATAGTTCTATAAAAGGGTTTAGATTAAATTTCTTTTGATATGATCAAATTTAAATTTAATTTTTTAGAAGATTATGAGATAATTTAGATCTAAAAAATATGCATGATATGATGTATAGAGAACATGTTTTAATTAGATCAATTTTTATATGAGATATATGCAAAGATCTAATTAGTTTTGTAGATTAGTTGTATTTCTGATTAAGGCATTCCCCTTGGCCGTCCGATCATAACAACAAACTAGGATTTAAAGACCCTCTCCTTCTATTCGATGGGGTGTTCTTATGATGTGTAGGGATGCTGCGCGTTCGTCCTTAATTAGAAATTAAAAACATACTTTCTGCAAAATCCTAGATCCTGAAACCTTAGGATCTTATTTACATGTTTTATTTATGAAACATAAACATAATTAAGAATTAAGATTATAAAACAATTAGGTCTAAAATTGAGAATTTTGAGATCTATGACATGTTCATAAAATTGGGTTCGGGCTTGGGTCGCTCAATTAGGTCTAGCGGTTGATCAAACCAAATCAAGAGTTGGTTAAATGGGATCAATACTGCTAAAATTGACCAGCCTAATAGGATTAAGTCTAGGTCAAGATCGATTCATGTGAGTGATCGATCAAGCTAAGACATAATTAGGCTCAGTGGTTAGAGTCTAGATTGTAGGCTAACCCAATTGGTTCTGGCTCAACAATTTAGTGTCTAAGGTAAGTTTGGTAGATACGACCGACTGATTTTTAATTCGGAGCTACTCGACTCGAATGCATTCTTATCGAGTTAATGGCATATCCCTTCCATCGGTCTCACTTATCTGGCTATGTTTATTGACTCAGTTCTAATCTGAGGTGGTCAATAATCTGAGCTAACCCATGCCACTAGATTAGTCATAATGGTTATGACTATGTCAAGTCTAGTTTAATGAGACCTGAATCAAATCTCTCTAAGAAAAGATTAAGTCAAGGTCTTCCACCATTGTAGATGTGCGGGTCCTTCCTGGGGTTGATTGTGCTCGACTGGTTACAGTGGTTCAGTTGCATCAAAAGGACACAACCATGTCTATTAGGCATTGGATGCTACAGGCTGGAGGATGGATTGGGCTCAATGTCTTAGATATGGTGAGAGACTCGATTAGGAATTCAATCTATGCAAATGGTTGGTCTGACTTAACTAAGGAGTGGATCAATATTTTGGACATGGTGAGATTCATGAATTAGAGACCAAGTTTGGTTGCATCATGATTAGAGAATCATTGAACAAGAGTTGTTCACTCATTCGCTAACCCATCATCAATAACTATTAGGTGAGGTGATAAGTCAGTTGGTGGGACCGCACCATCCACTAGAAATCAATAATCATGGAGATTTTTGCATCTCTATAGAGGAAGTGTAGGGATCCGAGAAAATAGTGGGAGCTAATTTGTTTAAAAATAAAATCTCTAAATAAATTGGTTAAGTCTTAATTACAATATCTAACTAGAAACTTTGACTCTCTATAGAAAAATATCTACATCCAACCCATTAGCACGTATCCTGGACCCCCACAGACTGATCAGACCAAATTACAAGGATTAGCTTCGAAACTTCAAAATCATTTTGGGTTTTGAGAAGTTAACTCATGTACTGGATCAGGACCCTCCAACCTTACCAGCTCGTCCATCTGCTGAGCAGAAAGCATCTCTGGATAAGTGGACAGACGATGATAAGAAGGCCAGATACTACATGTTGGGCTCAATGTCTGATGAACTTCAGCGCCAACATGAAGATATCAGGACTACTCGTCAAATATTGGCTCACCTATAGGAGATGTTTGGTGAACAGAGTCGTGCAGCCAAGTATCAAGTCACTAAACGACTTTTCAAGGCTAAGATGCATGATGGATAGTCAGTCTAAGATCATTGTCTGATGATGATCGAAGATTTGGAAGAGCTTGAGAAGCTCGAAGTGAGGTTGGACATGGATCTGCAGAATAATATAATTCCACAATCCTTGATCGATGCATATGGGTAGTTCATCATGAACTACCATATGTGTAAACTTCAAAATTCCTTGGTTGAACTTATGAACATGCTAATCACCGCTGAGCTTTCTATGAAAGGTTCTAAAGGCTCAGTACTTGCTATGGAATGGACTTCTTCCAAGAGAAAATCTTTTGGAAAGAAGAAGAAGTCTGCGAGAAAGCAAAAGGTGGAAGGAGGAAAGAAGAAAAAGGCAAACTTGAAGAAGAAGGTCGCTGACAAAGGAAAGTATTTCCATTGCAACAATGATGGTTACTGAAAATGGAACTACCCTATTTACGTGGCCACCCTAAAGAAGATGGAGATAGGTCCTTCTAGAGGTATGCTCGGTATTGAGTCTAACCTTATGATTTCTTCTGCATCCAGTTGGATGCTTGACTCTGGTTCTAGTGCTCACTTGTGCACTTCCATGCAGGATCTTAAGGATAGTAGGAGGCTGAGGGATGGTAAGATGATCCTGCGTGTCGGAAGTGGAGCAAGAGTTGCTGCCGTGGCCGTGGGAACATACCCTCTTCGATTACCATCTGGTTTAGACTTAGTGTTAAAAGATATGTGCCTGCAGTAAGCAAGAATTTGATTTCTATTTCTTGCCTTGCATTAGAAGACTATGTAATTAATTTTCTTAAGGACCATTATAACATTCTTTATGAAAGAAATAAAATTATAAGTGGTTTCTTTATTAATGGTCTTTATCAGTTATATGTTGATGTATCTATTTTTAATTTCGAGCAAAATGTGAATGTCATGAAATCAAAATGAGCTAGGGATAGTCCAAATGATAGATATCTATGGCACCTAAGACTAGATCATATAGCAGAAGATAGGGTTAACAAATTGGAGAAAATTGGGCTATTGAGTCCGTTGACTTCGGAGTCATATCCAATTTATGAATCCTATCTTCATGGCAAAATGGCTAAGCTCCTTTTTATAGGACATGGGGAAAGGGCCACGGATCTTGTTGCCTTAGTGCATACTGATGCGTGCGGCCCATTTGATGTGCCGGCTAGTGGCAACCTAGTCTGCTTCATAATCTTTATCGATGATTTATCTAGGTATGGGTATGGGATCTTATGAGAGACAAGTCTGAAGCCTTTGAAAAGTTCAAAAAATTCAGACATGAAGTAGAAAAGTAAATTAGAAAACTCATTAAGGTTCTTCGATCAAATCGAGGAGGTGAATACTTTAGTCAGAAATTTTTGGACTATCTCAAGAAAAATGGCATAGTCTCTTAATGGACTCCACCTGGAACACCTCAACTCAATGGGGTTTCAGAATGGAGGAACCGAACCCTATTAGATATGGTCCGATCCATGATGGCTTCACAGACCTTCCTGATTTCCTTTAGGCATACTGTTTGTTAACTATAATATACTTATTGAATAAGGTTCCTTTTAAAACCAATCCTACTACACCGTATGAGATATGGCATGGTAAGAAATCAAGTCTGAGTCATCTTAGAATTTAGGATTGTCCAGCTCATGTCAACAGACAACAAGCAGACAAGTTAGACTTTAGGTCCTTTAGAGCTCGATTCATAGGATATCCTAAAGAGTCATTAGGATATTATTTTTACATTCTAGAAGATCATAATGTGATTGTGAGTCGACATGCCATTTTTCTTGAAAAATAGTTTATTCAAAATAGTGGCATTGGAAAGTAGATCAAGCTCGAGGAGAAAATCTCACAAGAGCAACGAGCTAAGGACCTAATGGAACTAAATCAGGTTGAACCAATCCATTCACTACCTCCTCCACCTCATAGATCGAAAAGGATTTTTCGACCTCCTGAAAGGTACTTAGGTACTATTTCAGAGGAAGTAGAGGAAATATTTCTCGTAGGTAATGGGGTTCATGGTGATGATTCCAAAACGTATAATAAGGCGATATCAGATATCGAGAAGCTGCAAAGGAGGCATTTTGGTACAAGAAGTTTGTCGTAGAGATTGGAGTGATGCCATCAAATGCCATTCCTCTATACAGCGACAACAATGGCGCCATAGCTCTTGCTAAGGAGCCAAGGTCTTATCTAAAATTCAAGCACATCGAGCAGCGATACCACCTCATCTATGATTACCTCAAGAAGGGTTACGTCGAGGTCAAGAGAGTTGACTCCACAGATAGTGCAGCGGACCCACTTACAATGTCGTTGGGCCAACAGAAGATCGAAGCCCATCTTGAGAAGACGGGACTTAGAATTGTAGCCAATTAGCTTTAGATTAAGTGGGAGTTTGTTAGATATGTGTGTCCTAGAAGCCAAAATTGGCTGACAGTTATAATACACTTCTAGGGGCAGAATTGTAATTTTGACTATAAATAATAAAATGGGTTATTTTGTATCATATATATGTATTTATTGTCTGTGATACATTCCTTGAGTTAATGGTAATGATAATTCATATTTTTAAGAGTTGAAAATTTAAGACATGAATTTTTATTTATTAACTCATAAAAGGCTCCTGATCGTAGGATCGTCATAAGGATGGTGATTGATTCGAAAGATTAGTGTACAATCACTTCTTCATAGTAGATGAGTCTTGAGTCTATGGTGTAGGGACACCAAAGTGAGAGTACAGATACTCGTTAGAGAATGAGGGCACTGAGCGTGACCACCTCTAGTAGTCATAAGGAAGTCGACCTTCTCGTCAATGACTGACTCGAAGCTACAGTGGTGTGTCTGATTCTTTGACCTGAGGTGCATTGGCAGTTCACCTTGAGGGTGTTATAGTTTGACTACACCATGACTCGGTCTCCTAGCTATTTAGAATCCTGAGGTGTATGTTGGCTATGGCATGTTCATTGTAGGAATTGGATTACACCATGATGGAATCTATCTACATCGGTGGATGTGGAGCGGCCCTTTGATGATCATGAGAATCAAATCCATAAGTCCATGGCCATGGCAGAGAGTGAAATAATAAAAAGAGTTTCTATTAAGGTTTTCACATTAGACTTGAATCAAATGATTTAATCATATGATAAAAATTAGGATTTGATGAGTTCACCATAACCCTAATCTGAACAGGGCTTAAGATAGAAGAACTTAATCACACAAGTAGCTGCACCAAGAGATTCTTTTTCAATTTTGTTGGATTGCCACCATATACTGCTAGGTGTCACTGGTGGATTTTGAAAGTAATTAGAATGATTTAGATGATTGATCATTCTAGTTGTCTGAATCAGAAGAGTTCTGATCCATCAAAAGTAGTTTCAATAATGTCGATGATCGAGATCACGACATATCCCATTACCATATAGAACTGAACCTAACTGGATCATACAAATAAGAGTTTAGATCTAGATATCATCCATTGGACTAATCCAGTTCAATTGATTTAAATTAGATTCAATTAGGTTCAAGGGAATCGTGCTAGCATATGATTGAGCCTAACATTCTCCATTTTCTATCATTAAAAGTTGTCTCGACTGAGCCAAATATATTTGTGCTCACTCAAGTACCTTTACCTAGTCTAACAGGAGCTTGTCCATGTTAGAAAAGGATTATCTTAATTTATGAGATAAATTTAAGACAACACCTACCATTTTTCATTGCCTGCTAATTCTTGTCCTTTGACTTTGGTCAAATGTTGACCGTTGACCCTTGGACATCTGCCCATGTATCATGCACCCATAGGAGAGACTTATTGATCAAGTCTACCTACCATTTGGCTGGCAGATGGAGGGTGTATGCCATATTGTCTTAATTTATGAGATAAATTTAATACAACACCTGTCATTTTCTATCACCTGCTAATTCTTGTTCTTTGACTTTGGTCAAACGTTGACCTTTGACCTTTGGACATCTGCCCATGTGTCATGCACCCATAGGATAGACTTATTGATCAAGTCTACCTACCATTTGGTAGGTAGATGGAGGGCACACACGTAGGATGGTGTGCGCCCCATGTGGATAAACACTAGAGTCCCATACGGATGGGACTCCAGGTTGCTTCTTAGATTCAAACTAGGTGACCCTTACCTATGGACTTTGACCAGTCTAAGGCACCATTTAAGGATAAATCTATGGGGCTCTCATCTGATTGGATCAGGTGATGTCATTCCCTCAATCAGATTTAGATCTGATTGCATGAAGCAACGTGATTCGCCGGGATGATGCAGCACTGCATGGTGCAGTAGGGTTTATAAATAAACCCTATCTACGCCCAACCTAAAAAAAAGAGTTCCTCATAGCCCACGCCCTAAGGCTTCCCCTCTTCCTCCTCAACTCTATCTTCTGATTCTCCCTCTCCTCTCCATGCCCAAGCAAGTTGGGCTTCAGTTTGGTGTGATCTAGGCAAGAAAAGGCTGACGAGAAAGGAAGATGGCAGCACTGCTGCAGAGATGACTGCTAATCTTCAAAAGGAGTTTCAAAGATCCTCCAAATCAGATCTAGATCTAATTTTTGGAGAAAAGAAAAAGAAGAAGATGATCTCTAGATCCAGCCCGAGTGGATACTGGTAGAGGCCAGGCGCTTGCATGGCTAGATCCAAAACCTTAGGTAATCAGTAGGATCATCAATGGATAATCCGATTACCCAATATCAAGGTAGCATTAATTTAAATTTAATTTAATTTAATTTTTTTTATTTATCAGATCATAAAATTAGATCTAAAAAATGTTGGATCTAATTTAGATCTGAGAGAAAATTTTTAAAATATGCCTCGATCCAATCAGATTTGAACTAACTTGATCCGGTAAAATCTGATTTTTCTCTTTAGTAACGGGGAGAGGCCCTCGCAATGGCTCTTTTGTGCCCTGGCCACCTTGTTAGGAATAGGAGGAGGATCTTATCCTAACAAGGATAATAGCCAACCATTTTAGGAATGAGAGGATCTCATCCTAACATGGACGAGGATCTTCATAGGGGATCGAAGGCCTCTAGTTATTAAATGGGAGGATAACCACAAATATCAAAATTTTTGATCCTAGACATATATTTGCTCCTAATCAAGTTCAAGAACTCTTGTATATAAACAAGGGGGACAAATATAGAAGGTATGGAGCAAAGGCTATTGTTTCAAGATAGCACTAATATCGGGCATGACAAGAAAACAAAGGGATCAATAAGCATCAAACTGAGATGTAGCCCAAAGGATAAAGAAATATTATTTGATTGAAATTGAAAGTTCATAAAATAGGTCCTCGAAAATGGATTACAAAAAAAAGGAGAAAAAGATCATATTCTACTTGAAATTAGATTTCGGACTACCAGCCCCAGCCAAAATGAGGGAGTGCTTCAGATCTTCTATCTTGTCTTCGAGGTCTCGTCTGGCTGCCAAGCTCACCCTGAATAATTTTTGAGATCTTCAAAAGTTGTCTTCTACTTCTCTTAACCTCTTTCTCAAGACTACAGATTCAACCTCAGCATCCTTCACTGTGTTTTCATTATAAGTTGTCTGGATCTTGTGCTGAAAGAGTTCAGCCTTACACTTTTCATAATTTACTGAAAGATCTCCAAGGATTCTTGTCAGAGGGGTGACTTCCTTTGGATTTCCTCTTGGCCTGGCTTGGACCTTGTCTGCCAACTATTTCTGGAACCGCATCACCTCAGCACTCATAATTTTAAGCTTCCTCTTATAATCATCTATTTGCTCGCACCATCTGATCCAGTAGGAATTATATGACCTCCCAACATCTTGCAGCTACTTTTGAAGATCAAAAAACTTCTTTGACTAGTCCCCACCAAATTTTGCTTGACTCTGGACCTAGGTCGAACCTCCCTCCAATTGGCTAATTTTCTCTCTTGCTTCATGGAGTTCAGCCTCAAGAGAATAAGTCTTAGCTGTCAGGATTTAGGATTTCTCACTAGCATAGTTCCTAGTCTCTAAAAGCTCTTTGCTTAAATGGTTCTTCTTGGCAGTATACTCTTTAAAGAACTGCTTGGAGGATTAGTGGAGATGATTAATTTCGACAACAACCTCAGCATAACTCTTTTTTGATTTCTAGAGCTCGTCTTCAGTTTTCTTTAGCTTTTTACTAAGATGGTGAACTTCTTTTCTTAACTCTTTATTAATAGCCTTCAAGGGGATCCCTTGAGGCAGAGGTTCAGTATCGAAAGGAGACTGCACTAATGCATTAAAATATTATGATACAACAGTATGTCAAAAAAAACATATATTTTTATTACTAAAAATATCTTGAATATAGGAACAAGCAAAAAAATGAAGAAAAAGTATAATTATAGAAAGCCTCAAACCTCTGGAGGAGGAATAGTGGATGAACTTGGGACGGCATTTGTAGACTCAGACTCTCGGGCAGGCTTAGAAGTCATGGCAAAAAACTCAACGAATAGTAGATTGGTGGCAG
Organism: Cocos nucifera; assembly: GCA_006176705.1. Classification (NCBI taxonomy): domain Eukaryota; kingdom Viridiplantae; phylum Streptophyta; class Magnoliopsida; order Arecales; family Arecaceae; genus Cocos; species Cocos nucifera. Next base: position 605,674 of record QRFJ01001141.1, read on the forward strand.
CGACGGATGGTCCAGCTTCATCATCAAAGGATTCCCCTACCAAGAAATTGAGATTAAGCTTGAATCCTTTGAGGAATGCCTCCTGGGCAAAGGCTATCTTAATATCCTCCTTTGCCTTTGAAGACTTGAAGGATTCAACAACCTTTTCCCTCTCCAAACCAACCATCTCCTCAGCCTTCTTTCACCTATTTTCCTTTGAGGTGAAGGTGGCCTTTAGTTCCATCGAGGTTTGCTCTTTCCTTCAGCCTGAAGGCATGCAACTTCAGCAGAGTGAGCTTCCCTTAAATGCACAATCTCGGCTTGGGCATTCCTGGTCTCTGCCTGAGCTTCTTTGATTGTCTTTGAAGCCTTAACTTTGCGGCAACTAAGTATCTCCCCGTAGGCATACAGATGATGCCCTAGCTGCAAATAAGAAGATTTAAGTAGCGGTTACGGGTTTATTAATAATTGACTAAACTTAAGGGAAAGGTTGATTACCTCAAGGAAGGCTGCATAAGAGTCTTACAACCTGTCTTAGTCATCTAGGTGAATCACATTCTCAAAAAGGTAGGGAAGGATGCATCCTTCCATCAAGGGCTGGACGACCACTCATTTGTCCGAAGAATCTAGCTCTGGGCTGGAGCTATTGTTGTCACCAGATCCTCTTGTGCTCCTTTGACTTTTTTGGTGACAACTTTATTTTTCTTCTCCATATTCCCCTACTTAGGGGGCATAGAAGTGGTAGCTTCATTGGGCGAGGCCAACCTCGGTGTAGTTGCAGTAATTTCTAGAGTGGGGATGATCTAGATCAGCATGGTCGAACTCTCACCCTCGGCCCTCGTTCGCTTTGATGGCTCTCCAAAGGAACCACCTTTTCTTTTAAGGGCTCAAACTCCTTTAGGTAATCGATCTAGTTCTTTTGGAGTCATTTCTGGCCCTCGTTCGCTTTGATGGCTCTCCAAAAGAACCACCTTTTCTTTTAAGGGCCCGAACTCCTTTAGATAATCGATCTAGTTCTTTCAGAGTCATTTCTGCAGTGGTGAGAAAACTAGTCAGAAAAAGAAGAAGCATAACTAGCAAGATGTAAAAATATACCAGCTGGATAGAGGGAGCTCAAGATGTGGTTAAATAAAGTTTGATTCTCTAGTCATTTGGATAGCAGAGGAGCTCGATAATTTCTTATTTGCTAACTAAGTTGAGATCTTCTCTTTGTAACCCCAAAGATCAGCGAACTTAATCCCTTAGCTACCCCCAAGAAGGAAGTCCTAACTTTAAAGAAGGGCACAAAACAAAGAAAATTTTTTTCTTCTAATTATAAATGGAAGAAGAAGCAGCCCTAAGCAATCCTTTCTTGCCGAATGGGAGGGATAGGTAGCACCAATCTTTGGCAATCAGATGATATTCAAAGATGAAGTAGTTGCAAAATAAAGAAATAGTTGGATGAACCTCGACCGAGATACAAAGAGAAAGAAAGCCTATGGTAAACCAAAATGAGTTTTGGACCAAAGAAGCAAAGAAAATATTTAAAAATCGAAAGAGGGATATGACAAAGAGAGGAATTGAGAGACGAAGTCCAGCATGAAGAGCTTCGGCATACAAACAAAAGCAACCTAGGAGAGGTGCACAAGCTCGATCACTTAGCCTAAGAAGCTCTAGTTCATACTCCAAAGGAATCCCGTACTGAACCCTTATCAAGAAAAGATCCTCAAAGTGCAAGGAGCAGGGGATGGTCCCGGGTATGAAGGTTGGATAGGATGCTACCATAAGGTCTACTTCTTCCCTAGAAGTGGGGTTTTGGGAGTTCAGGTCGGCCGGGCTCCTAGAATTGGTAGACCATGATACTTCAAAAGATATTTGGATCAAACAAAACTTGAAAATACCCCCAAAAATCAGATGGAAAAGGTTAAGAAGTTTTTGAAAGAACCCAGAAAGAATAGTGAACTCCTATAAGGAAACCAAAAGAACGAAAATAGGAGAAAAGTAAAGAAATACAAGAGAGGTTGAGAAACTAACCTAAGTTAATCGGAGGACTCAGGGGGTGGTTGGAAAAATGGAAGGTGGATGGAAAAGACGTCGATGGCTGGAGAAGTTGTGATGGAAGAAGAATAGGATGCTTGAGGAAACGAAGGACAGAAGAAGAATGAGAAGAGTGCATGCAAGAATAGAGAATCAAGGGTGAAAGAATGGTTTAAATAGCTAGAAAAAATCAGGAGAGGTTATGATTACAGATCCTCTACAACCATCCCCTGCCTGCCACATGTTCCACTTACTTTCAGCATCTGGTAGAACATTTATGGCACCATACTTGGAGTGCCATGCTAGGAAAAAATTTTGAGTGTCGGGGTCATTTTAGGTCATTCACTCATTAAGAAACATTGGTGCCTATTGAAAAAAGCCAAAACTTTTCATCTCCTAAAAGCGAAAAACTAGAAAAGGACTTCAGCAGTCGTAGTCTTGTACTCCCTTCATTTGAACTACAAATTAAAAAGTAGGGGGACAAGTATTGAGGATAAAATAGCTCCCACCGAAGTCTGGTAAGATGTCCGGTTCCAAGATGATTCCAAGAGATAACTATGACCAAACTTCATCCAAGTAGCTCTCCTACTCTGCCCTACTTTGGGAAGGACAATCTCCAATTCATGTATGCCGGACGACCTTCTCAATAGCAATCATCAATGCTATACCTATGATTGCTGGATAGGACTTTAGCTGGACTAACTTGAACAGTGAGTGGACTTACTATTTGATTGATTTTGCCCTTAGGCTCAAGACAGACTGCTTGGTTCCAAGTGTTAAATCCTAGCATTGTCTGACCTTGCTTATGAGAATCCTTGAAGTCATCTGAATTCCTTCATTGTAGGCAGTGTATCTCAGCAATTGCATATTGAGGACTCTTGCCGACTGAATTTCTTTCCAATCGAGCTCCTCTCTGGTCGAGCTTCATTTAAATAAATTCTTTTCTAGTCAAATTCTTCCACTCTGATCTATGAATAGCGGTCAACTTTGAGAGCAACAAAATTTCTTTATTCCCTTTTGATGATTGCAAATATGGCCAACATACATCATGCACGTCAATCAAAGCATATTTGAATAGTAAATGGACCCCATCGTTAATGCAAGTTTGATCTCCAAATTTGGAGCATGCAATAGCTACCTTACCAACTATGAACACCAATGCTCTCTTGGGCTAATCTTGGATGTTGGCTGAACTTTAGGAAGTAGTACAATACCAGTAGGAGTCTCGACGTTTACCCATTCTAGCTACCAATGAATCCTTTTCGATCGAACTCCTCTAAAAATTTTGGCTATGATCCTCAGTGAAGAACTCACTGTCCTCTCTCTGATCTCCTGCTCGATCATTTATATCTGCTTTCAGCCAATCTTGATAACGGCTGAGCTCCTCAAAACTATCAAAGGTGATAAGGGCAGATTCCAACTAACTGCAGGTCCACCCTCTGCAACTTAGAAGCCAACTTCCAAGTTCAGCCAATCCAATCCTGAGTTCTGTATTAGCAATTGGCGCTCAAGCACAAAATCTCCAACCTCTCATCCGAACTCCAATAAATCAATTCCAATCACGTACAAGTTGTGACAAATGACATCTCACTCTCCATAACAAACTCCATAAGGTCTGAATGGCCCATTACCAGATGGTTATGGCCGTCACCATCAATCTGTTATGCACTCCGTCTATATAAAGAATCCTCCAAATACACTTTTCTCTCTATGCTCTCATCTTTACTTACGTTCTCTTGAGTACTCCATTCTTGTTGGTTGGATATCTAACTTGATCGTCGGAGGATCCTGTCGGAGCCACCCACCTTAGATCTGGACATTGCTTGTAGGTCACTTTGGCGACCACGTCTTCTCTAGCTCCTGCAAACTTTGACATCATTACCATTTTCTGCACCAACAACATTTGTGTATTAAAGTGTCTGTGATATATCTATTGGGTTAATGATTATTATAACATATATTCTCAAAAGTTTAGAATTTAAGACACGTGTTGTTATAATTAACTCATAAACTGCTCCTGATCATAAGATCATCATGAGGATGGTGATCAATCTAGAAGATTGATGTACGATCACTTTCTTAAGGTAGATGAGTCTTGAGTCTATATTGTTGAGATACTAAAGCAAGAGTATAGGTTAAGAATAAGGGCACTGAGCATGACCATCTCTAGCAGTCATAAGGGAGTCTACCTTCTCATCGATGATTAGCTCGATGCTGCAATTGTGTATCTAGTTCTTTGATCTGAGGTGCATCGATAGTTGACCTTGAGGGTGTTATAGTTTGACTACACCATATCTTGATCTCCTAGTCATTCAAAATTCTGAGGTGTATGTTGGCTATAACATGTTCATTATAGAAATTGGATCGCACCAAAATGAGATCTATCAATCTCGATAGATGAGGAGTAGTCCTATGATGATCATGAGGTCAGGTCCTAAAGCCTATGGTCATGGTAGTGAGAAATAATAAAAAAAAATTTCTATTAGAATTTTACATCAGACTCAAAGTGAATGATTCATTCATATGATAGGTGTTGGGTCTGACGAGTTCACCTTGATGAAGTTGCTATTGGGCTCATGATAGAAGAATCCAATCACACAATTCGCTGTACCGAGAGGTTCGTATTTTGTTATCATGGATTGCCACCATATACTGCTAGGTATCACTGGTAGATTTTGTTAGATATGTGTGCCCTAGAAGCCAGAATTGGTCGGCACTTGTAATATACTTCTAGGGCCAAAATTATAATTTTGACTATAATCAATAAAATGGATTATTTTCTATCACATATGTGTATGAGTGTCTGTGATACATCCTTTGAGTTAATGATAATAATAATTCATATTTTCAAGAGTTAAAAATTTAAGACATGAATAATCATTATTAACTCATAAAATGCTCCCAACCATAGAATCATCACGAGGATGGTGATTGATTCGGAAGGTTGGTGTATAATTGCTTCTCTTTAGTAGATAAGTCTTGAGTCTAAGATGTGGAGACACTGAAGTGAGAGTACAGATACTCGTTAGAGAATGAGGGCACTGAGCGTGACCACCTCTAGTAGTCATTAGGAAGACTACCTTCTCGTCAATGACTGACTCGATGCTGCAGTAATGTGTCTGGTTCTTTGACCTGAGGTGCATCGACAGTTCACCTTGAGGGTGTTATAGTTTGACTACAACATAACTCGGTCTCCTAGCTATTCGAAATCTTGAGGTGTATGTTGGCTATAGCATATTAATTGTAGGAACTGGATTGCATCAAGATGGAATCTATCTACCTTGGTGGTAGAGGAGCAGCCCTATGATGATCATAAGAATCAAGTCCAGAAGCCCATGGCCATGGCAGAGTGAAATAATAGAAAGAATTTCTATTTAGGTTTTCACATCGGACTTGAATCGAATGATTACATCATATGATAGAAACTAGGATTTGACAAGTTCACCTTAACCCTAATCTGATCGAGGCTCAAGATAGAAGAACTTAATCACATGGGTAGCTACACCAAGAGGTTCGCATTCAGCTTTGATGGGTTGCTACCATATTCTGCTAGCTGTCACTGATGGATTTTGGGAGGAAATAGAATGATTTAGATGATCGATCATTCTAGCTGTTCGAATCAGAAGAGTTCTGATCCATCGAAAGGAGTTTCGATGATGTCGATGATAGAGATCATGACATATCTCATTACCATATAGAATAGAATCTAATTGGGTCACACAAACAAGAGTTTGAATCTGGTGATCATCAATTGAACTGATCCAGTTCAATTGATCTGAATGAGATTCAATTAGGTTCAAGAAAATCGTGCTAGCACTCGATTGAACCTAACGTTCTTCTTTTACTATCATAAATAGTTGTCCTGACTGAGCAAAAGGAGTTTGTACTCGATCAGAGGTCTTCACTTGGTCTGACTGAAGCCTATCGAGGTCAAAAAGGGGTTGTCTTATTTTATAAGATAATACCTGCCATTTTTGGTCACCTACCATTTCTCATCCTTTGACTTTGGTCAAAAGTTGACCTTTGATTGGTCAAATATTGACCATTGACACTTTGACTTTGGTCCATGAGTCATGCACCTATTGGAGAGCTGGTGGGGGCTTGTCCCCTTAACAGAACCTGGATTCCCTGTTGGATAGGAACTCCATCTCCTTATTGGATTTCGATTAGACTCCTCCTAAGAACCAACTTTGACTGGTCTTAGGTGCCATCTAAGGATGAGTCTAAGGAATTCTATTCCCACCAATCAAATTTAGATCTAATTTCGTAAAGGGTTGTGATTGGTTGTGATGAAGAGGAGTTGGATCACGCATAGTCTATAAATAAGACCCTGCGCCCAACTCAAGGAGTATCTCAAATGCAATTCACAATGCCCCAAGGTTGCCTCTCTCTTCCTCCTCCATGCCAAGTCCATCATCTCCCTCCCCTCTCCATGTTCAAAGTAGTTTGGGATCCAGTTGGCGCAATCTAGGCGAGAGAAAGGCGACAGAAAGCTAGAAGGTTGCGCTGCTGCAAAGGACAACTGCTGATCTTTGAAAGCCATTTTGAAGATCCTCCAAATCAGATTCAGATCTAATTTTTTGAGATGTGATGGAAAAGAAGAGGATCTCTATATCCAGTTTGAGTGGATACCAGTAGAGGCTAGACACTTACGTGGCTAGATCCAAAACCTTCTGCTACTTATAGGATCATCAATGGGTAATAGGATTATCCTATATCAAGATAAATTAAATTTAATTTAATTTATCTATATTTTATTTTTATTATTAGAATAATAAAAATTAAATCTAAAATATCTCAGATTTGATTTAGATCAAAGAAAAAAAATTTTGAAATATATCTCTTGATCCAATCAAATCTGAACGAATTTGATTCAGAAAATCAAGATTTTTCTTCAACTGGTATCAGAGCCCGGTTCTAAAGTATTTAGATCTATTTTTAAATTTATTTTAATCAAAAAATAAGTGATTTTAGATATCACATGAGATGTGATCAAATCTAAAATTAGAAAAATTAAAATTAAATGATTTGGATCTAAGATTAGAAAATATGCATGACTAGTTCCAAAATAGAATAGTTATATAGAATGGTCTTGCATGTTTACAATTTAATTAGATTAAATCATATTTTAAATATATTTATTTTTTATTTTCTAATATTATAATTGTTATAATAACATCTAAAAAATAATAAATAAAAATTATTTAATTAACATCATATGAGATATGATTGATGCACTTCTAGACTAGTTGTAGAATAGTTCTACATAGTTGTCTAGATTAGAGTTTATTTTGATAAGATCAATTTAGATCTAACTTTTTAGATTATTATGAGATAATTTAGATCTAAAAATATGCATGATTCGGTACATAAGATGTATGCAAAATATGCCAAGATTAGATCTAATTTGTATATAAGATATATGATATAGATCTAAAACTGTTTTGTAGTATTATATGTTCCTGATTAAGGCGTTCCTCTTAGCCGTCCGATCATAAGAATAAAGAGGGTTTAAAGGCTCTCTCCTTCCATCTGATGGAATATTCTTATGACGTGCAGGATGTTAGATATATGTGCCCTAGAAGTCAAAATTGGCTGACACTTATAATACACTTCTAGGGGCATAATTGTAATTTTGACCATAATCAATAAAATGGTTTATTTTCTATCACATATGTGCATTTAGTGTCTGTGATACATCCTTTGAGTTAATGGTAATGATAATTTATATTTTCAAGAGTCAAAAATTTAAGACATGAATAATCATTATCAACTCATAAAATGCTTCCGACCATAGGATCATCATGAGGATGGTGATTGATCTGAAAGATTGGTGTACAATCGCTTCTCTTTAGTAGATGAGTCTTGAGTCTACGGTGTGGAGACACTAAAGCTAGAGTACAGGTACTCATTAGAGAATGAGGGCACTGAGCGTGACCATCTCGAGTAGTCATTAGGAAGTCTACCTTCTTGTCAATGACTGACTCGATGCTGCAGTGGTGTGTCTGGTTCTTTAATCTGAGGTGGATCGATAGTTCATCTTGAGAGTGTTATAGTTTGACTACACCATAACTCGATCTCCTAGTCATTCGAAATCCTGAGGTATATGTTGGCTATACCATGCTCATTATAGAAACTGGATTGCATCAAGACGGAATCTATCTACCCCGGTGGAAGAGGAGCAGCCCTATGATGATCATAAGAATCAAGTACAGAATCCCATGGCCATGGTAGAATGAAATAATAGAAAGAGTTTCTATTTAAAGGTTTTCACATCGGACTTGAATCGAATGATTACATCATATGACAGAAACTAGGGTTTGACGAGTTCACCTTAACCCTAATCTGATCGGAGCTCAAGATAGAAGAACTTAATCATACAGGTGGCTGCACCAAGAGGTTCGCATTTAGCTTTGATAGGTTGCCACCATATACTGCTAGGTGTCACTGATGGATTTTGGGAGCAATTAGAATGATTTAAATGACTGATCATTCTAGCTGTTCAAAGGGAAAAAGTTTTGATCCATCGAAAGGAGTTTCGATGATGTCGATGATAAATATCATGACATATTCCATTACCATACAGAACTAAACCTAACTGGGTCACACAAATAAGAATTTAAATCTGGTGATCATCAATTGAACTGATCTAGTTCAATTGATCTGAATGAGATTCAATTAGGTTCAAGGAAATCGTGCTAGCACTCGATTGAACCTAACGTTCTTCTTTTACTATCATAAATAGTTGTCCTGACTGAGCCAAAGGATTTTGTGCTCCTGACTGAGCCAAAGGAGTTTGTGCTCGATCAAAGGCCTTCGCTTGGTCTGACAGGAGCCTGTCCAGGTCAGAAAAGGGTTGTCTTATTTTGTAAGACAATACCTGCCATTTTTTGGCCACCTGCCATTTCTCGTCCTTTAACTTTGGTCAAAAGTTGACCTTTGACTGGTCAAATATTGACCATTGAGACTTTGACTTCTGTCCATGTGTCATGCACCTATTGGAGAGTTGGTGGGGGCTTATCCCCTTGCCAGAAACTGGCAAGGAGGAGGGCGCACGCCATCGCTCAAGTTTGAGGCACCCAAGAGTCCCTATTGGATAAGGACTCCATCTCCTTTTTGGATTCCGATTAGACTCCCCCTAAGAACCATCTTTGACTGATCTTAGGCACCATCTAAGAATGAATCTAAGGGACTCTATTCCCACCAATTAGATTTAGATCTGATTTCCCTGCGCCCAACTCAAAAATATTTGAAAATTTCTATGCCCCAAGCCTGCCTCTCTCCTCCTCCTCCATGCCAAGCCCATCTTCTCCCTCTCCTCTCCATGCCGAAAGTAGTTTGGGATCTTAGTTAGTGCAATCTAGATGAGAGAAAGGTGACAAAAAGCTAGAAGATTGTGCTGCTTACAGGATCATCAACGGATAATAGGATTACCCTAGATCAAGATAAATTAAATATGATTTAATTTATCTATATTTTATTTTTATTATTAGAATAATAAAAATTAGATCTAAAATATTTTATATCTGATTTGAATTAAAAAAAATTTTTTAAAATAAATCTCTTGATCCGATCAGATCTGAACGAACCTGATCCGAAAAATCAGGATTTTCCTTCAACTGGTATCAGAGCCATGGTTCTAAAGTGTTTAGATTTGATTTTAAAATTATTCTACTTAAAAAATATATGATTTCAGATGTCACATGAGATATGATTAGATCTAAAATTAGAAAAAATTAAAATTAAATAATTTGGATCTAAGATTAGAAAATATGCATGACTAGTTCTAAAATAAAATAGTTCTATAGAATAGTCTTGCATGTTTATAATTTAATTTAATTAAATCATATTTTAGATCTATTTATTTATAAATTTTTGATATTATAATTATTATAATAATATCTAAAAAATAGTAAATAAAAATTATTTAATTTTAAGATCATATGAGATATGATTGATGCATGTCTAGATTAGTTGTAGAATAGTTCTACATAGTTGTCTAGATTAGAGTTTATTTTGGTAAGATCAATTTAAATCTAATTTTTTAGATTATTATGAGATAATTTTGATCTAAAAATATGCATGATTCGATACATGAGAAGTAAGCAAAATATGCCATGATTAGATCTAATTATATATGAGATATATGATATAGATCTAAAACTGTTTTGTAGTATTACATGTTCTTGATTAAGGCGTTCCTCTTGGCCATTCGGTTATAAGAACGAAGAAGGATTTAAAGGCCCTGCATCCGATAGAGTGTTCTTATGACGTGTAGGGGTGCTGCGCGTTCGTCCTTAATCAAAAACCCAAAACTTACTTTCTGCAAAACCCTAGATCCTGAAACCCTAGGATTTATTGTGCATATTTTATTTATGAATCCTACTTAATTAAGAATTAAGATTATGGAATATTAATTAGGTCTAAAATTAAAAATTTTAGATCTAAGACATATTCATAATACTGGGTTTGGGCTTGGGTAGCTCAATTAGGTCTAAGCGGTTGATCAAACCGAATCAAGAGTTGGTTAGATGGGATCAACAATGCTTAAATTGACCAGCCTAATAGGATTAAGTCTGGGTCAAGATCGAGTCACGATCAAGCAAGACCTAATTAGGCTCAGAGGTTAGAGTCTGGATTGTAGGCTAACCCAATTGGTTCTGGCTCAACAATTTGGTGTCTAAGGTAAGTTTGGCACATACGACCGACTAATTTTTAATTGGGAGCTACTCGACCTGAATGTGTTCTTGTACGAGTTAATGGCATATCCCTTCCACCGGTCTCACTTATCTGGCCATATCTATTGACTCAATTTTGATTTGAGGTGGTCAATAATCTGAGCTAACCCATGCCACTAGGTTAGTCATAATTGTTATGACTATGACAAGTCTAGTTTAATGAGACCTGAATCAATTCTTCCTAAGAAAAGATTAAGTCTGAGGTCTTCCACCATTGTAGATGTGCGGGCCCTTTCCAGGGTTGATTGTTCTTCATTGGATACGATAGCTTAGTTGCACCGGGAAGACGCAACCATGTCTGTTAGGCATTGGATGCTATGGGCTGGAGGATGAGTTGGGCTAAATATTCTGGATACGATCAGAGACTCAATTAGGAATCCAATCTGTGCAAATGGTGGGTCTAACTTAACTAAGGAGTGGATCAATATTTCAGATATGGTGAGATTCATGAATTAGAGACCAAATTTTGGGTGCACCATGATTAGAGAATCATTGAACAAGAGTTGTTCACTCATTGGCTAACCCATCACCAATAACTGTTAGGTGAGGTGATGAGTCAGTTGGTGAGACCGCACCACCCACTAGAAATTATTAATCATGAAGATTTTCGCATCTCTACAGAGGAAGTGTAGGGATCCAAGAAAATAGTGAAAGCTAATTTATTTAAAAATAAAATTCCTAAATAAATTGGTCAAGTCATAATTACAGTATCTAACTAGAATCTTTGACTCTCTACAGAAAAATGTCTGCATCCAACCCATTAGCACGTATCCTGGACACACATAGACTGACCGGACCCAATTATAAAGATTGGCTCAGGAACTACAAAATCATTTTGGGTTCTGAGAAGTTAACCCATGTATTGGACCAGGACCCTCCTACCTTACCAGCCCATCCATCCACTGAACAGAGAGCGTCTCTAGAAAAATGGATAGACGAAGATAATAAGGCCAGATATTACATGTTGGGCTCGATGTCTGATGAGCTCCAGCACCAATATGAAGATATCAGACTGCTCACCAAATGCTGGCACACCTGCAAGAGATGTTTGGTGAACAGAGTCGTGCAACAACATATCAAGTCATGAAATAACTTTTTAAGGCTAAGATGCATGATGGGTAGTAAGTCCAAGATCACTGTCTGATGATAATCAAGGACTTGGAAGAGCTTGAGAAGCTCGGGGTGAAGTTAGACTTGGATCTATAGAATGATATTATTCTACAATTTTTGACTGATGCATATGGGCAATTCATCATGAATTACCATATGTGTAAACTTCAAAATTCCTTGGCCGAATTAATGAACATGCTGGTCACCGCTGAGCTTTCTATGAAAGGTTCTAAAGATACAGTTTTTGCTATGGAATGGACTTCTTCCAAAAGAAAGTCTTCTGAAAAGAAAAAGAAGTCTGCAAAAAAGTAGAAGGTGGAAGGAGAAAAGAAGAAGAAGGCAGAGCCGAAGAAGAAGGCCGCTGACAAAGGAAAGTATTTCCATTGCAACAGCGACGGCCACTGAAAGCAAAACTGCCCTACTTACCTGGCCACCCTAAAGAACAAGAAGGAAGGTCCTTCTGGAGGTATGCTCGTTATTGAGTCTAACCTTATGGTTTCTTCTGCATCCGACTGGGTGCTTTACTCTTGTTCTAGTGCTCATCTGTGCACTTTCATGCATGGTCTTGAGGATAGCAGGAAGCTAAGGGATGGAGACATGATCCTATGCATCGGTATTGGAGCAAGAGTTGCTGCAGTGGCGGTGGGAACATACCCGCTTCGATTACCATCAGGTTCAGACTTAGTTTTGAAAGACTGTTATTATATACCTACAGCTAGCAGGAATTTGATTTCTATTTCATGCTCAGCACTAGAAGGCTATGTGATTACCTTCTTTAAGGACCATTGTAACATTCTTTATGAAAGAAATAAAATTGCAAATGGTTTCCTTATTAACGTTCTTTATCTAATACATATTGATGTATCTGTTCTAACTATCGAGCAAAACGTGAATGCTAAACAACCTAGGGATAGTCCAAATGATAGATATCTATGGCACCTATGATTAGATCATATAGCAAAAGATAAGATTAACAAATTGGAGAAAAATGAGCTATTGAGTCCGTTGACTTTCGAGTCATATCCAACTTATGAATCTTGTCTTCAAGGCAAAATGACTAAACTCCCTTTTGGAGGACATAGGAAAAGGGCCACAGATCTCCTTGCCCTAGTACATACTGATGTGTGTGGCACATTTGATGTACCGGCTAGAGGCAATTTTGTCTACTTCGTTACCTTTATCGATGATCTATCTTGGTATGGATATGTGTATCTTATGAGACACAAGTCTGAAGCTTTTAAAAAGTTCAAAAAATTCAGACATGAAGTAGAAAAACAAACTGGAAAACCCATCAAGGTTCTTCGATCAGATCGAGGAGGTGAATACCTTAGCCGAAAATTCCTAGACTATCTCAAGGAAAATGGCATTGTCTCTCAATGGACTCCACCAGGATCACCTCAACTCAACGAAGTTTCAAAATGGAAAAATCAAACTCTATTGGATATGGTCCAATCCATGATGAGCTTCACAGACCTCCCTGATTTTCCTTAGGGACACTCATTGTTAACTTCAATTTATCTACTGAATAAAGTTCCCTCTAAAATCATTCATACCACAGCACTGAAGAAATCAAGCCTGAGTCATCTCAAAATTTGGGGTTGTCTGGCTCATGTCAAAAGGCAGCAAGCAAACAAGTTAGAGTTTAGGTCCTTCAGAGCTCGATTCATAGGATATCCTAAAGAGTCATTAGGATACTATTTCTACATTCCAAAAGACCATAATGTGATTGTGAGTCGATATGCCATCTTTCTTGAAAAACAGTTTACTCAAGATAATGGCATTGGAAAGCAGATTAAGCTTGATGAGAAATTCTCACATGTACAATGAGCTAAGGACCGATTGGAACCAAATCAGGTTGAGCCAATAAGAACACTACCTCCTGCATCTCGTAGATCAAAAATAGTTTTCCATCCCCCTGAAAGATACTTAGGTATTATTTCATAGGAAGTAGAGAAAATGTTTCTTATAGGTAATGGTGCTCGTGGTGATGATCCCAAAACCTACAACGAGGCGATATCAGATATCGACTTCGAGAAATGGCTAGAGGCAATGCAGTCAAATTGACTCGATGCAGTCAAACCAAGTTTGGACCTTGGTAGATCCATCAGAAGGTATAGTACCTATTGGGTGTAAATGGATTTTCAAGAGAAAGATTGGTGCAGATGAGAATATGGAGACATTTAAGGCTAGACTAGTGGCAAAAGGTTATTGTCAACGTAAAGGCATTGACTATCAGGATACCTTTTCCCCAGTGGCTATGCTAAAATCCATCCGCACATTTCTTGCCGTTGCAGCCTATTTCGATTATGAAATATGGCAAATGGACATGAAAATGACATTCTTAAATGGATATCTTGAGGAAGATATCCATATGGAACAGTCGCTAGGTTTCACATCCAGTGATACTGATCACAAGATTTGCAAGCTGCAAAGGTCCATATATGGACTTAAGCAAGCATCTCGGAGCTGGAACACTCATTTCAATGATGTGATCAAAATATTTGGTTTCATCAAAAATGAAGAGGAACCGTGTGTCTTCAAAAAGGTTAGTGGGAGTGCTGTTGTCTTCCTTGTATTGTACGTGGATGACATCCACCTTAATGGAAATGATATTTCCATGATGACGACAGTCAAAATATGGTTGCCCAAGAAATTCTCCATAAAAGACCTAGGTGAAGCATCCATTATTCTAGGAATTAAGGTCTATAGGGATAGACCGAATAGGATGCTAGGACTTTCATAGAAGATGTACATAGAGGAAGTACTAAAGAGGTTTAGTATAGAAAACTCTAAGCAGGGATTAATACCCTTCAGACATGGTATTCATCTTTCCAAGAAGATGTACCCTAGCACACCTGAGGAAATAGAATGCATGAGCAAGTTACCATATGCTTCTGCAATAGCGAGCCTTATGTATGCCATGCTATGTACACGACTTGATATAGCCCATGCAGTGAGTGTCACAAGAAGATATCAGCCAAATCTAGGTGAAGAACACTGGACTTCTGTGAAATATTTCCTTAAGTACTTAAGAAGAACTAAGGATATGATGTTGGTCTTTGGTAATGGAGAACTCCAAGTCCAGGGATACATAGACTCGGATTTCATGTCCGATGTAAATGATCGAAAGTCGACATCTGGGAGTCTAGTCTATGCAATGGTGGTGCTATCAGCTGGAAGAGTTCCAAGCAAACCGTGATAACAGATTCCACCAAGAAAGCAGAATATATCGCTGCATCAGAGGCTGCAAAGGAAGCATTCTGGTACAAGATGTTTGCTACAAAAATTGAAGTAATGCGATCAGATGCCATTCCTCTGTACTGCGACAATAATGAAACCATAGCCCTTGCTAAGGATCCAAGGTCTCACCAGAAATCTAAGCACATTGAGCGGTACCACCTCATCTGTGATTACCTCGAGAAGGGTAACGTCGAGGTCAAGAGAGTCAATTCCACAGATAATGCGGCAGACCCACTCACAAAGCCGTTAGGACAATAAAAGATCGAAACCCATCTTGAGAAGATGGGACTCAGACTTGTAGCCAATTGGCTTTAGGACAAGTGAGAGATTGTTAGACATATGTATCCTAGAAGCCAGAATTGGCTGACACTTATAATACACTTCTAGGGTCAAAAATGTAATTTTGATCATAATCAATAAAATGGGTTATTTTCTATCACATATATGTATTTAGTGTCTGTGATACATCCTTTGAGTTAATGGTAATGATAATTAATTTTTTCAAGAGTTGAAAATTTAAGACATGAATAATCATTATTAACTCATAAAATGCTCTCGACCATAGGATCATCATGAGGATGTTGATTGATCCGAAATGTTGGTGTACAATCGCTTTTCTTTAGTAGATGAGTCTTGAGTCTATGGTGTGGAGACACTGGAGCGAGAGTATAGGTACTCGTTAGAGAACGAGGGCACTAAGCGTAACCACCTCGAGTAGTCATTAGGAAGACTACCTTCTCGTCAATGACTGACTCGATGCTGCAGTGGTGTGTCTGGTTCTTTGACCTGAGGTGCATCGATAATTCACCTTGAGGGTGTTATAGTTTGACTGCACCATAACTCGATCTCCTAGCCATTCAGAACCCTGAGGTGTATGTGGCTATAGCAAAGTTCATTATAGGAACTTGGATTGCATCAAGAATCGGAATCTATCCACCTCGGTGGAAAAGGAGCAGCCCATGATGATCAATAAGAAT
>QRFJ01001142.1:0-46454 GCA_006176705.1 Cocos nucifera
GAATAATATCGTTCTGCAGGTCCAAGTCCAACTTCACACCGAGCTTCTCAAGCTCTTCCATGTCCTTGATCATTGTCAGACAGTGATCTTGGACTGACTGCCCATCACGCATCTTAGCCTTAAAAAGTCATTTTGTGACTTGATATTTGGCTGCGCGACTCTGTTCACCAAACATCTCCTGCAGGTGAGCCAACATTTGGCGAGCAGTCCCGATATCCTCATGTTGGCGCTGGAGCTCATCAGACATCGAGCCCAACATGTAATATCTGGCCTTATTATCTTCGTCAATCCATTTTTCCAGAGACGCTCTCTGTTCAACAGATGGACGGGCTGGTAATGTGGGAGGGTCCTGGTCCAAAACATGGGTTAACTTCTCGGAACCCAAAATAATTTTGTAGTTCCTGAGCCAATCTTTATAATTGGGTCCAGTCAGTCTATGTGTGTCCAGGATACGTGCCAATGGGTTGGACGCAGACATTTTCCTGTAGAGAGTCAAAGATTCTAGTTAGATACTGTAATTTTGACTTGACCAATTTATTTAGGGATTTTATTTTTAAACAAATTAGCTCCCACTATTTTCTCGGATCCCTACACTCCCTCTGTAGAGATGCGAAAATCTCCACGATTAATGATTTCTAGTGGGTGGTGCGGTCTCACCAACTGACTCATCACCTCACCTAACAGTTATTGGTGATGGGTTAGCCAATGAGTGAACAACTCTTGTTCAATGATTCTCTAATCATGGTGCACCCAAACTTGGTCTCTAATTCATGAATCTCACCGTATCCGAAATATTGATCCACTCCTTAGTTAAGTCAGACCCACCATTTGCATAGACTGGGTTCCTAATTGAGTCTCTCACCGTATCCGGAAATATTGAGCCCAACTCATCCTCCAGCCCATAGCATCCAATGCCTAATAGACATGGTTGCGTCTTCCCGGTGCAACTGAGCCACTGTATCCAGCCGAGAACAATCAACCCCGGGAAGGGCCCGCACATCTACAATGGTGGAAGACCTCAGACTTAATCTTTTCTTAGGGAGAATTGATTCAGGTCTCATTAAACTAGACTTGGCTTAGTCATAACAATTATGACTAACCTAGTGGCATGGGTTAGCTCGGATTATTGACCACCTCAGATCAGAACTGTGTCAACAGATATGGCCAGGTAAGTGAGACCGGTGGAAGGAATATGCCATTAACTCGTACAAGAACGCATTCAGGTCGAGTAGCTTCCAATTAAAAACCAGTCGGTCGTCTGTGCCAAACTTACCTTAGACACCAAATTGTTGAGTCAGAACCAATTGGGTTAGCCTACAATCCAGACTCTAACCTCTGAGCCTAATTAGGTCTTGCTTGATCGTGACTCGATCTTGACCCAGACTTAATCCTATTAGGCTGGTCAATTTAAGCATTGTTGATCCCATCTAACCAACTCTTGATTCGGTTTGATCAACCGCTTAGACCTAATTGAGCTACCCAAGCCCGAACCCAGTATTATGAATATGTCTTAGATCTGAAATTCTCAATTTTAGACCTAATTAATATTCCATAAACTTAATTCTTAATTAAGTAGGGTTCATAAACAAAATATGCACAATAAATCCTAGGGTTTCAGGATCTAGGGTTTTGCAGAAAGTAAGTTTTGGGTTTCTGATTAAGGACGAACACGCAGCACCCCTACACATCATAAGAACACCCCATCGAATGGGAAGAGAGGGCCTTTAAACCCTTCTTCGTTCTTATGACCGGACGGCCAAGAGGAACGCCTTAATCAGGAACATTCAATACTATAAAACAATATCAGATCTATATCATATATCTCATATATAAAGTAGATCTAATCATGGCATATTTTGCATACATCTCATGTATCATAATCATGCATGTTTTCAGATCTAAATTATCTCATAATAATCTAAAAAATTAGATTTAAATTGATCTAATCAAAATAAATTCTAATCTAGACAATTATGTAGAACTATTCTACAACTAGTCTAGACATGCATCAATCATATCTCATATGATATTTAAAATTAAATAATTTTTATTTGCTATTTTTTAGATGTTATTATAACACTTATAATATCAAAAAATAGTAAATAAAAAGATCTAAAATATGATTTAATCAGATTAAATCAAAAACATGCAAGACTATTCTATAGAACTATTCTATTCTAGAACTAGTCATGCATATCTTCTAATCTTAGATCCAAATCATTTAATTTTAATTTTTTCTGATTTTCAGATCTGATCACATCTCATGTGACATCTGAAATCACTTTATTTTCTAATTAAAATAAATTTAAAATCAGATCTAAACAATTTTAGAACCATGGCTCTGATACCAGTTGAAGGGAAATCCTGATTTTCCCGGTCCAGGTTCGTTCAGATCTGATCAGATCAAGAGATATATTTCAAAAATTTTTCTCTTGATCCCAATCAGATCTTGATATGTTTTAGATCTGATTCTTATTATTTTAATAAAATAAAATTAAAATGATAAATTAAATCAAATTTAATTTACCTGATTTGGGTAATCCTATTACCCTGTTGATGATCCTGTTTGCAGCGGAAGGTTCTGGATCTTAGCCACGCAAGCGCCTGGCCTCTACCGGTATCCACTCAGGTTGGATCTGGAGATCCTCTTCTTCTCTATCACACCTCCAAAAATTAGATCTGGATCTGATCTGGAGGATCTTCAAAACTCCTTTTGAAGATCAGCAGTCGTCCTTTGCAGCAGTGCAGCCTTCTTGCTTTTGATCGCCTTTCTTTGATCTGAATCGCACCAACCAAGGTCCAAAACTCCTTTTGGACGTGGAGAGCAAGGGGAGAAGAGACTATGGCATGGAGAAGGAGGGGAGAGGCAGCCTTGGGGCATGGGGAAACTATGATCTCATCATATCTCTCTATCTCATACAATCTGAGTTGGGCGCAGGGTCTTATTTATAGACTAAGCTGTGATCCAACTCCTCTTCTTCCCAACCAATCACAACCCTTTGTGAAATCAGATCTAAATCTGATTGGTGGGAATAGAGTCCCCTGGATTCCTCCTTAGAGGGCGCCTAAGACCAGTCAAAGTTGGTTCTTAGAAGAACTCTAATTGGAATCCAAAAAGGAGATGGAGTCCTTGTCCAACAAGGACTCCTAGGCGCCTCCAACTTGGGCACACGCCTAGGGTGGCATGCGCCCTTCTCCTTGCCAGGTTCTGGCAGGGGGACAGGCCCCCACCAGCTCTCCAATAGGTGCATGACATGTGGTCAAAAGTCAAAGTGTCAATGGTCAACGTTTGACCAGTCAAAGGTAGACTTTTGACCAAAGTCAAAGAACAAGAAATGGCAGGTGACCAAAAATGGCAGGTAATGTCTTACAAAATAAGACAACCTTTTCTGACTTGGACAACCTCCAGTCAGACCATATGAAGGCCTCTGATTGAGCACAAACTCCTTTGGCTCAGACAGGACAACTTATTTATGATAGCAAAAGAAGAACGTTAGGTTCAATCGAGTGCTAGCACGATTTCCTTGAACCTAATTGAATCTCATTCAGATCAATTGAACTAGATCAGTTCAATTGATGATCACCAGATTCAAACCCTTGTTTGTGTGACCCAGTTAGGTTCAGTTCTGTATGGTAATGGGATATGTCATGATCTCTATCATCGACATCATCGAAACTCCTTTCGATGGATCAGAACTCTTCTGATTCGAACAGCTAGAATGATCGATCATCTAAATCATTCTAATTGCTCCCAAAATCCACCAGTGACACCTAGCAGTATATGGTGGCAACCCATCAGAGCTGAATGCGAACCTCTTGGTGCAGCTACCTGTGTGATTCAAGTTCTTCTATCTTGAGCCCCGATCAGATTAGGGTTAAGGTGAACTCGTCAAACCCTAGTCTCTGTCATATGATGTAATCATTCGATTCGAGTCCAATGTGAAAATCTAAATAGAAACTCTTTCTATTATTTCACTCTACCATGGCCATGGATTTCTGGACTTGATTCTCATGATCATCATAGGGCTACTCCTCTACCACCGAGGTAGATAGATTCCATCTTGATGCAATCCAGTTCCTACAATGAACATGTCTATAGCCAACATACACCTCAGGGTTCCATATGGCTAGGAGATCGAGTAATGGTGTAGTCAAACTATAACACCCTCAAGGTGAACTGCCGATGCATCTCAGGTCAAAGAACCAGACACACTACTGCAGCATCGAGTCAGTCATTGACGAGAAGGTAGACTCCCTAATGACTACTCGAGGTGGTCACGCTCAGTGCCCTCGTTCTCTAACGAGTACCTGTACTCTCGCTCCGGTGTCTCCACACCATAGACTCAAGACTCATCTACTAAAGAGAAGCGATTGTACACCAACCTTCCAGATCAATCACCATCCTCGTGATGATCCTATGGTCAGGAGCAATTTATGAGTTAATAATGATTATTCATGTCTTAAATTTTCAACTCTTGAAAATATGAATTATCATTACCATTAACTCAAAGGATGTATCACAGACACTAAATACACATATGTGATAGAAAATAACCCATTTATTGATTTTAGTCAAAATTACAATTTTGCCCCTAGAAGTGTATTACAAGTGTCAGCCAATTCTGGCTTCTAGGGCACATATATCTAACACAAGTCAGTTCTTTCGACTAACAGAAATGGAGCACTCAGAAAAAAAAGTAGTAGAGTAACGAGAAGGAGAAGAAAGCATTGAAAAAATGTATTTGGAGGGTCCCTTTTATAGATAGAGCCTGTAACAAACTGAAAGTTACTGCTATAACCATCTAGTAGTGGGTCGCTTGGGGCCACATGGCATTCATTACGAAGAGTAGTGTTCGTTATCATGATGCACCAATTCGTTGGAATTTGATAGCTGAGTTCGGAGGAAGTAGGTGCTGGTTGCTAAGGGCTTTGAGCTTCATCGATTTTAGGAAAGTTTGAACTCTTTTAAGGTTGTTAATTTGTAGGTTGGGAGCTAAACTTGCATAGATGATGAGGTCTTTCTAGATAACTATAGAAAATTCCATCGGAAGGAGTGCTTTTTGGTAACTTCAAGAAGTTCGGCTGAAGAAAACTCTTCTTAACAACTAGAGAGAGCTCTGAAGAAGCCTGATTATAGGGGGAGTCCGATAGCTAGGAGAGTCTAGAAGGAGCTTGACTATTGGAGGAATTCGATAATAGATTTGCTGGAGGAATCTGGATGGAGGTCTACTGAAGGAGTATATATATATAAACAACAAAGTCCTCCCCAGCTGACGTGAGAAGTTCAGGTGGATTGGGGTTGATGAGAAAAAAATTAATCGACTTTCGGAAGGAGATCAATTGGAAGAAGGTCGGCTGAAGGAAGCTTGTCTGGTATCCGAGAAAAAATTGATCGAAAGGAGGTCGATTGGAGAATCTTGTCTGGATGGAGCGAAAGAAGATCTGCATGGAGAGAACCTATCTAGCGATTGAGGAGAGATCAACCAGTGAGAACCTGGCAGAAGGTTATCATGGGCGAATGACCTGCAAACTCTCATAACTTATCCATTGCTTTGAAGCTCAGCTGCTTTCAAGGGCATCCGAAGGCTAATAAAAGGAGGTGAGATCCTTTTGCTTATGTATTCAGAGTCCTTGGTGTAGGAATTCAGAGGCCCGCCACTCTTCGTAGATTGTAGGAGTTCATTCAAAGAGAAGTTTTGTTGATCCAACATCGATCCAACATCAAACAGCTTGGATGGATTTTTAGTCAGGAGGAGGTTCAAGTAGCATCGAGGTCGGCCAGATTAGACCATGATAAAGCCCTTTACTGAGCTATCTGAGGGCTGCCATCATCATTCAAACTCATTTGGGCAAAATTTACAATGCCCTATAAGTTTTGAAACTATCTGAAGGAGCTAAGAATCAGAGTGAAAAAGATTGGACGATAAGTTTAGATTGGAGGATTGTAGTCTTGGTGCCTAAGCAAAAACTCTTCAATCATTGGAGTTAGACAAGGTCATCTTCGTCGGATGAAGTCACCTCAAGGCTTGGCATCCTATTGGACTTCGGCAAGAAAGGGTTTATATCCAACAATTCATAATATGATTTCTTGGCCACATCTCTCTAAATGGTGGTTAGGTTGATCAACCATAGTTGGGCTTAATCATTCATTAGTTAGATGGACCAAGTATGATCATGTTAATGATGGACCTAACTGAGACTTTTAGTGGAGGTCCTAGCCTATTGAAAAGATACTTAGGACATAATTAAATTACTAAAAATTATTTAAAAAAATAATTGATTATGAACCTATCCTTAGATATACATGGATTGACCAACTATAGTTGGACTTGTGTGCAGTCTATGTAGATTCTAGTACCCACTAAGGAATTAGGATAATTCCAGGCCAATTCGCAGGGCGGATATCAATGATAGGAACGCGATGTTGTCGTTAAGACACCGTGTTTATCAGTTTAATCCGACTTCTTAAAATCATTGAAAATGCGTAGATAGTAGTGAGTCGGGTCGAATCCACAGGGAAGGTAGTGTTTTTAGATTTGAAATCTTTGATTTTTAAAAGAAAAAGAAAAAAGAAGAGTTTTGGGATCAAAAGTGAAGTCGGAAAATAAAAAAAAAAAATAAAAATTAAAAGATGCAGGAAATTTAAACTTGGTACTAAGATCTACTAGTTAGATCTTAGCATCTACTTGCAATAAAAAAGCAATAATTTAAAGTGCAGAAATTAAATTACAATAAAAATAAAAAGTAAGAAATTAAAATGCAAAAATAAAATTTTTATTAATTAAAATTTTAAAATTTAAATACATAAAATTTTAAAAAAATAAAATAAAATAGCCTGATCTCTGATCTTGGATCGGCATTGGCAGAAAGATGGTGTAGAAGCTCGGCTCTTCTTCTCGGCACCCGTTGCTTCGAAGCAGCCTTTAACCCATAGCCTGGCTTCGCCCTGTACCAAAGCTTCACCTTGATCGGAGATGTTCAATTTTTGATGGCCTGGGGTCCTTTTTATAGAGCTAGGAGGGCTGGATATTTTTTCTAAAGGCAATATGGGACTAATAGCCTTTGTAATCATCAAAATACAAAGAAATTTGGATAAAATTTGAATCAAAATAGCTCTGATATGACTCTGATAAATCTGATAAAATCCAGCCATTCAATAGGAATCCAACGGTCCAAAAATCATCAAAATCGGATGCAGATAAGCTCAGATCGGGTCGGATTAAATTCTGGCCGTTGGATCGCGCTTGATCGAGGAAATCTGGCCGCAAATCATGCTTCGGGAGTCTTGATCACCGTCGGCAGCATTCTGGACCGTCAGATCATCGCCTGGATCGAGCGCTGCCTGGATCCGATGGTGATCCGCGTGATGTTTGTATCTGAATAAAATTCGGAAGCAACCACAGCCGTCCGATCCTGACCGCAAACAACCACATCCGTCCGATCGCGCAATAACTGTTCCCATGGACCGCGTGGACCGGCCGCACCGCACACCGCAACCAATCAGCGCCGCTGTTGTCGGACGAAAAGACTAAATTACCCTTGTGAGCCGCGATAAATTTCTGTAGACCCTTAAGGGGTCTAGGTCCACCACGTGGCAATCTCTGATTCGCCGGAATTTGCTGAGCTGGCGGTCCACGCCTAGATCGTGGACCGGCTGATGGCTTCAATGGCTGAGTCGGCTTGATGGCTTGGCTTGGCTTGGTGGCTCGGCTTACGGAGCCGGCTGAGCCATTTTCTTTTTTTTATTTAATTTTTATTTATTTTATATTCTTTAAAAATTCATATCTTTTCCATTTTAGCTCCGTTTTACTTGAAATTTATTTCGTTGTGATCAAAAAAATGAGCTCTTTCTATTGATAATAAAATTTTATTTTTTAATTTTTTTTATTTTTTATTATTTTTTAATTAATTTTTTAATTAATAAAAATATGAATTTTTCAAAAATTATATATAAATTGATTATTAATTCTTAAAAATTAATATAAATTAATTAATAAATTAATACTTTTATTGATGAATTTATGATACTTATCACACCCCCCAACTTAAGCTTTGCTCGTCCTCGAGTAAAGAAAGAATTTAGTTTTAAATACCTTTTAACTTTAGAGTTTCGAATTTTACCTAAGCAATTTTCAAAATGGCCATTGATATTCAGTAGAGCTTAAATGAGATATATCATTGGGGTATTAATACTTATCAATAGAAAAATTAAGTAAAGAACATTAAATTTTTCAGAACTTTTTCTAAATTATTCCACTTTTATCTCTGATTTGTCTAAACTTTCATATAGGCAGGTGTATTGCTACTTCCATCCTTCATTTATTAATTTTTATTTTCACATTGCCCACTTTTTGATGCGAATATCATTGCTTACTTAGGCAACGGGACCCGGTTACTTCGGTGGGAAACCAATTTTTTTTTTTTTTTTTTTTTTTTTTTAACGTTGTACCACTATTGAGTGTCTTAACTCCTTAAGCTTTCTATTTGATCCATGTAGCGAGTCTTGGGCCAATGACTCCCAAACCAGTTGGCTTTAGGGCACTAGGTATAGAATACCCCTCGGGCTTACTAGCTCGAATCAAATAGGCTACGAGTTAAGACTAGCTTTACAACGAGCTTCTTTGCCCTTCCCACCTTTTGACGCGAAACTCAATGCTTGCTTAGGCAAAGAGGCCCGGTTACTCAGTGAGAAGTACTTGGAAACTATTTTATTAAAATAAATTTTTATATGAAGAAACGTATAGTTACCCTACACAAGCCTATAAAAAGTAGACTTTTCTTTGATGCTAGTAGAAATAATTAGAAATGCTCCAAGAAAAAAAATTTATGTTCTGGACTTAACTCTTTATTGAATTTTCTTAATACTTGATTCCTCAATATCTCATAGATTCTCTAATCTGTGTGCATCAATTTTCTTTTTAAAAATGCTTAGTTTAATTCGATTCTTAAGCATAATCAAGTATCTAAATACTAAATACTAACTTTTTCGAGGACTTAAAATTTTAAAATTTTTATTTTTCTCTCCCCCCAACTTAATCGACATTGTCCTCAATGGAGAAGAAAAAATAAAGGATGTAATAAAGAAAATGGAAGAATACACCTAACTCAGTATATATATATTTATTTATTTTTATTTTTTATTTTTTTTTTGGTCCAGCACATGCCTTTACAAATTTGAGCTCTCCCTCCAACTTATTCAAATTATCCTAAAAAGAAAATAAGATAAATTAGATAAAAACTAAATATTGGGTTGCCTCCCAACAAGCGCTAAGTTTACCGTCTTCAGCCAGACACAATGTAGCTCACTATCCTGTGTCGAATATTGGATTGACAAATTCCAATGGTTTTGGATTGCCAATCTCAGAAAGTTGATGTTGATTTTTAATCCCATTATTGATATATTCACTGTTAATTTTTGGGATATATTTTATGATTCCATTCTCAGACCCATGTTTATTAAGAATTACTCCTATTTGTTCTTCTAAAATGCTCATGAATGGAGTTTTAGGAGTTAAGTTTGATTCAATGGGTGCTGGAATGGTGACTAAAGGCGGTTTTAATTCTGGAGGTAAATTAATGTGATCCTGCTTAAACAACTCCATTGATATTTCATTACATGCCTTTTGATTTTTATAAGAAGAACCAGCTTCTAGGGTTGAAGGGAATAGGACATTAGGTTTATAAGTCTCGGGTAAATCATCTATTCTCTTTTCCCTTATTTCTATCTCATTTAAACTGGAACTAGCATCAGTACTAATTCCTGGCTTGGGTTCTTCTATGTGGTTAGTCTCAGTACTAACCAGTTCCTCTAAATTTTTATTTTGGCTAGCATCAGTACTAGCCTCTCTCACCTGGTCTTGGTATGGGTCCATAAGAATCCTATAGCTTTTAAGTTCAGGAATTACTTTGGTATTCTCAAATTGGAGATTCTTAGATGAAACATTAGATTGATAATTTAATCCAGGTGGTTGGTGGTCATTAGGTGGGTTATTTGAAATTGGTAGGTTCGGTAGTTGATCTAGTTCTCTCCTCATGTTAGACTCAACTAATTATCCTATTTGAGCTTCTAGTCTGGCGATAGATTGCTGTTGAGTTAGAATTAATTGTTGAAGTTGGTTAAATCTATCATCAGCTAGATTGGTCTGTTGAGGAGGTGGGTATGAAGGCTGATTATAATATGATGGCTGGTTAAACTGACTAGGCTGACCATTATTATAGGCATAATTTTGATAATTTTGCTCAAGTGAAATTTGGGTCTGAGCCTGAGTCTGTTGGGATGTCCAAGAAAAATTAAAGTTACTCCAATCTGAATTATATGAATTTGAAAATGGGATCATTAATCAATTTGGAGTATCCTTGAGTAGCTTGAACTTGTTCTTGGATAAAATATGGAAACTGTGCAGTCATAGGATATTCACTTACATGATGGGTTGGACTAGCACAGATTGAATAATTCTCCTGATAATTAGAAGATGATGTGAATTGTGCAGGAGATTGTTGACCTAGGGTTAGGAGTTGATCTATTTTCTGAGCAAGAAGGTCAACTTTATCTAATTTTTGGACTATTAGATTTCATATTAGCCATTTGATTATTATGTTTAATGTGAATCAACCATTCAATTAAGTTCAACTAAATCAGAAAAATGATTTCCTACCATGCATGTATTAGTGTAACCCTAATGTATGGTTTAAAAATTTTTAGAATTTTTTTTTTATTATTTATTATTATTATTTTATTATATTAAAAATTAATTAATTTTTTTAATTATTTTTATTTGTTAATTTTAATTTAATTTAATTTAATTTAATTATTTTTAATATTTTTAGTTAGTTTAATTTAATTTTTATTTTATTTTATTTTTATTTTATTTTTAGAGAGAAGAAAGAAAGAAGAGTTCTAAAGAAGAGGTCCTAAGGAGTCCTAGAACTAAGAAGAAAGAGAAGAATTAGGTTTAATTAGGATTTGATGTTGGTTAGCAATCAAGTTGGTCAATCAATCCTGACTAAGGGTTATCCTAGATCTAGACAGCTCCTAACTGCCAAGGTCACCTTCAAGCCCTCCAAGTGTAGGATTAGCCAATCAACTAGCCAGGTAAGTGTAAGGTCGGTGGGAGTCCCCCCGTTGCTTGCCTTAGACACCAATTGTGCTTGGCCAGGTAAGCGAACGGAACCAATTAGAAACCACCTTCCTTCGGGCCCAATCGTCCCTGAACCACTTTCCTAGACACCAGTCAAATTGACTTATCCTAACCCGGTTCAACTCTTAGGATTCCTTGTCCTATTGAGCTCGAGTTCCTAGGGTTGATGTCTAATTGATTTTAAAATTAAAGGCTTAGGTCAATGCAGGATGTTGGTTGGTTGTTTGTGGGCTAAGGAAGGGTGATCAAATCCCCACCTTATCTTGTTTAATTGGGTTGTGCCCTTAATTTGATTTAATATGAATATGCACGAAAAAAAAAAATTCAATCAAAGGGTTTTATGCAATTTAAACTAGATGCATGCAACTAATTGAATTCTGAAAGGCTTACCTTGCCTCCAGCAATCACCAAAAAAAATAAAAATAAAAATAAAGATAAAAATAAAACTAATATGATGCATGCTCTAAGCAGTTAGGATTTCTAATCTTATCATGAGGCTTTTAATTAGGTTTAAATAAATATTTTTTTAAATTAATTTAAAAATAAAATAAATAAATAAATAAATAAAAAGAAAAGAGGACTAGGGTTAGGATTGATCTTACCAAAATTAGATGCTTTCTTCGTTTTCTCTTTTTTTTTTCTACAAAATAAATAAAAAAAATTAGTAAGCAATATTAAAAAAAAATATAATTAATTTACAAAAAAATCAAAGAAATCAAAAAAAAAAATAAATTCCTTCCCCGGCAACGGCGCCAAAAATCAAAGAAATCAAAAAAAAAAATTTGCATCGGAATTATTTTTAATAAATCAAAGAAATCAAAATCAAAAATCAAAAACCTTCCCCGGCAACGGCGCCAAAAACTTGATAGGAATGCGATGCTGTCGTTAAGACACCGTGTTTATCAGTTTAATCCGACTTCTTAAAATCATTGAAAATGCGTAGATAGTAGTGAGTCGGGTCGAATCCACAGGGAAGGTAGTATTTTTAGATTTGAAATCTTTGATTTTTAAAAAAAAAAAGAAAAAAAAAATTTGAGTTTTGGGATCAAAAGTGAAGTCGGAAAATTAAAAATAAAAATTAAAAGGTGCAGAAATTTAAATTTGGTACTAAGATCTATTAGTTAGATCTTAGCATCTACTTGCAATAAAATAAAAAGTAATAATTAAAGTATGCAGAAATTAAATTACAATAAAAATAAAAAGCAAGAAATTAAAATGCAAAAATAAAATTTTTATTAATTAAAATTTTAGAATTTAAATACATAAAATTTAAAAAAAATAAAATAAAATAGCCTGATCTCTGATCTTGGATCGGCATTGGCAGAAAGATGGTGTAGAAGCTCGGCTCTTCTTCTCGGCACCCGTTGCTTCGAAGCAGCCTTTAACCCATAGCCTGGCTTCGCCCTGTACCAAAGCTTCACCTTGATCGGAGATATTAATTTTTGATGGCCTGGGGTCCTTTTTATAGAGCTAGGAGGGCTGGATATTTTTTCTAAAG
This sequence comes from Cocos nucifera, assembly GCA_006176705.1. Classification (NCBI taxonomy): domain Eukaryota; kingdom Viridiplantae; phylum Streptophyta; class Magnoliopsida; order Arecales; family Arecaceae; genus Cocos; species Cocos nucifera. The sequence goes on from QRFJ01001142.1 coordinate 12,637, forward strand.
GCAATATGGGACTAATAGCCTTTGTAATCATAAAAATACAAAGAAATTTGGATAAAATTTGAATCAAAATAGCTCTGATATGACTCTGGATAAATCTGATAAAATCCAGCCATTCAATAGGAATCCAACGGTCCAAAAATCATCAAAATCGGATGCAGATAAGCTCAGATCGGGTCGGATTAAATTCTGGCCGTTGGATCGCGCTTGATCGAGGAAATCTGGCCGCAAATCATGCTTCGGGAGTCTTGATCACCGTCGGCAGCATTCTGGACCGTCGGATCATCGCCTGGATCGAGCGCTGCCATCCGATGGTGATCCGCGTGATGTTTGTATCTGAATAAAATTCGGAAGCAACCACAGCCGTCCGATCCTGACCGCAAACAACCACATCCGTCCGATCGCGCAATAACTGTTCCCATGGACCGCGTGGACCGGCCGCACCGCACACCGCAACCAATCAGCCGCTGTTGTCGGACGAAAAGACTAAATTACCCTTGTGAGCCGCGATAAATTTCTGTAGACCCTTAAGGGGTCTAGGTCCACCACGTGGCAATCTCTGATTCGCCGGAATTTGCTGAGCTGGCGGTCCACGCCTAGATCGTGGACCGGCTGATGGCTTCAATGGCTGAGTCAGCTTGATGGCTTGGCTTGGCTTGGTGGCTCGGCTTACGGAGCCGGCTGAGCCATTTTCTTTTTTTTTTATTTAATTTTTATTTATTTTATATCTTTCAAAATTCATATCTTTTCCATTTTAGCTTCGTTTTACTTGAAATTTATTTTGTTGTGATCAAAAAAATGAGCTCTTTCTATTGATAATAAAATTTTATTTTTTTAATTTTTATTAATTTTTATTATTTTTTAATTAATTTTTTAACTAATAAAAATATGAATTTTTTAAAAATTATATATAAATTGATTATTAATTTTTAAAAATTAATATCAATTAATTGATAAATTAATACTTTTATTGATAAATTTATTATACTTATCAGGAACTATCCTCAGTATCTTGCTCTCCATGATCCCAATAGGCTGAATAAGAGAAAAGAGCAAGTAGTTGCTAATCAAATATGTTATATGATAATATCTTATAATTTTTTTATTTATGATACTACTATCGGGGTATTGAATATCGGAAGTTCAGTCCATATTTGTAATACATTGCATGGACTTTAAATTAGTAGAAAATTTAAAAATAATGAGTGATTTCTGAATGTTAGAGATGGAAGGCCTATTCCAGTTCTAGCTATGAAAATAGTTTAATTTATTTTCAATACTAATATCATTTTTTTAAATGAATGTCGTTATTGTCCTTCTTTTCTAATGAATATAATCTCTGTTAGCCTTTTGGCCAAAGATGGTTATTATTTATCAATAAAGATAGATTATTATGATATCATTATGAATGATGTTATGATAATGCAAGAATAATAAAGAAATGATATTTATATTTTATCACAGCCTGTGAGTGTAATGTACACTTCTAGAAAATATTCTAGATTAGATATTGTCTCTGATATCTACCTATGGCACTGTAGGCTTGGTTACATTAATAAGAACAAGATAAACAGGTTGACCCAAGAAGGAATCCTTGAAGTTAGTGATTATGAATTACTTCCAATCTATGAGTTCTGTCTTCTTGAAAAATTAATCAAGTCACCTTTTACTGAAAAAGGTGAAAGAGCCACTGAGCTCTTAGGTCTAGTACATACTGATGTATGTGGACCTATGAGTATAAGTGCTAGAGATGGATATTTCTACATCATCACTTTCATAGATGATCTATCTAGGTACGAATATATCAATCTGATGAAACATAAGTTGGATTTATTTGAAATATTCAAAAAATTTTGAAGTGAAATAGAAAAATAGACTGAAAAAAGTATTAAAACTCTTTGATTGGATCGAGGATATGAATATCTATCTAGTGAGTTCTTGACATATCTAGGAGAGAATGAAATTTTCTCATAATGGACTCCTCTAGGAATACCACAGCATAATGGTATATCGAAAAGGAGAAATCGAACTTTGTTAGACATGGTTCGATTCATGATGGAATTTGCTAGTCTGCCTATTTCATTTTGGGGTTATGCTCTTAAGACTACATGTTATATATTGAATAATATACCAAATAAATCTATCGCAAAGACTCTATATGAGATATGGACTGGGTGTAGGCCTACACTCTCTCACCTATGGATTTGGGGTTGTCTGACCTATGTCAAACGGTTGCATATAGATAAGCTTGGACCCCGATCTGATAAGTATGTGTTTATAGGGTATTCTAAAGAAAGTAAGGATTACTATTTCTACCCTACTGATGAACAAAAGGTATTCGTTAGTCTTAAGATAGTCTTTTTAAAAAAGAAGTTTTTCGGTGAAGGAACTGTTGCTTATAAGGTTGAACTTGATGAAGTTCAATAGGTAGAAAATTGGTACCTATAGCCAAACCTGAACTGAATTTGATTAGACCAAATCTAGAGATTGGTGTTTCTACACCATTAAGGCGATCCGATAGAGTACTGCATCAATCAGATAGATATTATAATTTCTTGATCAAGGATGGTAATCTTATCGAACTCGATGAGAACGATGAGGATCCGATCACCTACATGGATGCAATGTAGAGATCTGATTTTGAGAAATGGCTTGAAGCCATGAAATCCAAATTAAAGTCCATGAAGGTCAATGATGTGTGAACATTGGTTGACTCACCCGAAGGAGTTAAATTCATTGGGTGTAAATGGATCTTCGAAAGAAAGAGGGGCACAGACTGAAAGATGGAGACCTATAAAGCCCATCTGGTTGCTAAGGGATATCATCAATGTTATGGTATTGACTATGATGAGATGTTCTCACATGTGACAATGATCGAATCTATTCGAATAATGCTTGCAATAGCTATCCATTTGGATTATGAGATCTGACAGATGGATGTGAAGATAGCTTTTCTGAATGGAGAGCCGACCAAAGAGTGTATATGATATAACCTGAGGGGTTCACATCCACAGATGAGTACAAGGTGTGCAAGCTTCAAAGATCCATTTATGGATTGAAGCAAGCATCTCAGAGTTGGAATATGCATTTTGATAAAGTGATCAAAATGTATAGCTTTGTTAAGAACGGAGAAGAGCCCTACATCTATAAATGGGAAAATATTTCGATAGTAGTATTCCTTATTTTGTACGTTGATGACATTTTCTTAATCAAAAATGACATTCTCACACTATAAGGAAAAAAGTTTTATTGTCATCTCAGTTCTTAATGAAGGACTTGGGTGAAGCATCCTACATCCTAAGGATGAAGATCTATAGGAATATATCTAAGAGGATGCTTGGGTTATCCCAATCCACGTACATAGAAATTATACTGAAAGGGTCAGCATGGAGAATTCCAAAAAGGACTATCTTTCGATAGGTCATGAAATTTTTTTCTCTAAGAGGAATTGTTCGACAACTCCTAAAGAGAGAGAGTGTATGAGTAGAGTCCCACATATTTCGACAGTAGGGTCTATCATGTATGCCATGATATGTACAAGATCAGATATGGCATACTCACTAGGAGTAGTGAGTAGATACCAATCTGATCTAGGAGAGAACCACTAGAAAGTAGTAAAAACCATCCTTAAGTATTTAAGAAATACTAAGGACCAATGGTTGGTTTATGGTGAGTTGGATTTAAAATTTATGGAGTTTGCTGACTCTAGCTTTCAATTTGACTATGATGATAGCAGAAGCATGTCAAGTTATGTCTTTATCCTAAATGGTGGAGCCATCTACTGAAAGAGTTTCAAGCAACATACTATGGCAGACTTTATTTGTGAAGCAGAGTACATCGCAGCATTAGATGCTACAAAGAAAGTTGTGTGGCTGAGGAAGTTCATCACCGAGCTCGTGAAGGAGAAATCCTGATTTCCTGAATCAGGTTCGTTCAGATCTAATCAGATCGAGAGAGATATTTCAAAATATTTTTGCACTTGATCTAGATCAGATCTGAGATGTTTTAGATCTGATTCTTATTAGATTTTAATAAATAAAAATAATAAGATAAATTAAATCAAATTTAATTTACCTTGATCCTGGGTAATCCTATTACCCTGTTGATGATCCTACTGATTGCAGCGGAAGGTTCTGGATCTAGCCACGCAAGCGCCTGGCCTCTACCGGATATCCACTCGGGCTGGATCTGGAGATCCTCTTCTTCTCTATCATTTCTCCAAAAATTAGATCTGGATCTGATCTGGAGGATCTTCAAAACTCCTTTTGAAGATCAGCAGTCGTCCTTTGCAGCAGTGCAGCCTTCTTGCTTTTGATCGCCTTTTCTTGATCTGGAATCGCACCAACCTGAAGTCCAAAACTTTTTTGGACGTGGAGAGGAGAGAGAGGATCAGAACTTTGGCATGGAGGAGGGAGAGAGGCAGCCTTGGGGCATGGCTAAAGAGAACTCCTCTTGAATCTGAGTTGGGCGTAGATAGGTCTTATTTATAGACCCTGCTGATCCAACTCCTCTTCTTCCCAACCAATCACAACCCTTTGTGAAATCAGATCTAAATCTGATTGGTGGGAATAGAGTCCCCTGGATTCCTCCTTAGAGGGAGCCTAAGACCACTAAGTTGGTTCCTTAGATGGCACTCTAAGATTGGTCAAAGTCTAAGGAGATGGAGTCACCTAAGTCCAATCCAAGGAAGGCTCCTAGGAGTCTCCATCCTTGGGACTCCAAGGCATCGCCTATCCATGGTGCATGCCTCCCTAGGCATGGCCAGGCCCCTTTTCACCAGCTCTCCAATAGGGGACAAGTCCCATGTTGGTCCAAAAGTCAAAGTGTCAATGGTCAAATGTTTGACCAGTCAAAGGTAGACTTTTGACCAAAGTCAAAGAACAAGAATGGCAAGTGACCAAAAATGGCAGGTGACCAAAAATGGTCAATGTCTTACAAAATAAGACAACCTTTTCTGACTTGGACAACCTCCAGTCAGACCATATGAAGGCCTCTGATTGAGCACAAACTCCTTTGGCTCAGACAGGACAACTTATTTATGATAGCAAAAGAAGAACGTTAGGTTCAATCGAGTGCTAGCACGATTTTCCTTGAACCTAATTGAATCTCATTCAGATCAATTGAACTAGATCAGTTCAATTGATGATCACCAGATTCAAACCCTTGTTTGTGTGACCCAGTTAGGTTCAGTTCTGTATGGTAATGGGATATGTCATGATCTCTATCATCGACATCATCGAAACTCCTTTCGATGGATCAGAACTCTTCTGATTCGAACAGCTAGAATGATCGATCATCTAAATCATTCTAATTGCTCCCAAAATCCACCAGTGACACCTAGCAGTATATGGTGGCAACCCATCAGAGCTGAATGCGAACCTCTTGGTGCAGCTACCTGTGTGATTAAGTTCTTCTATCTTGAGCCCCGATCAGATTAGGGTTAAGGTAAACTCGTCAAACCCTAGTCTCTGTCATATGATGTAATCATTCGATTCGAGTCCAATGTGAAAATCTAAATAGAAACTCTTTCTATTATTTCACTCTGCCATGGCCATGGGCTTCTGGACTTGATTCTCATGATTCATCATAGGGCTGCTCCTCTACCACCGAGGTAGATAGATTCCATCTTGATGCCAATCCAGTTCCTACAATGAACATGCTATAGCCAACATACACCTCAGGGTTCCATATGGCTAGGAGACCGAGTAATGGTGTAGTCAAACTATAACACCCTCAAGGTGAACTGCCGATGCACCTCAGGTCAAAGAACCAGACACACTACTGCAGCATCGAGTCAGTCATTGACGAGAAGGTAGACTCCCTAATGACTACTCGAGGTGGTCACGCTCAGTGCCCTCGTTCTCTAACGAGTACCTGTACTCTCGCTCCGGTGTCTCCACACCGTAGACTCAAGACTCATCTACTAAAGAGAAGCGATTGTACACCAACCTTCCGGATCAATCACCATCCTCGTGATGATCCTATGGTCGGGAGCAATTTTATGAGTTAACAATGATTATTCATGTCTTAAATTTTCAACTCTTGAAAATATGAATTATCATTACCATTAACTCAAAGGATGTATCACAGACACTAAATACACATATGTGATAGAAAATAACCCATTTTATTGATTTTAGTCAAAATTATAATTTTGCCCCTAGAAGTGTATTACAAGTGTCAGCCAATTCTGGCTTCTAGGGCACATATATCTAACAATCTCCCACTTGTCCTAAAGCCAATTGGCTACAAGTCTAAGTCCCATCTTCTCAAGGTGGGCTTCGATCTTCTGCTGGCCCAACGGCTTTGTAAGTGGGTCTGCCACATTATCTACGGAGTTGACTCTCTTGACCTCGACATAACCCTTCTCGAGGTAATCGCGGATGAGGTGGTATCGCCGCTCAATGTGCTTGGATTTCTGGTGAGACCTCGGCTCCTTAGCAAGGGCTATGGCGCCATTGTTGTCGCAGTATAGAGGAATGGCATCTGATGGCATTACTCCAATTTCTGCAGCAAACTTCTTGTACCAGAATGCTTCCTTTGCAGCCTCTGATGCAGCGATATATTCTGCTTCCATGGTGGAATCTGCTATCACCGTTTGCTTGGAACTCTTCCAGCTGACAGCTCCACCATTGCACACAAACAGACTTCCAGATGTCGACTTTCGATCATCTATATCGGACATGAAATTCGAGTCTGTGTATCCCTGGACTTGGAGTTCTCCATTACCAAAGACCAACATCATATCCTTAGTTCTTCTCAAGTACTTAAGGATACATTTCACAGAAGTCCAGTGTTCTTCACCTGGATTTGACTGATATCTGCTTGTGACACTCACAGCATGGGCTATATCAGGTCGTGTACATAGCATGGCATACATGAGGCTCCCTATTGCAGAAGCATAAGGGATCTTGCTCATGCGTTCTATTTCCTCAGGTGTGCTAGGGCACATCTTCTTGGAAAGATGAATACCATGTCTGAAGGGTATTAATCCCCTCTTAGAGTTTTCCATACTAAACCTCTTTAGTACTTTCCTCTATGTACATCTTCTGTGAAAGTCCTAGCATCCTATTCGGTCTATCCCTATAGACCTTAATTCCTAGAATAAAGGATGCTTCACCTAGGTCTTTCATGGAGAATTCCTTGGACAACCACATTTTGACTGATGTCAACATGGGAATATCATTCCCAATAAGGAGGATGTCATCCACGTACAATACGAGGAAGACAACAGCGCTCCCACTGACCCTTTTTGAAAACACATGGTTCCTCTTCATTTTTGATGAAACCAAACTTTTTGATCACATCATTGAAACGAGTGTTCCAGCTCCGAGATGCTTGCTTAAGTCCATATATGGACCTTTGCAGCTTGCAAACCTTGTGATCAGTATCACTGGATGTGAAACCTAGCGGCTGTTCCATATAGATATCTTCCTCAAGATATCCATTTAGGAATGCCATTTTCACGTCCATTTGCCATATTTCATAATCGAAATAGGCTGCAACAGCAAGCAATGTGCGGATGGATTTTAGCATAGCCTACTGGGGAAAAGGTATCCTGATAGTCAATGCCTTCGCGTTGACTATAACCTTTTGCCACTAGTCTAGCCTTGAATGTCTCCACATTCCCATCTGCACCAATCTTTCTCTTGAAGATCCATTTACATCCAATAGGTACTATACCTTCTGGTGGATCTACCAAGGTCCAGACTTGGTTTGAGTGCATCGAGTCAATTTCTGACTGCATTGCCTCTAGCCATTTCTCGGAGTCGATATCTGATATCGCCTCGTTGTAGGTTTTGGGATCATCACCATGAGCACCATTACCTACGAGGAACATTTTCTCTACTTCCTCTGAAATAATACCTAAGTATCTTTCAGGGGGATGGGAAAACTCTTTCCGATCTACGAGGTGGAGGAGGTAGTGTTCTTATTGGCTCAACCTGATTTGGTTCCAACTTGGTCCTTAGCTCGTTCCTGCTTGTGAGACTTTCTCATCAAGCTTGATCTGCTTTCCAATGCCGCTATCTTGAATAAACTATTTTTCAAGAAAGATGGCATGTCGACTCACAATCACATTGTGGTCTTCTGGAATGTAGAAATAGTATCCTAATGACTCTTTAGGATATCCTATGAATCGAGCTCTGAAGGACCTAAACTCTAACTTGTCCGCTTGTTGTCTTTTGACATGAGCCGGACAACCCCAAATTCTGAGATGACTCAGACTTGGTTTCTTACCGTGCCATATCTCATACGGTGTGGTAGGAACGGATTTTAGAGGGAAACCCTATTCAGTAGATAGATTGAAGTTAACAATGAGTGTCCCCAAAGAAAATCAGGGAGGTCTGTGAAGCTCATCATGGATCGAACCATATCCAATAGAGTCCGATTTCTCCATTCTGAAACCCCGTTGAGTTGAGGTGTTCCTGGTGGAGTCCATTGAGAGACTATGCCATTTTTCTTGAGATAGTCTAGGAATTTTCCCGGCTAAGGTATTCACCTCCTCGATCTGATCGAAGAACCTTAATGGGTTTTCCAGTTTGTTTTTCTACTTCATGTCTGAATTCTTTGAACTTTTCAAAAGCTTCAGACTTGTGTCTCATAAGATACACATACCCATACCTAGACAGATCATCGGTAAAGGTAATGAAGTAGACAAAATTGCCTCTAGCCGGCACATCAAATGGGCCGCACACATCAGTATGTACTAGGGCAAGGAGATCTGTGGCCCTCTCCCCATGTCCAACAAAAGGGAGTTTAGTCATTTTGCCTTGAAGACAAGATTCACAAGTTGGATATGACTCGAAAGTCAATGGACTCAATAGCCCATTTTTCTCCAATTTGTTGATCCTATCTTCTGCTATATGACCTAATCTCAGGTGCCATAGATATCTGTCATTTGGACTATCCCTAGGTCGTTTGGCATTCACGTTTTGCTCGATAGTTAAAATAGGTACATCAATATGTAGCTGATAAAGACCATTAATAAGGAAACCATTTGCAATTTTATTTCTTTCATAAAGAATGTTACAATGGTCCTTAAAGAAGGTGATCACATAACCTTCTTGTGCTAAGCATGAAACAGAAATCAAATTCCTGCTAGCTGCAGGCACAATAATAACAGTCTTTCAAAACTAAGTCTAAACCAGATGGTAATCGAAGAGGGTATGTTCCCACGGCTACTGCAGCAACTCTTGCTCCATTACCGACATGCGTAGGATCATGTCTCCATCCCTCAGCCTCCTGCTATCCTCAAGACCCTGCATAGAAGTGCACAGATGAGCACTAGAACCAGAGTCAAGCACCCAACTGGATGCAGAAGAAATCGTAAGGTTAGACTCAATAACGAGCATACCTCCAGAAGGACCTTCCTTCTTGTTCTTCAGGGTGGCCAGGTAAGTAGGGCAGTTCCGCTTCCAATGGCCGTCGCTGTTGCAATGGAAACACTTTCCTTTGACATCGGCCTTCTTCTTCGGCTCTGCCTTTTTCTTCTTTGATCCTTCCACCTTTTGCTTTTTCACAGACTTCTTTTTCTTTCCATAAGACTTTCTTTTGGAAGAAGTCCGTTCCATAGCAAGAACTGAGCCTTTAGAACCTTTCATAGAAAGCTCAGCGGTAACCAGCATATTCATTAATTCGGCCAAGGAATTCTGAAGTTTATGCATGTGGTAATTCATGATGAATTGCCCATATGCATCAGTCAAGGATTGCAGAATAATATCATTCTGCAGGTCCAAGTCTAACTTCACACCGAGCTTCTCAAGCTCTTCCATGTCCTTGATCATTGTCAGACAGTGATCTTGGACTGACTGCCCATCACGCATCTTAGCCTTAAAAAGTCATTTCGTGACTTGATATTTGGCTGCGCGACTCTGTTCACCAAACATCTCCTGCAGGTGAGCCAACATTTGGCGAGCAGTCCCGATATCCTTCATGTTGGCGCTGGAGCTCATCAGACATCGAGCCCAACATGTAATATCTGGCCTTATTATCTTCGTCAATCCATTTTTCCAGAGACGCTCTCTGTTCAACAGATGGACGGGCTGGTAAGGTGGGAGGGTCCTGGTCCAAAACATGGGTTAACTTCTCGGAACCCAAAATAATTTTGTAGTTCCTGAGCCAATCTTTATAATTGGGTCCAGTCAGTCTATGTGTGTCCAGGATACGTGCCAATGGGTTGGACGCAGACATTTTTCTGTAGAGAGTCAAAGATTCTAGTTAGATACTGTAATTTTGACTTGACCAATTTGTTTAGGAAATTTTATTTTTAAACAAATTAGCTCCCACTATTTTCTCGGATCCCTACACTCCCTCTGTAGAGATGCGAAAATCTCCATGATTAATGATTTCTAGTGGGTGGTGCGGTCTCACCAACTGACTCATCACCTCACCTAACAGTTATTGGTGATGGGTTAGCCAATGAGTGAACAACTCTTGTTCAATGATTCTCTAATCATGGTGCACCCAAACTTGGTCTCTAATTCATGAATCTCACCGTATCCGGAAATATTGATCCACTCCTTAGTTAAGTCAGACCCACCATTTGCATAGACTGGGTTCCTAATTGAGTCTCTCACCGTATCCGAAATATTGAGCCCAACTCATCCTCCAGCCCATAGCATCCAATGCCTAATAGACATGGTTGCATCTTCCCGGTGCAACTGAGCCACTGTATCCAGCCGAGAACAATCAACCCCGGGAAGGGCCCGCACATCTACAATGGTGGAAGACCTCAGACTTAATCTTTTCTTAGGGAGAATTGATTCAGGTCTCATTAAACTAGACTTGGCTTAGTCATAACAATTATGACTAACCTAGTGGCATGGGTTAGCTCGGATTATTGACCACCTCAGATCAGAACTGTGTCAACAGATATGGCCAGGTAAGTGAGACCGGTGGAAGGAATATGCCATTAACTCGTACAAGAATGCATTCAGGTCGAGTAGCTTCCAATTAAAAACCAGTCGGTCGTATGTGCCAAACTTACCTTAGACACCAAATTGTTGAGCCAGAACCAATTGGGTTAGCCTACAATCCAGACTCTAACCTCTGAGCCTAATTAGGTCTTGCTTGATCGTGACTCGATCTTGACCCAGACTTAATCCTATTAGGCTGGTCAATTTAAGCATTGTTGATCCCATCTAACCAACTCTTGATTCGGTTTGATCAACCGCTTAGACCTAATTGAGCTACCCAAGCCCGAACCCAGTATTATGAATATGTCTTAGATCTGAAATTCTCAATTTTAGACCTAATTATATATTCCATAAACTTAATTCTTAATTAAGTAGGGTTCATAAACAAAATATGCACAATAAATCCTAGGGTTTCAGGATCTAGGGTTTTGCAGAAAGTAAGTTTTGGGTTTCTGATTAAGGACGAACACGCAGCACCCCTACACATCATAAGAACACCCCATCGAATGGGAAGAGAGGGCCTTTAAACCCTTCTTCGTTCTTATGACCGGACGGCCAAGAGGAACGCCTTAATCAGGAACATTCAATACTATAAAAAAAGTATCAGATCTATATCATATATCTCATATATAAAGTAGATCTAATCATGGCATATTTTGCATACATCTCATGTATCATAATCATGCATATTTTTAGATCTAAATTATCTCATAATAATCTAAAAAATTAGATTTAAATTGATCTAATCAAAATAAATTCTAATCTAGACAATTATGTAGAACTATTCTACAACTAGTCTAGACATGCATCAATCATATCTCATATGATATTCAAAAATTAAATAATTTTATATTTGCTATTTTTTAGATGTTATTATAACACTTATAATATTCAAAAAATAAAAAATAAATAAAAGATCTAAAATATGATTTAATCAGATTAAATCAAAAACATGCAAGACTATTCTATAGAACTATTCTATTCTAGAACTAGTCATGCATATCTTCTAATCTTAGATCCAAATTATTTAATTTTAATTTTTTCTGATTTCAGATCTGATCACATCTCATGTGACATCTAAAATTAATTATTTTTAATTAAAATAAATTTAAAATTAGATCTAAATAATTTAGAACCATGGCTCTGATACCAGTTGAAGGGAAAATCCTGATTTTTTCGGATCCAGGTTCGTTCAGATCTGATCAGATCAAGAGATATATTTCAAAAATTTTTTCTCTTTGATCTAATCAGATCTTAGATATTTTTAGATCTAATTCTTATTATTTTAATAAATAAAAAATAAAAGATAAATTAAATCAAATTTAATTTACCTTGATTTGGGTAATCCTATTACCCTGTTGATGATCCTGTTTGCAGCGGAAGGTTCTGGATCTAGCCACGCAAGCGCCTGGCCTCTACCGGATATCCACTCAGGCTGGATCTGGAGATCCTCTTCTTCTCTATCACATCTCCAAAAATTAGATCTGGATCTGATCTGGAGGATCTTCAAAACTCCTTTTGAAGATCAGCAGTCGTCCTTGCAGCAGCAGTGCAGCCTTCTTGCTTTTGATCGCCTTTTCTTGATCTGGATCGCACCAAACTGGAGCCCAAAACTTTTTTGAGCATGGAGAGGAGAGAGAGGATCAAAAGTTTGGCATGGAGAGGAGGGAGAGAGGCAGCCTTGGGGCATGGGCTAAGAGAGAACCCTCTTGAAAGTTGGGCGCAGACAGGGTCTTATTTATAGACTACTACTGACATCCATGCAGTCCTCTTCTTCCCAACCAATCACAACCCTTTGTGAAATCAGATCTAAATCTGATTGGTGGGAATAGAGATCCCCTGGATTCCAATCCTTAGATGAGAGCCCCACTAATTCATCCTTAGATGACACCCAAGACTAATCAAAGTCTATAGCTAGGGTTCACTCTAATTGGAATCCAAGAAGGCAGACTTGGAGTCCTTGTCCAACAATGGGACTCCAGGCATCCCTATCCAACTTGGGCGCACGCCTCCCTAGGGTGTGCACCCCCTTCTTTGCCAATTTCTAGCAAGGAGACAAGCCCCATCTGCTCTCTAATAAGTGTCAAAGTGATCAATGGTCAACGTTTGACCAGTCAAAGGTAGACTTTTGACCAAAGTCAAAGAACAAGAAATTGGCAGGTGACCAAAAATGGCAGGTAATGTCTCAAATTTATCTCATAAATAAGACAACCCTTTTCTAACTTGGACAACCTCCTAGTCAGACCATATGAAGGCCTCTGATTGAGCACAAACTCCTTTGGCTCAGTTGAGGACAACTTATTTATGATAGTAAAAGAAGAACGTTAGGTTCAATCGAGTGCTAGCACGATTTTCTTGAACCTAATTGAATCTCATTCAGATCAATTGAACTGGATCAGTCTCAATTGATGATCACCTAAGATTCAAACCCTTATTTGTGTGACCCAGTTAGGATTCAGTTTCTGTATGGTAATGGGATATGTCATGATCTCTATCATCGACATCATCGAAACTCCTTTCGATGGATCAGAACTCTTCTGATTCAGAACAGCTAGAATGATCGATCATCTAAATCATTCTAATTGCTCCCAAAATCCACCAGTGACACCTAGCAGTATATGGTGGCAACCCATCAGAGCTAAAAATGCGAACCTCTTGGTGCAGCTACCTGTGTGATTAAGTTCTTCTATCTTGAGCCCCGATCAGATTAGGGTTAAGGTGAACTCGTCAAACCCTAGTCTCTGTCATATGATGTAATCATTCGATTCGAGTCCAATGTGAAAATCTAAATAGAAACTCTTTCTATTATTTCACTCTGCCATGGCCATGGGCTTCTGGACTTGATTCTCATGATTCATCATAGGGCTGCTCCTCTACCACCGAGGTAGATAGATTCCATCTTGATGCAATCCAGTTCCTACAATGAACATGCTATAGCCAACATACACCTCAAGATTTCGATATGGCTAGGAGATCGAGTAATGGTGTAGTCAAACTATAACACCCTCAAGGTGAACTGCCGATGCACCTCAGGATCAAAGAACCAGACACACTACTGCAGCATCGAGTCAGTCATTCAACGAGAAGGTAGACTTCCTAATGACTACTCGAGGTGGTCACGCTCAGTGCCCTTCATTCTCTAACGAGTATCTATACTCTTGCTTCGATGTATCCACACCGTAGACTCAAGACTCATCTACTATAAAGAAGTGATTGTATACCAACCTTCCGAATCAATCACCATTCTCATGATGATCCTATGGTCAGGAGCATTTTATGAGTTAATAATGAAAATTCTTATCTTAAATTTTCAACTCTTTAAAATAAAAATTATCATTACTATTAACTCAAGGGATGTATCACAGATACTAAATACATATTTGTGATAGAAAATAACTCATTTTATTATTTATAGTCAAAATTATAATTTTATTCCTAAAAGTGTATTATAAGTGTCAGTCAATTCTGGCTTCTAGGGCACACATATCTAACAACTCGAAGTAGCACCCTCCCTTGATGGTCCGGTCCTGTACTATTGTGACAGCATTGGTGCCATTGCTCAACTGAAGGAATCAAAGGCATACCAGCAAACAAAGCACATACTATGCTGCTACCACCTGATCTGGAAGATCACAAATAGAGGTGACATCGACCTTTAGAAGATCGACGAAAAGGATAAACTGGCCGATCCCTTCATTAAAGCCCTAGTGATAAAGGAGTTCAATGAACACAAGTCGAAGATTGGTATTAGATACTGTGCTGAGTGGCTTTAGGATAAGTGAGAGTTGTTAGAAAATGTATTCTAAAGTCAATTATCAGTCTATTGATGGTTGAGCTATCTTATAATTCTAATTGATTTATTAATAAATAAAATATTTATTTTGATTCTTTTATCATAAGGTATACATCTTCTAATGAACTCCATCATTGTGATGAAGTCCTTAGGACTATTTAGTTTCGATAAATAAAAGATTTATAGATTAGTCCTTAAAACTATTCTTAACCAAATGATACATTGTTAATTAGGACAATGGTGTTTATCAAGCATAGGTCACTGTTTGCTATATAGTTTGATTATTGTTGCCCATAGAAATGATTTTGATGATTATAAAATATTAGAGCATAACCTTAAAACTAATACTTTTCAAGAATGCCAAAGTCTATATTTTTGTAGAAAGAAAAAGGTCGTTAAATGAATCCATAAGCAAATGAAGATTCTTTGAGTTATTTGGAACTATTTTTGAAATGATGTTGGAGTAAGAAGAATCCACTCTCAAAGCTCGAGCTGACCCATCTTTGATTTGAGCCAGTCCTGGCATAGCACACACTTATCTCTTTGGCTTGGCATGCAGTCGAGATGGCTCGATTTGGATCCTAGCCGACTGTCTTAGAAAGATAGAAGATTAATTTTGAAAATTATTGATCGAACCGATCTGATTTTCAGCCAAGCCGACCATCTCAGAGTGGCAGAAGACTTGTTTGGAAGTTCTACTGGTTGAGCCAGCTCGAAGCTCCAAACGAGCCAGCTGTCTCAAGTCAACAAAAACTTATTCTTGAAGTTTGCCATCCAAGCCAGCCCAATGTCCACTTGAGCTGGCTATCTCAGTTCAATAAAAAAATGCTATTTTTGCTGATTGCCGATCGAACCAGCCTGACACAAAATCGAGTCGGCTCTCTCAGAAGGATAGAATGATGCTTTGCATAGAAACTATACTTGAGCCAGCCCGAAGCATGAATCGAGCTAGCTTGACAGAGTCTGATAGATGCAACAACAAGAAGTCTGCTTTCGCCTAGAACCTTTTTTTAATGGCTAATTTCGATCTCCAATAGTCATAAATAGCTAGAATCCTTGTCAAATCACCAAAAATCTTTTGGAAATGATTAAGGATAAAAGAATAAAGAAAAATATAAAAGAAAAATATAGTTTAAGATCTGGACATAACCTAAAAGAAAAAAGAGAGCACTTTGAGAAAAGTTAGTCTGAAAGAAAGTCTACCAACTCTCATTCAATACTTTCTTGATCTTTCTGAGTACATTCAAAGAGGAAAGAGAGCATTTATTAGAAACATTCAAAGCATCCTCAAGAAGAAAAGCTACATGACAACTATCTAAACCAAAACAGGGTTTCACAGTGTTGTATTTACTTCTTTATCAAATTTGGTGTAAGAGTTTCAGCTAGGGCTAAAACTTGAAGGATTATTGTTGTACCAAACTTAGTTTAGTTTGGAGAAGCCTTAGGTTGAAGGCTTGTAAAAGTTTTGATTGATCGGTTTGGATAAAACTAATTGGATTTGTTTGTGAGCCAGGTAAAAACAAACATGCTGTAATTAGGTGATTATAGTGAAAATTCCCAAGGGATTGCTTGGAGAGTGGATGTAGGTGCTAAAAGTGCACCGAACCACTATAAATCCATTGTGTTTGTGTGTGTGTTTCTCCTTTTGTACATTGATATTTTCTTCTACTACTTAATAATTTTTTGTTATGCATAGTCCTTTATTTACTCTGCATATCACTCACTAAATTTGCTAAGAGTTTTGATAACCCAATTCACCCCCCTCTTGGATTGTCTAGTTGGGCAATAAGTGGTATCAGAGCTTGGTTCTTAGCTAGCACTGATCTAACCATCAGGAGATAAAGATCATGACAACATAATTGGGAGGTTCACTTGTCAAAGGGCAATCCACTAATGGACCACTACTTTTCAATGGCACAAACTACACATATTGAAAAGCACGCATGAGAATCTTCATTCAAGCCCTTGATTATGATATGTAGAGTATCATAATCAATGGGCCGCACACATCCACTATTATAGTCAATGGCATTAGCACACCCAAACCTAAAAAGGATTGGAGTGAGGAAGATAAGAGATCAATTTAGCTAAATGCCAAGGCTATGAATGTTTTCTATTGTGCCTTGGATGCCAACAAGTTTAACCAAATCTCTACTTGCAATTCTGTAAAAGAAATTTAGGATAGACTCGAAGTCACTCATGAGGGCACAAACTAAGTTAAGAAATCTAAGATTAACATGCTAGTGCACCAATATGAGCTTTTCAAAATAGAATCTACTGAATCAATCATAGAAATGTTCACTCATTTCATTGATATAACTAATGGTCTAAAAAGTCTTGGAAAGATTTATTCTAATAGTAATTTGGTAAGAAAAATCCTTAGGTTTTTGCCGAAGTCATGGGAGGGAAAGGTCACTGCAATTCAAGAGGCTAAAGACTTGAATAAGCTACCCTTAGAAGAGCTGATTGGATCGCTAATAACCCATGAAATCACTATGAAGCAAGATAATGAGGATGAAGGAAAAAAGAAGCAAACCATAGCCCTCAAATCTACTGTAATTGATGAAGAAGAAGGTGAGTCAACGGATGAAGATGAAGAAGATGAGGACATAGCACTGATTACAAGAAAGTTTAAGAAATTTATAAGAAGAAGAAAGCAAGGCTTCAAAAAGAAATTCTTTAACAGAGGTGAAACAAGCAAGGACAAGGATAAAGAAAGGGAATTGCCTTTATGCTTTGAGTGCAAAAGACCTGGACATTTCAAGACTGACTGCCCTAACTTAAAGAAAAACATCAAGAAGGCCAAAAAGAAAGCAATGATTGCAATGTGGAGCGACAGCAACGAATCTAGCTCCGATGAAGAATATGAAGATGTCGTAAACCTGTGTTTCATGGCACAAAAAAATGAGGTAAACTCCAAAATCACTCAAAAATATTCTTTTGATGAATTGCAAGATGCCTTTTATGACCTAATGAAAGAATTTAGAAAGATTTCTAGTAAAAATAAAAATCTAAAAATAACATGTGATACCTTATCCAAGGAAAAAAATAAATTCAATAAAAAAAAGATTTTAGTTGAGAAAAATGATTCATTGAGAAAGAAAGTTCAAATGCTAAAACCATTGGTTGATAAGTTCACATGTAGTTCTGAAAAATTAAAAATGATCTTAAATAACCAAAAAGCTATCTGTGATAAAGTTGGAATAGGTTATAATCCTAACAAGAAACAAAAGCTCTTAAAGAATCTTTACACTAAATTAACATCATCATATTTCTCTTTAAATATTGCTTGTTTATGCTGTGATAAGATAGGACACAAAGCACATGCATGTATTTATAGTAAAACTAATGAAAATTTAGTTAAGAAAATTTGGATTTCCAAGAAATCATGAATACTAACCCTAAAGGACACAAGAAAACTTGGGTACTTAAATCAGCCACTTGATTATTTTGCAGGAGTGTCTTGCAACCGATGAAGTTGAAAGAGCATGGTATTTAGATAGCGGCTGTTCAAGACATATGATGGGTGACAAGGATCAATTCATCATCCTTGAGAAAAAGAATGGAGGATTGGTTACTTTTGGTGATAATGAAAAAAAAAAATATTGGTATTGATAAAATCAAACTCTCTCCCTCGATCTTTATTGAGAATGTTTTACTTGTTGATAACTTAAAGTATAATTTATTAAGCATAAGTCAATTGTGTGACAAAGGATTCAAAGTCATTTTTGAATCATCTCTATGCATAGTCACTAGTCCCTTTGATAATAGTATCATGTTCATTGAACATAGATGTGAAAATATCTACATAATTGATCTTGATGAAATAACCATGAAGAAAGGCCAATGTCTTATTGCTAAAGATACTAAGATAAAAAAACTACTTGGCTACTGTATCGTAGATTAGGTCATGCAAGCATGCACACTTTATCAAAATTGATTGCCAAAGACTTAGTCAAAGACTTACTTAAATTAAACTTTGAAAATGTTCATGTTTGTGATGCATGTCAACTTGGTAAATAAACTAGGGAGAGTTTCAAATCCAAAAATATTGTTTCAACATCTAGATCTCTAGAATTAATTCACATGGACTTATTTGGACCTACTAGGACCTCAAGCCTAGGAAGAAAGAAATATGGACTTATGATTATAGATGATTTTTCACGTTTTACTTGAATTCTATTTTTAGCACATAAAGATGAAGCTTTTACTACTTTTTCAAAGTTCTATAGAAAGGTTTCGAATGAAAAGAACTTAATAATAATTAAAATCAGAAGTGATCATGGTACTGAATTTGAAAATCAAAACTTTAAAATATTTTATAATGAAAATAGAATAGAACGTAACTTTTTTGCTCTAAGAATGCCATAGTAAAATGGTGTTATTGAGAGAAAGAATAGGACTTTAGAAGAAATGGCTAGAACTATGTTATATGAAGCAAGTCTTCCAAAATATTTTTAGACTGAAGCCATTAACACTGCTTGCTATATTTTGAATCATATTTTGATCCATCCGATTCTTAAGAAAACCTCCTATGAGCTTTAGCAAGGTAGAAAGCTTAATATCAATTATTTTCATATATTTGGATGCAAATGTTTTATCTTAAATAATGAAAAAGACAAACTTAAAAAATTTGATGCTAAGTCTGATGAGAGTATCTTTCTTGGATACTCAACATCAAGCAAAGCATATAGAATCTTCAACAAGCATACTTTAATTATTGAAGAATCTATTCACATTATCTTTGATGAATCTAACAACCTTTCATCAACAAAGAAAAATGCTTTTGATGATGATGCAGAAAATTTAGAAAAAGAAGTAAAAGAACTTATCTTGAAAGATAAACTAAATCATGCTAAAGAAAGTGAGCCAAACAACAATGAACATAAAGAAGTACAAGAAGAAGGTATGAACCAAAAACATTCAGATCTACCTAAAGAATGGAGGTACGCACATAATCATTCTAAAGAGCTTATAATTGATAATCCATCTCAAGGTATAAGAACTAGATCAAAGTTTAAAAAGCATCATGATTATCTTGCATTTGTCTCTCAAATAGAACCTAAAATAATTGAAAAAATAGAAAATGATCCAAATTGGTTAATTGCCATGCAATAGGAATTAAATTAATTTGAAAAAAACAAAGTATGAACACTGGTTGATAGACCCTCTAATCATTCTATCATTGGCACTAAATGGATATTCAGAAATAAGCTTGATGAAAATAGTAATGTAATAAGAAATCAAGCTAGATTAGTAGCTAAAGAATATAATCAAGAAGAAGGAATAGATTTTGATGAAACTTATGCACCTATAGCTAGATTAGAGGCTATTAGATAGCTACTTGCTTTTGTTTATTTTATGGATTTTAAATTGTACTAAATGGATGTAAAAGGTGTATTCTTAAATGGTTTTATTACTAAAGAGGTTTATGTAGAGCAACCACCCGGCTTTGGAAATCATAGTCTTCCAAATCATGTTTTCAAACTCAACAAAGCATTATATGGTTTGAAACAAACACCAAGAGCATGGTATGATAGATTAAATACATTTTTGCTCAATAATGACTTTTCTAGAGGTAGTGTAGATACTACATTATTCTTAAAAAGAAAGAAATTAAATCTGCTTATTATTTAAATATACATAGATGATATTATCTTTGGTTCAACTAATGAAAATCTTTGCCAAGAATTTGCCAAGTTAATGCTGGACAAATTTGAAATGAGCATGATGGGGGAGCTAACATTCTTCCTTGGGCTTCAAATCAAACAAACTAAGAAAGACATTTTTCTTTTCCAAAGCAAGTATATATAAGAAGTATTAAAGAAGTTTGGAATGGAGAATGCAAAAAAAATTGGCACAACCATGAGCCCATCTTGCAAATTGGATAAAGATGAACATGGTAAGAGTATCAATCAAAAATTTTATAGAGGTATAATTGACTTTCTACTTTATTTAACTGCTAGTAGACCTGATTTACTTTTTACTATTTACATATGTTCTAGATTTCAATCTGATCCTAAGAAATCTCATATGATTATTGTTAAAAGAATCTTAAAATATTTATTAGATACACAAAACTTAGGATTATGGTATTCTAAGCAAACCTTAATTAATTTAATTGATTTTTTTGATGCTGATTATGGAGGTTGTAGAATCGATAGAAAAGTACTTCTGAGATATGTCAATTTCTTGGGTTAAACTTAATCTCTTGATTTAGTAAAAAGCAAAATTCAGTAGTTTTATCCACGGTCGAGGTCGAGTACATTGCAGCCGAAAGTTACCATGCTCAACTCCTTTAGATTAAGCAACCACTTAAGGATTATGGCATTGAACAAGATAATTTTTTTTAAAAATATGATAACACGAGTGCCATAAACTTAACTAAAAATTCCATTCAACACTCTAGAATAAAATATATTAAAATTAGGCATCACTTTATTAGAGATCATGTTCAAAAAGATGACATATTACTCGAATTCATTTCAACTAAAAATCAATTGGCAGACATTTTTACAAAACCCTTGAATGAAGATAGATACAATACAATTAGAGGTGAACTAGGAATTTGCAATCCCATTTGAATAATTGTTATCTCTTTATCACTCTTTCTCATAAGTTGATTTGAGTTAATTATAATTATTTGAAGATTCAAATTAATTTAAAATTTTGCTTTTCCCGTGGTTCGAACCGGCTCGAATACACCTTCAAACTAGCTCGATTGTCGAGCTAGCCCAATTGGAAATCGAGCTTGCTTGACGGTCGGGGCCCAGTCCTTTATTTAAGTTGATACTTCTTTCCAAAAGCTCTATTCATCATTCCAAGCCTACCCCATCTCAATCTTTTCCTGGCTACTCTCCAAAAACATTCCGAATCACTTTCCCTCTCAATCCACACCTCAAATCCTCTCAAATTATAGAAGGATGGCACCCAAATCTTGCGCAAAAATCTCAAAGAAGCACTACATGGAAGAACAATCAGTTGTTTGCTTAAAAAAGGGGAGGAACGACGAGCTCAGTGCCTTCTACTTCTCCAAACCAACCATTAATGGCTTTCAGAGCTGTCACCACTGAGAGAAAGATCAGTTTTGAATTTTTGGATAAAGAAAACTTTTTGATTGGCTCATGGATTCGACAGCAAGGATGGAAAATGATTTGCTCGTTGGATATTCCCACTTATCCTTGGCTTGTAAGGGAGTTCTTTAAAAATCTAAGAATTAGTTCGGACTCCATTTGATTAGAGGTTAAAGTAACAAAAATCATTTTGGACCCAAGAAGATTAGTGCACTTGTTACACATGCCTCATGGTTGAATTCAAGCCCCTAGTCTAGATAATGACTTTAAAGAACTTAAAAGGTTTCTTAGCAGAGAAAATATTGACCATCGGGATATCCATAATGCAATCATTTTGCCAGTTGAGTTGAAGCTTCTCCACAGCCTATTGTGTAGAATTTTCTTTTCAAGGATTGGGAGATTTGATTTGCTATCTTCAAAGGATTTAGCAGTAACTGTACATATGGTAAATGGAACACCATTAAATCTATCCTTCATAATGGTAGAATAGATCAAGAGCACTACAGACAGATCAAAAGGAAAAGCTTGCTTGCCGTACGGAAGAGTCTTCACCCTCTTGTTTGCTGAGGTAGGTATAGACTTGGAGGGGGAAATTTCTAAAGCTCTCACTCACACTGACTACTATACCATTCAAACTCTATATCGGATGAAATTTAAGAAAGAAAATGGAGTATGGATTAGAGAAAACAAAGAAACGCGCCCTCACATCTCAGAATCATCCTCTTATTCTGATTCAGATAGGCCTTCCTCACCGGCACCTATTGCTCCTCCATCATCCCCTCTATGTGCATCAACATCGGGATCAGCTGCTAGAGAATATCATCCGACTTCTCCTTATGCTCCTGTAGCTTTTCCAAATTTCTCAATTGATATTATTTTAGAGCAAGTTATGGGACAAATCTCAAGAAAATTAGATGACATATTTTTTGACCTTTAACTTTAGTTCACTCAAAGTCTAGAAGAATAAAGAATTTTATCTGAGGGATAGATCGATATGATTAGCTAGCAAATAACTAATCTATCTCAAAGACTCAAAATTTTAGCAAAAGAAAGTAATGAATCTTCTAGACATATTGAGATATTGACGGGGAAGTGGCCAAGATTGCTAGAAGGATTGAAGAACTTTTCATCACTCAGTATGGCGACACAGATATTAAGATTTCAGCACTTTAGAAATTTGATAGAATGTTGGGTGATCTAGCCTCTAGGATTTCTCCTCCCTTATCATAGCCTAGACCTTCACCTAGCCAACCTCAATCTTCTTCTGCCAGACCGTTCTTTAGTGCCACCATTAGATCCGGACCTTTTGCAAAAGCCTAAAGCAAACCAACTGCACCTTCCACCTTATCTTCTGGTCCCATCATTAAATTTTCCTCAAATGAGGAATAGTTGCCTTAGGACCAAAATCTTATCTTTTTAATATGTTTTTTGAAATGAACTCTAATGTTGTATTGTTTGGTCATATCTTTTTGTAAACAATACAAACATGTAATCAACTTCATCTTTTAATGAAAGTTTATTAGTTTCAATGTTCGTAATGTTTGTCATGATTGTATTGCTCTATCGCTTATCCTTTTTAATGTTGACAAAAAGGAGGAGAAGAAATACTTGACCATATAAACTTGAGCATATAAATTGGATCTCTATTCAATTACTTATTCTTAATTAATTTAAAGATTATTGTAGATAAAATGCATTCATTAAGGGGGAGATAATGTAAGTTATTATATATCTTAACTTTGTAAAGCATCCATCCCTTCTAATGTTTGTACATTCTGATTTATCATAATTACTTATGCATATTGAAATTACAATATCTCTTTATATATCTCTTTAAATCCATAATATATTTTTACTTTGATATACTCAATATTTTGTCATCATCAAAAAAGAGGAGATTGTTGCCCCTAGGAATGATTTTGATGATTACAGAACATTAGAGAATAACCTTAAAACTAATACTTTTCAAGAATGCCAAAGTCTATTTTTTATAGAAAGAAAAAGGCCGTTAAATGAATCCATAATCAAATAAAGATCCTTTGAGTTATTTAAAACTATTTTTGAAATAATTTTAGAGTAAGAAGAATCCTCTCTCAAAGCTTGAGCTGACCCATCCTTGATTCGAGCCAGTCCTAGCATGGCATGCACTTATCTCTTTGGCTTGGCATGCAGTCAAGCTGGCTTGATTTGGATCTGAGCTGGCTGTCTCAAAAAGGTAGAAGATTAGTTTTGAAAAACTACTGATCGAGCTGACTCGATTCCCAACCGAGCTGGCTATCTCAGAGTGGCAGAAGATTTGTTTGGAAGTTCTGCTGGTCAAGCCAGCTTGAAGCTCCAACCGAGCCGACTGTCTCAGGTCAACAAAAACTTATTCTTGAAGTTTGCCATCCGAGCCAGCTCGATGTCCACTCAAGCTAGCTGTCTTAGTTTAATAGAAAACATTATTTTTATTGATTGCTGATCGAGCCAGCCCAACACAAAATCAAGCCAACTTTCTCAGAAGGATAAAATGATGCTTTGTGTAGAAACTATACTTGAGCCAACCCGAAGCATAAATCGAGCTAGCTCGATGGAGTTTGATAGGCGTAGTGGCTAGTTCTACAGAAGTCTGCTTTCACCCAGAATCTTTTTTCTATGGCTAACTTCGATCTTCAATAGTCATAAATGGCCAGAATCCTTGTCAAATCACCAAAAACCTTTTGAAAATGATTAAGGATAGAAGGAAAAAGAAAAATATAAAAGAAAAATATAGTTTAAATTAGGACTAGTCCTAGTTCAATTAGGACTTGTATTAACCCAATTTTTAATTTGATTAAAAAATTAAATTATAATTAAATTTGATTTAATCTGATTTAATTAGGTTATTAGTTAGACTAAGATCTAATATAATTGAATTAATTAAATTTTAATTTAATTTGGTCTAAGGATCAAGTTGGACCAAGTCAAACTAGGAGTCCTAGTGAGACTAAGACTCCTATCTCCATGCGCCACCTTAGCCCCAAAGCCTCCCACATCATTTTTTTTGGATTTTTTCATGGAAATATTTCTCTCCAGGACTCTATATGTGCCCCAAGTCCCTCCCTTTTTTCTTACATGAAAATTTAAGATGGATCAAGTCAAAGAAAGAGTTTGTGTTGATTTAAATTCTATGAGATAGAATTTTAAACAACTAAAACTCTTTCCTTAATTTTGTGCTGTCTACTCCCTCTTTTTTCTTTGAGCTTTCATGGCTTTTAGAGGAGGATTTGTGTGACATTCTCAGGTAGTTCATGAAGAAGAAAAAGGAGGGGGCACTCAAGAGTTGGGCGCCCCAAGACACTTGATTAGGTATTTGACCTAATTAAGGATTTCTCTATATCTTCATATATAAAATGAATTTTAACATGACTTTTTTGTGGATTACACATCTGAGAGAGGTCATTGGGGAATGAAAAATTTGAGAGAGAAGACTAGGATATGGGATTTTGTATAGGTACCAATCAAGGTGCTTTGGTGAGAGAAGAAAGAAGAAGAATAGGATCTTCTTCTAGGGTTTTTCCTCCACTCCTATTCCTCCATCTTTGTGAGTGTTTGAGAGGTGTCTCAGCATCATGAATGATCTTCCTCAATTTCTAAAAGTTGAAGAGTCCAATCTTGAAGGAAGGAAGATCTAGATCGACTGTCAGAGAAGGATCAGCACAGTACTAGCATACTATGCTGATTTCTGTGCATCAAACTTTAGATCTACGATCAAGAGCTCATGTGGACAACTCAAAGAGGCCGAATGCATGTGCGACTCAAAGCAGCCATCTCAGGTCTAGATTAGTGAGTTAAGAAACTCTAGATTCAAAGTTAAGGATGATCTGATCTTCCTATTACATATCTAAATCTGTTCTAGAGTAGTCTATTGTTGATATGATCAATATGTAGTTCTTTTGATATTTTATTTTTTAATTTAATAGCATGCCTTAATCATGTAATAGAATCATAGATTTAGGATTATATGTTATATTATTTATGATTTAATATAATTAATTCATCTCTTTCACTGTAATTTTGAAAAAGTTTCAAAAGCTAACCCTAGAATCCTAGATCAGTTCCTTCATATCGATCCTCCTGCACTCCTTTGCTCTAAATTCATGCTAAATTTTTTCTCCACCTATGAAGCCACCACTATGGAGCTCCACCTATACTCGAAGTCCATCTGATGCTGTAGAAGAATCTGATACTATAGCTGAGTCATCCAAGGTCAACCACTTAATGCTGCACTATTGAGCTTATCGTTGCATCTTGAACACCATCGTTGCTCCTTCAAACTCTTCGCACTCCACGGACTCCATCGAAGCCATCTTGAATATACTGCATCCTACAGGCTCCTCCAAAATATACAGGAGCTCATCCAACTCCTCTAAATCTAGTGACTGAATCCTAGAAAATTTCACTCTAGCACTTCATCCACTCTTACTCCTGCACCAACCATCACCTCAGTTTCACCCAAAGAAACTACAACTCAAACCCTGTCTTGGGCTCAAACCCATTTATCTCATCCCGAGGCTCTTGAGACCCTCTTGGCTCTCCTTGAGACCTACTCCTGATCTCCCTGAGATGCCGCTGACATTCTCTGCTGAGATACCTCCCTCGACTGCTGTATCGTCGAACCTCTCTCAGCCCCATGCCTCCAGAAAAGTACTATTACAGCACTCCAGTGCTTCCTGCCTTGTCTCAATACTGCCTCCTCATAGGTATCTGGGTCCTCTCTTACTACACATAAATCATCCTCCATCTAAACTACGACTCTCCCTAGTACTCCTATAGAAGAAATTTGATCCAAGATCAGTCATCCAGTCCTAACCTACTGGACCTCAACCATCGCTACTCCCATCTTGGATCCTCTACAATCCCACGAGCACCTCCGAAACCATTGAGGATCTTTGCCTTCTCTGAACCTACTGCGATGCTCCATGGATCAATCATCTCCATGACCCCTAAGGCTCCACAAATCCATACTTTGGTCGAACTACTGAATGCATCCCAAACTACTTCCCCACCTTCTGCAATCGAAGGATGTATAGTCACTTTTTCAATCTTTCTTTGACCATTACTCCTTGAAAAATTTCTCTTCAACCGTTAAATAGACCCACACTGCGCATCTTCCTAGAGAACCCTATCACTTAACCTTCATAAATTTCGATCTTTCCACCAAGACTGATTAGCAAATCACGCACCCAAACCTTCCACCCTAAGAAAAATTCTTTTTGTTAATCCTCTAAGCCTCCACCTTCAACCCGCTGCTCTTGGTTAGCTAAACTACAGCAATAACAAAAGTAGATCTAAGACATACTGTGGAATAGGTGTGTAGATTTCTGATTTCTTCTTGTATGACTTCTTCTTTGTTTCCATGCACCAATCTGACTCTGATACCAAATATTATTCTAGATGGCTATTCCGGTACCATCTATTATGGAAAACTAGTATCTTTATATTTAAAAATATGTTCCAAAGCCAATCATCGATCTATTGATGGTTAAGCTATATTGTATCTATAATTAATTCATTAATAGATAAAATATATTTTTGATATTTTTTATCATAAAAGTATTCATCTTCTAATGAACTCTATTATTGTAATGAAGTCCTTAGGACTATTTAGCTTCAATAAAGAGAGAATTTATCAATTAGTCTTTAAATCTATTCATGACCAAATGATAGGCTATTAATTAGGACAATAGCATCTATCGAGCATAAATCACTGTATGTCATATAGGTTGGTGGTCCTCTTAATCAAGAAGTATGAAGACACTAGTATGGCATATAGATAAGATGTATGGGTATATCATCATTGAACGTGATCAACTTCAGAGTATTCTATTATCGAGAATGTCTCTGATGGAAGATAGGTATAAGTATCCCTTAGACCTGAGATCATCTTGGTGGCTTGCAAGCAACTCACTATGCTTCGATACTGAATAAACTAAATTTCTAATTCAGTAATGAAAAGCTTTTGGACATAGTCAAGTACTTACGAAGTTAGTGTGATCAAGATGAAATTGACCACTCCAAGAGTTGGAGAATAATGTATCACTATATTTCAGTATAGCAAAACCTTAGCCAGAATAATCCATCAGATGGATTTAGTATTTTGAAATACAATGTGGATAATCTGATTAGAGTTAACAGTTGAACTTTGAGGTATCCTACGAGCATTTTGATCAAGAGGATGAATTATATGAAAACTATATCCATATGGGTTCTAAGGATGATGTTCTACACATTCGACCTATCCTACTATTGGATACCATTGCTAGATGGTTACTTTGATTAGTATAAAAATATATTTCTATGCTACCAGCTTAGATTTGGATCTATGAGGTCACACACATTAGAGCTCATGATTTGATTGGATGGTTGATCAATAATTAAGAATCGTTCTAGGGTTAAACAATCAATATGATTGATGTATAACCTAGTGCAAGCATTATAGGAGGATCGATTAGCAATTTAATTATTAATTAGCTTAATTTGATTAAGTCAAAGGATTAAAATTAAGTATAATTAAATATAATTTAATTAGATTTAGTTTGGGCTTGATTGGATCAAGTCCAATTGGCTTATTGGATAAGCTAAGTGCAGAAAAGAACTAGTCCTAATTCAACTAGGACTCCGATCAATCTAATTTTTTAATTTAATTTAAAAATTAAATCAAAATTAAATCTAATTTAATTAATTTTTTAATTAAATTAAAATTTATTTTTATTTAGTTGGCTTGGTTTTGATTTAATTTGATTTGAGAAATCATGTTTGACTAAGTCATAGATGGAATCCTAGTGAGACTAGGATTCCACCTTGCGCCACCTTGGCCCTCAATGCCCCCCATGCCTATTTTTTAGGAATTATTTTATGGAAATACTCTTTTCCCTAATCTTCATGCATGCCTCCCTCCTCTCTCCCTCTCTTTCTCATATGGTAATTTGGTAGTTGACCAAGTCAAAAAGAGAAGTAAGTTTTGTTCTAGGATTCTATGAGATAAAATCCTTATAAACTAAAACACCTCCTTCTAATTGTGCCATCCACACCTTCTTTATTTTCTCTAAATTCCATGATAAAATAAAATGTTTTTGTGCACCCCTATTGCTGGTCCATGATAGGAAATAAGGTGGGGGAGCCTAAGAGTTGGGCACCCCAACAACTTGCCATATTATGTCCTTTCCTTGTTTGAGTTTTTGACCAAACTTGGACTCTGCATATCTTTTTATTTAGGATGAATTTTTGGCTAAAATTTTTGAGAAATATATACCTTTGAGAGAGCTTTGAGGTGTGCAATAATCAGAGGGAGAGAGTCCTTGGGCATTGAGGTTTCATAGACACCAAACTAGGAATCTAGGTGAGAGCAAAGAGAAGAAGAAGAGGGTTTTCTTCCAGGATTGCTGTGTTCATCATCTTCCTTCCTTCTTCCTTGGGTTTTCTAAGAGAGTCTCAGATCTAAAACCTCTTCTCTACCTTCTCTTCTTTAGAAGAATCTAAATATAAAAGAAGGAGGCATCTGATCGACCATTAAAGAAAGATCAGCACAATACTAGTACACTATGTTGTTTTCCTGCATTGGGATTTCTGATCGTGCTCATGGGCTCGTGTAGACGACTCCTAGAGGCCAGATACGTGTGCAGCTCACAACTTCATCCTTAAGCTTGGATCAGTAAGTTAGAATATCTAACTTGTATAGGTAATAGATCTGATTTATTATTTCACAACTGCATTAGATGTAGTATTGTAACATGTTGATGAGATCAACATGTTAATCTTTTCTTTATATTTTTAATTTTTAATTTAATATCATACCTTAATCATATAATAAATATTAGATTTAAAATATTTTTATATTTATTTAAATAAATATTTAATTTATTTAAGTCTTTCGCTATCTAATCTTGAAAAAGTTTCAAGATCTATCCATGAAACCCTAGATCTAGTTTCTTCAGTTGGTATCAACGCCAGATTCTTATTACATGATTTTCTTGAGTATATTTAGATTATTTATTAGATTATATTTAATTTATAATTTAATTATTAAATCTAAAATTAAAAATTTAGATCTCACAAACTGCTATAAGGTTGTCCTTTTGTAAGTTTTATCCCTTATAGTAAAAAGGTTGTCTTAATTCGTAATGATCTATTTTTAATTATAAATTTATTAGATTTAATCTAATTTTATTTATAATTTAATAGATTTAAAATAATTTTAGATCTAAAAATAAAGTTTATATATTGCATGGACTGCTATAAGGTTGTCCTGTTGTAAGGTTTATCCCTTACAGTGAAAAGATTGTCCTAGTATGTACTCATCTAAAATATTGATCATAAAATTTTAGATTATATCTAAAAAATTTTATGATCTAATTAAAAGTATTTTAATTCAATTTTAATCATCATAAATATATTAGATTTGATCTAAGTTGATTTATGATTGATTGATGTTGAAAATGTTTCAATTACATGAACCTGTTTAGATTAGATCTAAAGTAGATTCATGTTTATGTTACTAGTATTTTGATTATGAATCAAACATGCAACTTGATTGATAGAACCATATTATAAAATATTTTATAAATATAAAAATTATTTTTGAAAAGCCGAACCCCAATCCTCAGCCCAAAACTTAATTAAGAATTAAGAAGTTATTTGATTAGGATCTAGGATTATAAATTGAAGATCCTAAGACACGAATCATAATACATTGGGTTAAATGGGTTAGTAGAGATTAGGTCTATTAATTAGGTTAGACCTAGGGTTAGATTAAAGAATGAACTTAATTAGAGAATTGACTAAATCTAATCAATTGTTGTCTTAGATTAGATCAAGGATTCTCTAGATCAATTATAATAGTTGTAGTTGGTCAAGTCCATGTCTTTAACGAGATCCAAGATGGACTTGATTTTTGGCTACGAGATCTAGCACGAACTGTTAGGTTGATTTAATTGAAACTAATTAAACTAGTTGATATCTAAGATAAACCAGATCGATGGTCTTTAATTGGTAGCCTGCTTACCTGATTATTTCTGATGGTGTCTAAGGCAAGCTTTGGCAGACCCTCCCACTAATCGAACTTACCTGGCCTCTTGATGAACTTATATTTTTATTGGATTACTTGACTATTCGAGCTAATCCATGTCAACTAGATAAATCAGTATAACTGATTTAGGTGCTCCTTGACTAGACTATTAATGGTCTCCCTTAAGCTGACTTGGTGAAGTTAGTGGGAGAATCATGATAAGCTGGTTCATCTGATCTTTTCTCTTCTTTAAAAATTAAATCTTTTAAAATTATTAGATCTTTAAAATGAATTAGTTATGGTGATAACTAGATCATAGCCTCCCATTAAGTGGATGATAATGGGTCTATCATTTGGATAATCATTGGAGGCCCAAAAGCCTGGTGCTTATCGACTGATGGAATTATCATTTATTATATGATTTTTTGACTACATCTTTCTAAATGGTAGTTAGGTTGACCAACCACAGTTGGACTTAATCATTCATTAGTTAGATGGACCAAGTATGATCATGTTAATGGTTGGACCTAATCGAAACTTTTAGTGGAGGCCCTAGCCTACTGAAAAGGTATCTGGGGCAAAGTTAAATTACTAAAAATTATTTGGAGAAATAATTGATTATAAATCTATCCTTAGATGTAAATGGGTTGATCAATCATAGTTGGACTTGTGTACAGTCTATATGGATTCTAGTACCCACTAAGAAATTAGGATAATTCCTCAAATTGGACGTAGAGGCTACTAATTCAAATAAAATAGTGGGAGAAATCTTTTGATTAAAGTTCAAATCTTTAGATTTAATGAATCAATTACTAATGAGACTTTTGTTTCTCCTTTATGCAGTTAAACCCAAACTATAGTTGCTCTATTCACTGTTAGACAGTGATTAACTTATGGGACCCAACTTCGATAATATATATTGAAAGTTGAATGTTGTACAGCAGCACGAAGTGGTTCATGCTGGGGCCTCTATGTCTAATTTAAACATAAGATCCAAGAATAATCTAGATCAGGTAGAGTGCTTCCATTGTAAAAAGTAAGGGCATTAGAAGAAGAATTGTCCTCGGTCTTGTGATTCCCATGACCCCAATAGTTTGAATAAGAGAGATGAGCAAGTAGTTGCTAATCGAGGATATTATATGATAATACCTTATAATTTCTCTATTTGTGATACTTCTACTTGGGTATTAGATATCGGATGTCCAGTCCATATTTGCAATACATTGCAAGGACTTCAAATTAGTAGAAGACTTGAGAATAATGAGCGATTCCTGAATGTTGGAGATGAAAAGTTTGTTCCAATTCTAGCTATGGAAATAGTTCAACTTATTCTCAATACTAATATCATTTCTTTAAACGAATGTCATTATTGTCCTTTCTTTCTGATGAATATAATCTCTATTAATCTTTTGGCCAAAGATGGTTATCATTTATCTATAAAGGGAGATTATTGTGATATTATTATGAATAATATTACAATAATGCAAGGATAATAAAAAAATAGTATTTATATTTTATCACAGCCTGTGAGTGTAATATACACTTTTAGAAAACATCTTAGATTAGATAATGTCTCTAATATCTACCTATGGCACTATAGACTAGGTCACATTAACAAGAATAGAATAAGGAGGTTGACCCAAGAGGGAATCCTCAAAGTTGGTGATTATGAATCACTTCCAACCTGTGAGTCCTGTCTTCTTGAAAAAATAACCAAGTCACCTTTTACTAGAAAAGATGAGAGAGCTACTGAGCTCTTAGGTCTAGTACATACTGATGTATATGGACCAATAAGCACAAGTACTAGAGATGGATATATCTACTTCATCATTTTTATAGATGATCTATCTAGATATGGATATGTCTATCTAATGAAACATAAGTCGGATTCATTTAAAATGTTCAGATGATTTCAAACTAAAGTAAAAAAATAAACTAGAAAGAGTATTAAAACTTTTCGATCGGATCGAGGAGGTGAATATCTATCCAGTGAGTTCTTGACATATCTAGGAGAGAATAGGATTCTCTCATAGTGGACTCCTCCTGGCACACCATAGTATAATAGTGTATCGAAAAGGAGAAATCGAATCTTGCTAGACATGGTTCGGTCCATGATGGGGTTTTCTGGTCTGCCTATTTTATTTTAAGATTATGCTCTTGAGACTGCATGTTATATATTGAACAATGTACCGAGTAAATCTATCATAAAGACTCCATGTGAGATATGGACTGGACGTAGACCTACACTCTCTCACCTATGGGTTTGAGGTTGTCCGACCTATGTCAAATGTTTGCATATAGATAAGCTTGGACCCCGATTTGATAAATGCATATTTATAGAGTATCCTAAAGAAAGTAAGAGTTACTATTTCTATCATGCTGATGAATAAAAGTGTTCATCAGCCTTAAGGCAATCTTTTTGGAAAAAGAGTTCCTTGGTGAAGAAACTATTGCCTCTAAGGTTGAACTTGATGAAGTTCAATAGATAAAAAAATTGACACCTATAGTTGAACCTGAGTCGGATTTGATTAGATCAGATTCAGAGCCTAGTGTACCTACACCATTAAGACAATCTGGTAGAGTATAGCATCATCCAGATATATACTATGATTTCTTGATCCAAGATGATAATCCCATCAAACTCGATGAGAATAATAAGGATTCGATCATCTTTATGGATGCTATGTAGAGATCTGATTTTGAGAAATGGCTTGAGGCCATAAAATCTGAAATGGAGTTCATGAAGGTCAACGATGTGTGGACATTGGTTGACCCATTCAAAGGGGTTAAACCCATTAAGTGTAAATGGATCTTCAAAAGAAAAAAAGGCACAAATGGAAAGATGGAGATCTATAAAGCCTGTCTGGTTGCCATGGGATATCGTCAATATTATGGTACTAACTATGCTGAGATATTTTTCTCTATGGCAATGCTTAAATCTATATGGATTATGCTTGCGATTTTGTCCATCTAGACTATGAGATCTGGCAGATGGATGTGAAGATAGCTTTCTT
>QRFJ01001142.1:47454-103702 GCA_006176705.1 Cocos nucifera
AATCAATTGTTGTCTTAGATTAGATCAAGGATTCTCTAGATCAATTATAATAGTTGTAGTTGGTCAAGTCCATGTCTTTAACGAGATCCAAGATGGACTTGATTTTTGGCTACGAGATCTAGCACGAACTGTTAGGTTGATTTAATTGAAACTAATTAAACTAGTTGATATCTAAGATAAACCAGATCGATGGTCTTTAATTGGTAGCCTGCTTACCTGATTATTTCTGATGGTGTCTAAGGCAAGCTTTGGCAGACCCTCCCACTAATCGAACTTACCTGGCCTCTTGATGAACTTATATTTTTATTGGATTACTTGACTATTCGAGCTAATCCATGTCAACTAGATAAATCAGTATAACTGATTTAGGTGCTCCTTGACTAGACTATTAATGGTCTCCCTTAAGCTGACTTGGTGAAGTTAGTGGGAGAATCATGATAAGCTGGTTCATCTGATCTTTTCTCTTCTTTAAAAATTAAATCTTTTAAAATTATTAGATCTTTAAAATGAATTAGTTATGGTGATAACTAGATCATAGCCTCCCATTAAGTGGATGATAATGGGTCTATCATTTGGATAATCATTGGAGGCCCAAAAGCCTGGTGCTTATCGACTGATGGAATTATCATTTATTATATGATTTTTTGACTACATCTTTCTAAATGGTAGTTAGGTTGACCAACCACAGTTGGACTTAATCATTCATTAGTTAGATGGACCAAGTATGATCATGTTAATGGTTGGACCTAATCGAAACTTTTAGTGGAGGCCCTAGCCTACTGAAAAGGTATCTGGGGCAAAGTTAAATTACTAAAAATTATTTGGAGAAATAATTGATTATAAATCTATCCTTAGATGTAAATGGGTTGATCAATCATAGTTGGACTTGTGTACAGTCTATATGGATTCTAGTACCCACTAAGAAATTAGGATAATTCCTCAAATTGGACGTAGAGGCTACTAATTCAAATAAAATAGTGGGAGAAATCTTTTGATTAAAGTTCAAATCTTTAGATTTAATGAATCAATTACTAATGAGACTTTTGTTTCTCCTTTATGCAGTTAAACCCAAACTATAGTTGCTCTATTCACTGTTAGACAGTGATTAACTTATGGGACCCAACTTCGATAATATATATTGAAAGTTGAATGTTGTACAGCAGCACGAAGTGGTTCATGCTGGGGCCTCTATGTCTAATTTAAACATAAGATCCAAGAATAATCTAGATCAGGTAGAGTGCTTCCATTGTAAAAAGTAAGGGCATTAGAAGAAGAATTGTCCTCGGTCTTGTGATTCCCATGACCCCAATAGTTTGAATAAGAGAGATGAGCAAGTAGTTGCTAATCGAGGATATTATATGATAATACCTTATAATTTCTCTATTTGTGATACTTCTACTTGGGTATTAGATATCGGATGTCCAGTCCATATTTGCAATACATTGCAAGGACTTCAAATTAGTAGAAGACTTGAGAATAATGAGCGATTCCTGAATGTTGGAGATGAAAAGTTTGTTCCAATTCTAGCTATGGAAATAGTTCAACTTATTCTCAATACTAATATCATTTCTTTAAACGAATGTCATTATTGTCCTTTCTTTCTGATGAATATAATCTCTATTAATCTTTTGGCCAAAGATGGTTATCATTTATCTATAAAGGGAGATTATTGTGATATTATTATGAATAATATTACAATAATGCAAGGATAATAAAAAAATAGTATTTATATTTTATCACAGCCTGTGAGTGTAATATACACTTTTAGAAAACATCTTAGATTAGATAATGTCTCTAATATCTACCTATGGCACTATAGACTAGGTCACATTAACAAGAATAGAATAAGGAGGTTGACCCAAGAGGGAATCCTCAAAGTTGGTGATTATGAATCACTTCCAACCTGTGAGTCCTGTCTTCTTGAAAAAATAACCAAGTCACCTTTTACTAGAAAAGATGAGAGAGCTACTGAGCTCTTAGGTCTAGTACATACTGATGTATATGGACCAATAAGCACAAGTACTAGAGATGGATATATCTACTTCATCATTTTTATAGATGATCTATCTAGATATGGATATGTCTATCTAATGAAACATAAGTCGGATTCATTTAAAATGTTCAGATGATTTCAAACTAAAGTAAAAAAATAAACTAGAAAGAGTATTAAAACTTTTCGATCGGATCGAGGAGGTGAATATCTATCCAGTGAGTTCTTGACATATCTAGGAGAGAATAGGATTCTCTCATAGTGGACTCCTCCTGGCACACCATAGTATAATAGTGTATCGAAAAGGAGAAATCGAATCTTGCTAGACATGGTTCGGTCCATGATGGGGTTTTCTGGTCTGCCTATTTTATTTTAAGATTATGCTCTTGAGACTGCATGTTATATATTGAACAATGTACCGAGTAAATCTATCATAAAGACTCCATGTGAGATATGGACTGGACGTAGACCTACACTCTCTCACCTATGGGTTTGAGGTTGTCCGACCTATGTCAAATGTTTGCATATAGATAAGCTTGGACCCCGATTTGATAAATGCATATTTATAGAGTATCCTAAAGAAAGTAAGAGTTACTATTTCTATCATGCTGATGAATAAAAGTGTTCATCA
Source organism: Cocos nucifera (assembly GCA_006176705.1). NCBI lineage: Eukaryota > Viridiplantae > Streptophyta > Magnoliopsida > Arecales > Arecaceae > Cocos > Cocos nucifera. Next base: position 50,076 of record QRFJ01001142.1, read on the forward strand.
GCCTTAAGGCAATCTTTTTGGAAAAAGAGTTCCTTGGTGAAGAAACTATTGCCTCTAAGGTTGAACTTGATGAAGTTCAATAGATAAAAAAATTGACACCTATAGTTGAACCTGAGTCGGATTTGATTAGATCAGATTCAGAGCCTAGTGTACCTACACCATTAAGACAATCTGGTAGAGTATAGCATCATCCAGATATATACTATGATTTCTTGATCCAAGATGATAATCCCATCAAACTCGATGAGAATAATAAGGATTCGATCATCTTTATGGATGCTATGTAGAGATCTGATTTTGAGAAATGGCTTGAGGCCATAAAATCTGAAATGGAGTTCATGAAGGTCAACGATGTGTGGACATTGGTTGACCCATTCAAAGGGGTTAAACCCATTAAGTGTAAATGGATCTTCAAAAGAAAAAAAGGCACAAATGGAAAGATGGAGATCTATAAAGCCTGTCTGGTTGCCATGGGATATCGTCAATATTATGGTACTAACTATGCTGAGATATTTTTCTCTATGGCAATGCTTAAATCTATATGGATTATGCTTGCGATTTTGTCCATCTAGACTATGAGATCTGGCAGATGGATGTGAAGATAGCTTTCTTGAATGGAGAGTTGACTGAAGAGATGTATATGATACAACCTGAGGGGTTCACATCCATAGATGAGTCTAAGGTGTGCAAGCTTTAGAGATTCATTTATGGACTGAAGTAGGCATCTCAGAGTTGGAATATACGTTTTGATAAAGTGAACAAAATGTAAGACTTCATTAAGAATAGAGAAGATCCTAAATTTACAAATGAGCAAATGGTCCAATAGTAGTATTCCTTATCTTGTATGTGGATGACATTCTCTTAATAAAAAATGACATCTCCGCACTGTAAGGAATAAAAGTCTGGTTGTCATCACAATTCTTCATGAAGGACTTGGATGAAACATCCTACATCCTAGGGATGAAGATCTATAGGGATAGATCTAAAATAATGCTTAGGTTATCCCAGTCCACATACATAGATACTATGTTGAAGAGGTTTGGCATGGAGAATTCTAAAAAGGACTATCTTCCAATAGGCCATGAAATTTCTCTCGCTAAGAAGGATTGTCCGACTTCTCCTAAAGAGAGAGAGAGCGTATGAGTAGAGTTTCATATGCTTCGATAGTAGGATCTATCATGCATGCTATGACATGTACGAGATCAAACATGGCATGCTCACTAGGAGTAGTGAGAGAATACCAGTCTGACCCTAGAGAAAATAACTGAAAAGTGGTTTAAATCATCTTTAAGTATTTGAGAAATACTAAGGATCAATGGTTGGTTTATGAAAAATCATATCTAAAACTTATGGGATTTATAGACTCCAACTTTCAATCTGATCATGATGACAGCAGAAGCGTGTCGAGATATATCTTTACTCTAAATGATGGAGCTATCTGCTAAAAGAGTTCTAAGTAGCATACTGTGGCAGACTCATTTATAAAGTAGAGTACATCGCAGCATCAGATACTACGAAGGAAGCTATGTGGCTGAGAAAATTTATCACCAAGCTTGGAGTAGAACCTTTTCTTGATGGTCCAGTCCCGCTCTACTGCAATAGCACTGGTGCCATTGCTCAAGCAAAAGAATCGAAGGCACACCAATGAACAAAGCACATTTTACTCTGCTTCCATCTGGTCTAGGAGATCGTGGATAAAGATAACGTCGACCTTTAGAAGATCGATAGAAAGAGAATTCTGGTCGACCCCTTCATTAAAGCCCTAACGATAAAGGAGTTCGATAATCACAAGTCAAAAATAGATATTAGATACTATGCCGAGTGGCTTTAGAATAAGTGGAAGTTGTTGAAAAATGTGTTCCAAAGCTAATTGTCAATCTGTTAATGGTTGAGCTACATTATATCTATAATTAATTTATTAATAAATAAAACATATTTTTGATATTTTTTATCATAAAAGTATTCATCTTCTAATAAACTCCATTATTGTGATGAAGTCCTTAGGACTATTTAGCTTTATCGATTAGTCCTTAAATCTATTCACAACTAAATAATAGGCTGTTAATTAGGACGATAGCGTCTATCGAGCATAAGTCACTGTATGCCATATAGGTTGGTTGTTCTCTTAATCAAGGAGTGTTAAGATACTGGTATGACATATAGATGAGATGTACAGGTACATCATCATTGAACGTGACCAACTCCAAAGCATTCTACTATCGAGAGTGTCTTTGATGGGATATAGATATAAGTATCCCTTAGATCTGAGATCACCTCAGTGGCTTGCAAGCAACTCACTGTGCTTTGGTACTGGACTAACTGAATTTCTAATTCAATAATGGAAGGCTTCTAAGCACAATCAAGTACTTAAAAAGTCAGAGTATGATTAAGATAGAATTGACCACTCCAAGAGTTGGAGAATAATGTATCACTATATTTCAATATAGCAAAATCTTGGTCAGGATAATTCATCAAATGGATTTGGTATTTTGAAATACAATATGGACAACTTGATCAGAGTTGACAGTTGAACTCTAAGGTGTCCTATGAGCATTTTGGTCAAGGGGATGAATTATATGGAAACTATATTTGCGTGGGTTCTAAGGATGATGTTCTACACATTCTATCAGCAGGAATCTAAATATAGCAAAATCCAAGTATACCTTATTAGCAGGGATCTAAAAATAGGTTGTATTTGTATAGGCTGTATTACTATCTTTGGGGCTGTAGTATATTCTGGATTATCCTATTTTGTATAGCTGTTTGTATAGGCTGAATTACCTTATCAGTAGAGATCTAAATATAGCAATCAGTAGGAATATAAAAATAGGCTGTATTTGTATAGGCTATATTACTATCTTTGAGGTTGTTGTATATTCTTGAATATCCTATTTTGTATAGCTATTTGTATAAGCTGAATTACTAATTTTACATTCCTGCTGATTGCTATATTTAGATCTCTGCTGATAAAGTAATTCAGCCTATACAAATAGCTATACAAAATAGGATAATCTAAAATATACTACAGTCCCAAAGATAGTAATACAGCCTATACAAATACAACCTATTTTTAGATCCCTGCTGATAAAGTATACTTGGATTTTGCTATATTTAGATTCCTACTAATAGGAATAAAAAAATGTTTATCAAAGAATACGACATTCTGGGACACTCAAATACGTTGACTCTGAGGATCATAGCATTGGAATCCCTTTTGATTCACTGCATAACCCAAGAATACACAATGAGCAGCCTGAGCAAAAATTTTATAATGTTCAAGAGGAGGAAGATGAACAAAACAAAAACAACCGAAAGGATGAAGACTTCTGTAATTTGGTTGTTCTTTAAAAAGTTTAAAATAGGGATTGATATTCTCTAATTTTTTCGAGATCTGACGATTAATCAAAAACACAGCAATCCTCATAGCCTGATCCCAAAATGTTGGAGGTACTACAGCATCAAGGAGCAGGGTGCGAGCAACATTAAGAATGTGTCTATGTTTTCTCTCAGCAAGACCATTTTGTTGAGGAGTATAGGGGCAAGATTGTTTAGAGGTTATTCCTTCATCTTGAAGAAATAATTGAAATTGATTTGACATATACTCTCCCCTTGAATTAGATCGTAAGGTCTTTACACATTTGTCAAAATAAGTTTCAACCATGGACACAAAAGCTTTGAAACAAGATAACACATTAGATTTTGCATGCAAGAAGTAGATCCAAGTGAACCTTCTAAAGTCATCAATGAATGTGACAAAATATTTATAACCAGAAGAGGATATAATGGGTGCCAAACCCCAAACATTAGAATGTATAAGTTCAAAAGATGATTGTGATACACGATTGCTAAAAGAAAATGGAAGAGTTTTGCTCTTCTTTTAGCAACAACTAAAACAAGGAGCTTGCTCCAGCAAATTCAAACATGGGATGGTCTACAAGCGAAGGGATAAACCCACTAAACCAGTTATTTCTAATGCCTCAGGTGCTGGTTAAGCTAAACCTCTTAACCGTACTATGGAACCTGATCCTGAACCTAAATCTCTGAATTTTCTTCACTTCCCAATATTAGGAGATCCACTCGCCCCACTCGCCCACTTGATCACTGTGGCTTTCCATCCACTTCTACAAAAACATCATTTCTCTCCACCTTGTCCACAATTCCCATTCCCAGTACACACTCTCAGGCTATGAAGCATGAGTGTTGGTGACAGGCTATGACAGAGGTGTTAGATGCTTTGGTCAAAACGAACACATGGGATCTCATTTCCTATCCATCTGGCATCAAGCCTATAAGATGTAAATGAATTTATACTATCAAAATGAAATCTGATTGATCCTTGGAGCGCTACAAGGCTTGATTGGTCACCTTGGGGAATCGTCAAGAATATGGAATTGATTATCAAGATACTTTTGCCCCTGTGGCTAAAATGATAACTGTTCGTACTCTTGTTGCATTGGCTGCATCAAAATCTTGGCCTATATTTCAAATGGATGTCAAGAATGCTTTCTTGAATGGAGATCTACATGAGAAAGTTTTTATAAAACCACCGTCAGGATTGCCTTAGCCATCACAAGACTTGATTTGTCGATTGAGGAGATCACTCTATGGGCTCAAACAAGCACCACGGGCATGGTTTACTAAGTTGCAACATACCATTCAAAAGGTAGGATTTCAACAAAGCAAACAAGATTCATCCCTTTTCTTGCAAAGGTCCCCTCATGGTCTTACTCTTATTGTAGTATATGTTGATGATATATTGATCTCAGGTGATGATACTCTTGGAATACAGCACATCAAAGCCACACTGCATCAATCATTTTAGATGAAAGACCTTGGGTATTTTAATTATTGTTTAAGTGTTGAAGCCCATCGCACCAGAAAAGGCATACATTTGACTCAACAGAAATATTTGCATGATCTAATATGTCTTGCTCAGCTTCAGAACAATTCCACTGTTGCCATACCTATGGAAGTAAATCTCAAACTTCGGAGTGAAGATGGCAATCTACTTGATGATCCTAGCTATTATCGCAAACTGGTTGGGATCCTCATTTATCTTAGTTTTACTCATCCAGACATTGCCTATGCTGTAAATACTGTGAGTCAATTTATGACTGCTCCTCAACATATACATCTTGCTAATGTTCATCATATTCTTTGCTACCTTAAGGGTGCTCCTAACCAAGGACTATTCTTTCTTCTAGGGCCTCCCTATCCTTATCTACATATGCTGATGCCGATTGGGAAGCTTACCCCAACACTAGGAGGTCTATTACTGGTTGGTGTGTCTTTTTAGGATAGTGCTTGATTTTATGGAAATGCAAGAAGGAAGATCTGATTTCTTGATCATCCATTAAAGCTAAATATCATGCAATGTCTGCTGCATGTTCTGAAGTCACCTGGCTAAGATGATTACTCTTGGAATTGGGTTTTCCTTACAATGAACCTACTCCCTTACATGCTGATAATACTAGTGCCATTCACATTACTGAAAATCCAATCTTACATGAGTGCACAAAACATATTGAAATTGATTGTCACTACATTCATGATGTTCTTGAGAGAAAAATTATTACTCTTGTCTACTTGCCCTCCAAAGAATAGATTGCTGATATTTTCACAAAGGCTTTCTCCTTTGATCAGCATTAGTTTATCAGTAGCAAATTGATGCTGAAAGATTTTCTAGCATCAATTTGATGGGGAGTATCAGTAGGAATCTAAATATAGCAAAATCCAAGTATACCTTATCAGTAGAGATCTAAAAATAGGTTGTATTTGTATAGGCTATATTACTATCTTTAGGGCTATAGTATATTCTAGATTATCCTATTTTGTATAGCTGTTTGTATAGGCTAAATTACCTTATCAGCAGGGATCTAAATATAGCAATCAGCAGGAATGTAAAATAGGCTATATTTGTATAGGTTGTATTACTATCTTTGGGGTTGTAGTATATTCTTGATTATCCTATTTTATATAGCTATTTGTATAGGCTAGATTACTATTTTTACCTATGAAAGATCTATATAAAGAGACTCTCTGATCCCAAGAGAATAGGGCATTTTTTGGCATCCCAAATCTTCTCCATATTTTTGTTCTTGTGTTTTTATCACTTTTGACCTATTCGATCTTTGGGTACCATTGCTAGATGGTTACTTCGATTAGTATAGGAATATATTCTATGCTATCGGCTTAGGTTCGGACCTATGAGGTCATACATATTAGAGCTCATAATTTGATTGGATGGTTGATCAACAATTAAGAATCATTCTAGGGTTAAACAATCAATACGATTGATGTTTAACCTAGTGCAAGCATTGTAGGAAGATAGATTAGCAATTCGATTGCTAATTGACTTAATTTGATTAAGAAAAAAGTTTAAGATTAAGTTTAATTAAATATGATTTAATTAAATTTAGTTTAGACTTGATTGGATCAAGTCTAATTAGCTTATTTGATAAGCTAAGTGCAGGGAAGAACTAGTCCCAGTTCAACTAGGACTCGGTCAACCCAATTTTCTAATTTGATTAAAAAATTAAATCAAAGTTAAATCTAATTTAATCTAATTTAATTAAGTTATTAATTGGGTTAGAATCTTATTTTATTTAGTTGACTTGGTTTTGATTTAATTTATTTTAAGAAACCATGTTTGACCAAGTCATAGATGGAATCCTTGTGAGACTAGGATTCCACCTTGCACCACCTTAGCCCTCCATGCCCCCCATGCCTATTTTTTTAGGAACTTTTCATGGAAATACTCTTTCCCCTGATATTCATACATGCCTCTTCTCTTCCTCTCTTTCTCATATGGTAATTTGGTAGTTGACCAAGCCAAAAAGAGAAGTAAGTTTTGATCTAGGATTCTATGAGATAGAATCCTTATGAACTAAAACACCTCCTTCTAATTATGCCACCCATACCTTCTTTATTTTTTCTAAATTTCATGGTAAAAGAAGAAGTTTTTGTGCATCCCTATTGCTGGTCCATGGTAGGAAATATGGTGGCGGCGCCCAAGAGTTGGGCACCCCAACAACTTGCCATATTATGTCCTTTCCTTGTCTGAGTTTTTGACCAAACTTGGACTCTGCATATCTTTTTATTTAGGATAAATTTTGGCCTATTTTTTTCATGAAATATACATCTTTGAGAGATCTTTGAGGTGTGCAAAAATTAGAGGGAGAGAGTCTTTGGGCATTGGGGTTCCATAGACACCAAACTAGGTGTCTAGGTGAGAGCAAAGAGAAGAAGAAAAGGGTCTTCTTCTAGGATTGATGTATTCATCATCTTCCTTCCTTCTTCCTTGGATTTTTTAAGAGAGTCTCAGATATAAAACCTTTTCTCCACCTTCTCCTCTTTGGAAGAATCCAAATTCAGAAGAAGAAGGTATCTGATCTACCATCAAAAAAAGATCAGCACAATACTAGCATACTGTGCTGATTTCCTGCATCGGGATTTCTTATCATGCTCGTGGACTTGTGTGGATGATTTCCAAAGGTTGGATGCATGTGTGGCTTGTAACTTCATCCTCAAGCTTGGATTAGTAAGTTAGGATATCTAACTTGCATAGGTAATAGATCTGATCTATTGGTTTCATAGCTGCATTAAATGTAGTATTATAGTATGTTAATAAGATCAATAATCTTTTCTTTATATTTTTTAATTTTTAATTTAATATCATACCATGATCATATAATAAATCTTTAATCTAGGATATTTTTATGCTTATTTAAATAACTATTTAATTTATTTATATTTTTTTCTGTCTGATCTTGAAAAGTTTCAAGATCTACCTGTGAAACCTTAGATCCGATTCCTTCACATTACACTTAACAGGCTATGTAAATGTTAAATATTATTTATTTATTATCCATGTATTATTATAATATTATTCATAATAATATCACAACAATCTTCTTTATTGATAAATGATAATCATCCCTAGTCAAAAGGCTAACAGAGAACACATTTATCATAAAGATGGATAATAGTGATAATCACTCAAAATGACATCTTTGAAAATAAGCTTGATAATTCCTAAAGATAGGATTGGAATAGGACTTCTATCCAAAATATTTAGATATTTCTCATCATTTTCAAATATTTCACTTACCTATAGTTCTTGCAACAAATTGCATAGAACTATCGGTATCTCATACCTAGGTAGTAGAATTTCATATAGAAAAATTTTAAGATGTTATCATATAACATCCTTGATAAGCAACTCTTGCTCATTTCTCATATTCAGCCTATTATGGTCAAGGGAAGCAAGACAATTCTTCTTCCTATGACTCTGCTTTTAATAGTAGAAGCACTATGCTTGATTTAGATCAATTTTGGACTAATTATTTTTACTAGGCTAAGAGGCCCCAGTATGAATCCATTCGTACTACTGAATCAAATTCAACTTTTGATATTGATTATCGAAGTTGGGTCCCATAAGTCATCACTATCTAATAGTGATAGGAGCAATTAGGGTTTAGCCTTATTCTGAGAAAAGAGAATAATGATCTAAGTATATGAATTATATTAAGCCTAGAGACTTGGACTTTATTCAAAAGATTCTTCCACTATTTAATTCGAATTAGTAGCCTCTACCTTCAATTCAAAGAATTATATTAATTTTTTAGTAGGTACTAGAATCTACATAGACTGCATATAAGCTCAACTATAGTTGGTCAATCCATGTACATCTAAGGGTAAGTTCATAACTAATTGTTTCTTCAAACAACTTTTAGTAATTTAATTTTACCCCAGAAACCTAATCAGTAGGCTAGGGCCTCCACTGTAAGAATCCAATTAGGTCCAACTATTAATATGACTATACTTGGTGCATCTAACCAATAAATGATTAAGCCTAACTATGGTTGGTCAATCTAACCACTATTAGAAAGACATATCCAAGTCATCATATGATGAATGAAAATTTCATTAGTCAACAAGCACTAGGCCTATGGGCCTCCAATGATTATTGAGTTAATGGATCCATTATCAAACAAATTAATGAAAGGCTATGACTCAGTTATCTCCATAACTCTATCATTTTAAGGATCTAATAATTTTAGAGGATTTAAATTATTAGTGATTTAAGGATAGAAAGGACATGGACCAATTTGCTCTCTTTCTCATATGGTAATTTATCCTTCTAATTATGCCATCCACATCTTCTTTATTTTCTCTGAATTCCATGGTAAAAGAAGAAGTTTTTGTGTGTCTCTATTGCTGGTCCACGGTAGGAAATAAGGTGGGGGCACCTAAGAGTTGGGCGCCACGACATCTTGCCATATTATGTCCTTTCCTTGTCTAAGTTTTTGACCAAACTTGGACTCTACATATCTTTTTATTTAGAATGAATTTTTGGCTAAAATTTTTGAAAAATATAGACCTTTGAGAGAGCTTTGAGGTGTGTAAAAATTAGAGGGAGAAAGTCTTTGGACATTGGGATTCCATAGACACCAAACTAGGTGTCTAGGTGAGAGCAAAGAGAAGGAGAAGAGGGTCTTCTTCTAGGGTTGCTGTGTTCATCATCTTTCTTCCTTCTTCCTTGGGTTTTCTAAGAGAGTCTCAGATCTAAAACCTCTTCTCCACCTTCTTATCTTTGAAAGAATCCAAATTCAAAAGAAAGATGCATCTGATCGACCATCGAAGAAAGATCAGCACAGTACTAGCATACTATGCTGATTTCTTGCATCGGGATTTCTGATCATGCTCGTGGGCTTATGTTGACAACTCCTAGAGATCGAACACATGTGCGGCTCACAACTTTATCCTCAAGTCTGGATCAGTAAGTTAGAACATCTAACTTGCACAGGTAATAAATCTGATCTATTGGTTTCATAGCTGCATTAGATGTAGTATTGTAACATGTTGATGAGATCAATATGTTAATCTTTTTTTATATATTTTTAATTTTTAATAATATCATGCTTTGATCATGTAATAAATCTTAGATTTAAAATATTTTTATATTTATTTAAATAAATATTTAATTTATTTAAGTCTTTCATTGCTTGATCTTGAAAAAATTTTAAGATCTATCCGTGAAACCCTAGATCTAGTTCCTTCACTTTAGTGTGGACCCGAAGAGACATTTGATATTCTCATTAAGGACAGCGAACCATCGATCCACCATCTGGATCTATGATGGGGTGGCTCCCTCCTAGGGCTTGAGGGAGGCGCCCCCTCTCTAGGTCTTCTTCAAGAACCTTGGGGCAGCAACACTAGAGAGAAGAGAGAAGAGAGATTAAGGAAGAAAAGATCTATATTCCAATCCACTTAATGAAATCCTAATACAATCTATATTTATACATAGCTATTAGGCCTGACCAAAAACTCTCCTAGCTAATCCAATACACGAAAGCACTCAGCGAGCCCATGTACATACATATCTTCCATGCTCTCATCCCCTAGATCTAAACCTGACCCATACATGAGTTAGCCATCTTAAGACCTTATAAATCAGGCCTTAAGATTCCTTAGATTAATCCTAATCTAAGATCAAACAGAAAATCCTGTCCAGTTCTATTCTCCATCGTCAAGCCGGCTCTGTCAGAAGTCGAGCTGGCTCGACGACATCTCATCCAAACCTTATCTTTTGTCTGCCTGAGAAAGCCAGCTCGAATCCACTTCAAGCCAGCTCGGTCTTAGCTTAAGCTGGTTTGACTATGTATCCGAGCTATCCCGCCCGTGTGTCAACCCCTTGTCTTGGCTGATTCTTCTCCTGACTCTAGTCCCTTGCTCAACCTTGTGTCCTAGATCTTCAGAACATCTACAAGCCTCTCAAGATTCTCACACCTGAACCTCAAATCCATGGAGGGCTATACACCGCCTCCATCCTAGGACAACTCCTATCCAAGCCCTAAGATTCACACCCATCCTAGTATCCCAGAGCTAACATCCTAACTCCTCCTATGGCCTCTCAAGACTTGGGAGCACCACAAATCCTAACACTTTCAACAATCGAGAACTTATAAGTTTTTAAGTTATTGATAATATCATAATTTCTTTGAGGTCGATTAAAAATGGTCTCCACACTTTCAAGCTATCTTGAATAAAATATCAAACATTCTTCAAAAATATATCTTTCTATAATTGAGCCTTCAAGATAATCTCTATTTCATACATAATCCTTTAAACATATAAAATACCTTCAAAAATTAAAAATTCATTAAAACTTCAATACAAGTATGACATTACTTATACTAAAGATTTCTTACAAAGTTTTACAACATTATTTCTCAATAGGATACATCTACCTATAGTATATCGGTCCATCAAATTTTGCTTTTGTAGCTAAATGAACAAGTAGATGAACCATGATAGTGAAAAATCCAGATGAAAATATCTTCTTCATATGATAAAGTGTAAGTATAATACTAGGTTCTAATTGATCAAGCTCTTTTAGATCAAGAACTTTGGAACATTATGACTTCAAAAATGATGACAACTGAGCAACAATAGCAACCACTTGTTTTGGTTTTGATGATCTTAAAAATAGTAAAAAAATATCTTGCATCAAAATGTGACCATCATGACTTTTAAGATTTGATAGTTTTCACTCTTTGAAATTTACACATCTTAAAATATTTGATGTATAGCCATCCAGAACCTTGATATTCTTTAGAAATATTAGGAAAAGATCTTTCTCTCGAATTGATATTTTGTAACATGTAGGGGTATATAAACTTTACCATTATTAAGCTCTTTAGGATGAAACTTATGTTTTATGCCTATCTATTTCAAATTTAAATGTGCCATTAAGTTATCTTTACTCTTTCTATCAAGATTTAACAATATGCCAACCAAATTATCACAAACATTCTTCTCTACATCATCTCGTTAAGATTATGTCTTAGAAGATTGTACTCCCAATAAGGCAAATAAAAAAAAATACTTTTTTCCTTCCATAACTGCTTAACAACTCTATATGTAGATACCTCTATTGTGTCATCATCATTCTGATTTCATCTATATGATCATCATTATCATAGAAGTCAGCATCCTCAAACATCCCTGAATCAAGATTGTGAGTAATAACTATTATGAATTATTCCAGAAGCTATGGAAACCCATGTACCTTCTACCAACTTTGAGGAAGCAAGTTGGAGATGATAGCAAGAAAGATAAAGATCAGATGATAAGAAGATGAGACGGCAGTAGAGTGAGAAAGAGATAAAGCTAGGGTTTCAGGAAGAAAAGGGATCCAATTCATTCTTCTTTTCCATAATCTATATATACAAGTATATATATAGACACCCGGAGTCAATACGACTCAGCCCTAAAAACTTTTCTCGGCTAATCCATACATGAAAATACTCATCCAAGCCCATGTAAACCCATGTTTTGCATGCTCTCATCTCCTGGACTAAAGACCTAGTCCAATACATGAATTAGCCACCTTAAGACCTCTCATACCAGGTCTTAAGATTCTTTGGATTAGACCCAATCCAAGATCAAATAGAAAACCCATCCAGATCTATTTGCCACCATCGAGCTGGCTTGATTAGAAGCTGAGCTGACTCGACTGTCTCTTTTCGAACCATGTCTTCTGTCTGCTTGAGATAGTTGGCTTGGATACGGGCCAAGCCGGCTCGATCCGAGCCGACTCGATCTCAGATCGAGCCAACTTGGCTACGTATCCAAGCTAGCCCGACTGTATGCCAGCCTCTTTTCTTTTTGCTAATACATCTCCAACAAGTCCTAGCCTTCAAGAGCCATCATCTTGACTCCTTCACGATCTCCCAAGACTTAGGAGCACCACACTTATCCTTTCAATCTCCATCTTGGTGCTCCAAGGCTGGAGGCAAGTCTATCCTATCCATCAGACACATCGATTTCATACATTTATGAAAGCTGTCCCAAGGAAGAACTTTTGTTAGTGCATCCACTGGATTCTCCTTGGTGTGGACTTTCATCAGCTTTACTTCGCCTTCTTCCACAAGCTCTCTGATTCGATGGTATCTAATGTCGATGTGTTTCGTCATTGCATGGTAGATAGAGTTCTGAGCAAGTAATAATGCACTTTGGCTATCGTAGTGGACCCTGATAGCCTCCTACATGAGATCCATCTTCAATGCCAATCCTTTCAATCATAGAGCCTCCTTTGCTGCCTCTATAACATTTATGTATTCTACCTTAGTTACAGTTAAGACCGTGATGAGTTGCAAGCATGATCTCCACGAGACTAGACCTCTAAATAGGCTAAACATAAAGCCTATTGTTAACCACCGAGTGTCCATGTCTCCATCAAAATTTGCATCCACAAACCCATTTATCTACCCCTAAGCTTCCTTGGACACGTTGGAGAGTTCCTCAACTCCATCTTGCTATCCATAGTAGATGCTAACTCCAACAATACCTGCCAAGTACATGAAGATCTACTTCAGTGCTCACCAGTGCTCCTTATCAAGCTGTGCCATGAACCTACTAACTTGGCTCACTGCATGGGTGATATCTGATCTACAATACACCATGGCATACATTAAGCTTCCTACACCAGAGGCATATGGTGTTTTCTCCATCTCTTGAGCCTCCACCTCAGTCTGTGGTGACATCATCTTTAAGAGTCTGAAGTGTTTGGCAAGTGGCAGCTCCGCCAGTTTTGCATCCTTCATCCCAAATCTCTCTAAGACCTTTCTGATGTAGCCTCCCTGAGATAAATGCAGCATTCTCTTGATTCGATCTCTGAAGATTTTCATGCCTAAGATCTTTCTTGCAGGCCCCAAATCTTTCATCTCAAACTTCTGAGACAAGGCTGCCTTTAGTTCCTGCACAACCTTCCTACTCTTGCATGCTATAAGTATGTCATCCACATATAAGAGTAGAAACATCCTAGACTCATCCTCCAAAGATTTAACATACACACAAGAGTCATACTCACACCTGAAAAGTCCAATGCTCCTCACATATGAGTCAAATTACTTGTACCATTGCCTTAGCGATTGCCTCAGCCCGTACAATGATTTCTATAGAAAATAGACCTTTCCTTCTTCTCTTGGCTCTTGGAACCCTAGTGGTACTCCATATAAATGCTCTCCTTCAAATAACCATGGAGGAATGCTGTCTTGACATCCATCTACTTCAGCTCTAAGTCTTGAGCTGCCATAATGCTTAGCAATATTCTGATGGAAGTATGACTGACGATAGGAGAAAATACTTCATTGAAATCTATGCCTTTCTTCTGGAAGTATCCCTTAGCCACTAACCATACCTTATACCTAATACCTCTCTGCTTTGAAGGCTCCTCTTTGCATTGGTAAACCCACTTGCAATCAATGGATTTCTTTCCTCGTGGCAACTGCACCAAACGCCATGTCTCATTCTTGTGGAGAGCCTGCATCTCCTCAAACATTGCTTGGATCCATCTCTCTCTCTATTCTGGCTATCCATAGACTCCTCATAGGTGTATGGGTCCTTGTTTGTTGTCACCAAGGCATATGACAGTGTATCTTCAAAGCCGTATCATTCTGGTTGCCTGATGTTCCTTTTGGACTTGTGCAGCGCAACCCCGATATCTATCATAGGTCCAGATTGCTCCTACTAGGCCTCCTAGCTTTCATTACCTATCCGAGCTCTCTCCACCTATGGAGACACCTCCGGTGAGTGCTCCACCTGAATACCAAGTCCTTCTGATGCACCTACAAGTGGCAAAATAGAGTAAGATGTTAACTATCTAGCGCTGCCCTACTAGACCTCCTACTGCATCTACTGCTCCTTCATGCCATCTCACCTTCAGAGAACTGAATTTTCAATGAAGGCGACATCCCTACTAATGACAACCTTCTTCTCCAAGGGATCCCATAGCCGGTATTCCTTAACTCCTCCTAGATATTTCAAGAACACCATCTTCCATGATCTAGCATCCAACTTGCTTTGCTTACTAGCACCGATGTACACAAAAGCCGTGCACCCAAAAACCCTTAGATGGCTCAGCCCAATCTTCCTTCTAAAGAATCTCTCCTCTGGAATACCACCATCTAACTTCGTATGAGGTGATCGATTCACTAGATAATAGGTTGCATCTACTATATCAATCTAGAACGCCTTCGAAAGCCCTGTCTGCAGCCTCATGCACCGTACCTTTTACAAAAGATTTCTGTTAATCCTTTCAGCCACCCCATTTTGTTGAGAAGTTTCTTTTACCAAGAAGTATCTTTTGATACCACACTCCTCATAAAAGTCTTGAAACTCTTTGCTGGTGTTTTCTCCACTGTTGTTTGACCATAAACACTTCAAGTTCTGACCTGTCTCCTTTTCCACCTCAGCTTTTCACACCTTGAACCTGGTGAAGACTTTTGATTTTTCCTTCTTGAAGTTGACCCATATTTTTTTTGAGAAATCATCTATAAAGATCAAGCAGTATTTCACTTCATTTCTAGCTAGAAGCGGAGCCGGCCCCTACACATCAATGTGAACCAGTTCTAATGGAACTGCACTATGGGCTCAACTGATGGCAAACTATACTTTCCTCTATTTATTTATCTGGCATGGCTCACATACCTCTATAACACCTCCATCTAGATCTAAAATTAGACCATATTTGCTCAGCTCTTTTATCCTACGGTTACCCATGTGGCTTAGGTGGTAGTGCCATAATCGATAAGCCCCCTGCTGATCCTGTGCTGCTGCTGCTGCATCAAATTTTTTGATCATCATAGATCTAACCAACTTGTAGAGGTTGTTCTCCATCCTCCTGCCCCTCATCACCATCATAGAATCTTTGGAGATATTGAGAACTCCACTCCTGGCATGACTACTAAAGCTACAGCTGCTCCGCTCCAAATGGCCTAGTGACATGAGATTTTTTATCAAATCTAGGATGTGCTTCACATTTGTGAGAGTCTGCACCATCCCATCAAACATCCTCACCTGAATGCTTCCAATACTAGCAACTCTACATGGGTGATCATCTCCAAATGTCACACTCCCCTCATCAATCTTGGTGTATGAGACAAACCAAGACCGATTTGGGATGTAATGATGCGAACAGGTTGAATCCAGAGTCCATACATCTATATATCCTCTATGACCATCTGATACAACCAAGAGGTCATCCTCCACCTCACTATCAGCCACTATACTCAGTGCATCAGATCCACTCTTTTCTCCCTTTTTGTTCTTCCATTGCGGACAATTACAACTGAAGTGCTCGATCTTGTTGCACTTGTAGCATCTGGCTTCCTTCCTATTCTTGCTCTTCGTGAACTTTGATCATCCTCTTGACTTGCCTCTCTCCTTTGATCTTTCAGGTCTCTCCCCCATGATCTAGCCCTCTTGGAGAATACCTTTCTTGGTCAACTTCTTCCACTGTTCGTTGGTTTGCAATACCGAGACCATGTCTTCATGCTCTAGGGTCTCCTTATAGAGCAGCATCATCACCAACGGATCATAGGATGAGGGCAACGAGCATAACAAAAATAATGATTTATCTTCTTCCTCCAATATTCAGCAACTCGTTGCACATCTGGTCGAATTTTTGAATGTGTCCCAAGACAACTCCACCTTCCTGCATCCGAAGGTTGTACAATCTCTTCTTCAATATCAACTTGTTACACATATTCTTATCCATATATATAGTTTGCAACTTTGACCACAAGCCTCTTGGGGTCCTCTCCTCTAAAACTGAATAGAGTGCCACATCTGACAAGCATCCTCTAATCATAGAGTGGGTCTTCTTTTCCAGAGACATTCACTGACGATCTGACATCCCTTTAGGCTTCTCTTCCAATGCCTGATCCAATTTAGCTTGAACCAGAAGATCTTCCACATGAATTTTTCACATGAAAAAATTTTCTTTTCCATTGAACTTCTCAAAATCAACCTTCTTGTTGCTTCCTATGGCTGGATCCAAGCAAAAAAAAAATGCAACACAGATCCAAGAAATTTGAGAAATACCTTGATAGGACCTTGCTGAATTCATAGCACTTGAAGATCTTCAATTTTCAGCCATCTTCTCCTTCTTCCACTCAACTTAGCTCTAATACCACTTGTTATGAATTATTTCAGAATCTATGAAAACTCTTATACCTTCTACCAACTCTAAGAAAGTATGTTAGAGATGATAGCAAGAAAGATAAAGATCAGATGATAAGAAGATGAGATGGCGGCAGAGTGAGAAGAGAGAAAGCTAGGGTTTCAGGAAGAAAAGAAATTTAATTCATTGTCTTATTCGTAATCTACATATACAAATATATATATAGACATCCTGAGTCAATATAACTCTGCCCAAAAAACTCTCCTCGGCTAATCCATACATGAAAATACTCTTCCAAGCCCATGTAAACCTATGTCTTGCATGCTTTCATCCTCTAAACTAAAGATCTAGCCCAATACATGAATTAGCCATCTTAAGACCTCTCATACTAGGCCTTAAGATCTCTTGGATTAGACCCAATTCAAGATAAAATAGAAAACTTATCCAGATATGTTTGCCACTATCAAGCTGGCTTGGTTAGAAGCCAAGCCAACTCGACTGTGTCTTCCTAAATCATGTCTTCTATCTGCCTGAGATAGCCAGCTTGGATATGAGCCGAGCCGGCTTAATCTCAAATCGAACTAGCTCGGCTGTATATCTGAGCCAGCTTGAATGTGTGCCAACCTCTTTATCTTCGCTGATATATCTCCAACTAATCCTAGCCTTCAGGAGCCACCATCTTGACTCCTTCACAATCTCTCAAGATTTGGGAGCACCACACTTGCCCATTCAATAACCTCCTCTATTAACCCTTCATTTGTTGAGCTTTCAACTTCTTCTCTTCCTTTTCTTAGAACACTTGAAAACCTTACCATACCTATGATTCAAGCCACATATTTGTATAAGAACCTCAGTTCTAAATGGTGCTACAGGAGTAGATCGCAATTCTATAGTACTATCAAACATATCTTATTGAAACCGAAATAGATGATCGGCTTCCAACCATTGATGATGGCCCATATAGCAAATTTTTTTTTGTATATTTTAACTAGTATAAATGGATAGAATCCTCACAAGAAGGACATGCAATATGCCCCTTTGTGTTCCATTCGAATAAATTGACATATGTAGAAAATCATTGATAGTCCAAATAAAGGCTACCCTCAATTTGATTGTCTGACCACTACAAGCATCAAATGCATTAATATCCTTCCATAACTATTTTGATTTTTCTATTAAAGATTGCAAAAAGATATCAATAGCATTGCCTGGACCCTTATCGCGTAGAATAACTATTGATAGGATAAGTGAAGACTATTTCATACAAATCTATGATGATAAATTATATGAAATCAAAATGACTGGTTAAGTGCTCTAAATAGAACTCAATATCCAAAATGGACTGAAGCCATCAGTAGTTAAACCCAACCTAATGCTGTGAACATCTAAGGCAAAATTAGGATGCCTATCATCAAATGCTTTTCATACTAAACTATCAGCTGGATATCTTAGTATTTCATCTTTTGTATGACTTTCTTCATACCATCTCATCAATGAAGCTATCTTTGATGATGTATAGATCATTTTCAATCTAGGTATCAAAGAAAAGTAATATAAAACTTTAGTCAATTTTTTCTTACTCTGAATAGCATCCACTTCATTTAATATATCATTCTCATCTTCTTTATGTAATGCCCATCATCAAGATCCATAGACATTGCATAATTCTCGGTTAGCATTTTCCTCTCAGTGCAAAATATAGTCATTTGGACAACTATGAATCTTTTTATAACCAAGATCCTATTTCTTTACTAATTTTTTGATTTCATAAGAAGAAGTTGGTAGAGTAGTACCTTCAAAAAATGCATCATTTAATAATTAAAATAGCATAGTAAAACTCTTACTAGACCATCCGTTCAAATAATTGAAATGAAATAGATTCATAGGAAATTAAATTTTTGAAAAGTTCATACAACTCGAATATAATTCTTGATCACAATCTTTCAACAAATTGTGATACTGATGTTCTGTCTCATCATTAGATGAATGCTGAGATATCTTAACATGCATAGGATCAATAGATGTACACCCCTCGGACATCATACATATTTCTTATTCTTTATTGAAATCTCCTAAATTTTGAGCATCAAATTTTAGAGCATCTCTAAGCATATCCCTCATATCATCTTCTCTTGTAGGATTTCTTTGTAGATTATGAAAGAAAAACTAGGATTTACATTCATCTATTATGAATTTTTTTCAAATTAAAAGCAGCGAAAGTCAGAGATTAATCATATTAATCAATAAAATTATGCAAGAAATCCCTAGATCTAGGATCATATGATATGAATTATGCATGCATCAAATCTAAAAATTAAATATGAAGAAAGAAGAAAAGATGTTGATCATATCAATATCAAATAGATCTAGATCTAATCTAGACAACTATCAAGATCGTATCTCATTATCTTTTCATAGGTCGAGAACTTTTCTTGCTATTTCGAGGTTGATATTATCACTTCGAGCTGCACAGATGTTCGACCTCTATGAATTATCTACACGAGGCTTCGAATCTAATCAGAAGTCTGGTGATCAAAAATCTATACAGTGTGCTAGCACCTTGCAGATCCTTTCTTAATGGTTGATCTTGAACGTTCTTCTCTAAATTTCTTGGACCTTCCAAGGATCAAAGAAGATTTGGAGAACTTGGGAGAGAGGATCCTCTTCTCAAAACTCTCAAAAAAATGTGGAAGAAGAGGAACCGAGACCCTAGAGAAAAACCCCTTCTTCTCCTTCTCTTTTCTCTCTCAACAGGAACTCAAAACTTTGTCCTAATGAAGCCCCATGCCCAAGAACCCTTTGTGCCCAGAAATCCCATACCCATAAGGCTATCTCTCAGTGAATAACCTGTAGAAATTTTATGCCCAAAGCCCTCTTAAATAGGGAGATAAGATAGAGTCCTTCTCTAGGTCAAATACCTAGAAAAGGAATATCCAAATGAGATAATCTTAGGGTGCCAAATTTTATGCGCCTCAACACTTTCCTTGGGCAAAGAATACCTGGATTTGGTGCACAACTCCTTCCCATTTTCCACCAAAAAGATCAAAAGAAAATCTGATTTAATTGGCACTATCATATCGATAGGATTGATGAGTTGTGAAATTCTATCAAATAGAGTCCTAGGTCAAAACAACTTGCTTGTTTTGACCTATTCAAAATCAATTTCCATCTACAACCAAAAGGAGCGTGTGGAGATCTATGTGCATGAGAAAGCACATTAAAAAAATGGAGAAAGGGGCATGGGCGTGAGCGGAGTTGGCGTAAGATATGAGTTGGCACAAGGAGAGAGTCCCAGTCAAACTGGGCTCTCATATTTTCATTGGTCAAACCATATTTTAAACCCAATTAAATTAGAATTGGTGCAACCTAATTAAGGATGGTCCTAGTCCAACTATGAGCTCATTTAAATTAGATTAAATTAAATTTAATTTTGATTTAAATTATAATCTAATTAGAAATTAGGTGTACACAAGTCCTAATTGAACAGGAAATTATTATCTCTTGCAATTGGCTTATCCCATAAATCAATTAGACTTGACTTAATCAAGTCCAAATTAAATCTAATTGAATCTCATTCAATTAAACTTAATCTCAGCCCTAGTGCTCAATTAGATTGAGCCAATTAGTAATCTAATTATTAATTAATCATCCTATAATACTTGCACTAGGTTAAACATTAATCGTATTGACTGTTTTGATCCTAAAATGATTCACAATCATTGATCAACCATTCGATCAGATCAAAACCACTAATGTGTGTGACCCCACAGATTCGAACCTAAGTTAGTAACATAGAAACAAATTTCTATACCAATCAAAATGACCATCTAGCAATGGTACCGAACAACCAGATAGATCGAATATATAAAGCAATATTCTTGAACCCATGTGGATATGGTTATCTATAATTCATCCCCTTGATCCTGAATGCTCATAGGATGACTCAAGGTTTAACTACCAATTTTAAATAAGTCATCCACATCATATTTCAAAACATCAAATCCATCACATGGATTATCTTGGCCAAAATTTTGCTAAATTGAAATACAATGATGCATTATCTCCAAGCTCTTCAAGCAATCAATCCCATCCTGATTATGCATCGACTTCATAAGTACTTTACTATACCCAAAAATCTTCCATCATCGAATTAGAAATCTAGGTAGTTCGACCCCAAAGCATAGTGAGTTGCTTGTAAGTCACCACAGTGATCTCAGCTTCGAGGGATACTTATATCCATATCTTATCAGAGCAATTTTTGATAATAGAATGCTCCAAAGTTGGTCACGTTTAGTGACGATGTACCCATACATCTCACTTGCATGCTATATCAGTATCTTTACACTCCTTGGTTAAGAGGACAACCAATCCATATGGTACATAATGATCTATATTCGATAAATGTTATCATTCTAGGTAACAACATATCATTTGATCATAAACTAATTTAAGGACTAAAGGATAAATCCTCTCTTTATTGATTCTAAATAATCCTAAAGACTTCATCATAATATAGAAGTTCATTAGAAGATGTACACTTATGATAAAAAATATCAAAATAAATATTTTATTTATTATAAATTATTTATATTTATAAAATTAACTCAACCATCAATAGACTGATGATTGGTTTTGAAACATATTTTTCAACAACTCCCATTTATCCTAAAGCTACTCAATATAGTATTTAATATCTATCTTCGACTTATGGTTGTCGAACTTCTTTACCACTAAGGCTTTAGTAAATGGGTTGGTAAGATTCTTCTTTCCATCAATCTTTTGAAAATCGACATCATCTCGATCCATGATCTTCTAGATAATATGGTAGTGGCATAAAATATGCTTCATCTGCTGATGTGCCTTTGGTTCCTTCGCTTGAGCAATGGCCCTAGTCCTATCATAGTAAAGCAAGACTGGACCATCTAGGGAGGGTGCCACTCCAAGCTTGGTGATGAATTTTTTTAGCCATATAGCTTTTTACGCAGCATCGGATGCTGTAATATATTCTATCTTATAAACTGAGTCCATCATAGTGTGCTGCTTGGAACTCTTTCAGCATATGACTCTACTATTAAGGGTAAACATATAACCCGACACACTTTTGCTATCATTATAGTCAGATTAAAAACTAAAGTCTGTAAACCTCATAAGTTTCAAATCTAAGTCATCATAAATCAGCTACTGATTCTTAGTATTTCTCAAATACTTAAGGATGATTTTTATAATCTTCTAGTGGTTTTCCCCTGGATCAGATTGATATCTACTCACTACTCCTAGTGAGTATGCTATATCTGGTCTCGTACATATCATGATGTATATGATAGATCCTACTGTCCAAGCATATGGAATTCTACTCATATGCTTTCTCTTCTTATGAGTTATCAGATAATTCTTCTTAGAGAGAAAAATTTCATGGCCTATCGAAAGATAACCTTTCTTGGAATTCTCCATGTTGAACCACTTCAGCACTGTTTCTATGTACGTGGACTAGGACAATCTTAGCATCCTCTTAGATCTATCCCTATAGATCTTTATCCCTAGAATGTAGGATGCTTCTTTCAAGTCCTTCATGGAGAACTAAGATGACAGCCATACTTTTATTCTCTATAGTGCGGGGACGTTGTTCTTGATTAAGAGAATATCATCTACGTATAGCATAAAAACTATCATAATTAAGCCATTTGCCCACTTATATATGTAGAGCTCTTCTCCATTAATGAAGCTATATGTTTTGATCATCTTATCAAAATGCATGTTCCAACTCCAAGATGTTTGCTTCAATTCATAAATGGATCTCTAAAGCTTTCACACCTTGGACTCATTTGTGGATGTGAACTCTTCAGGTTGTATCATATATATCTCTTCTTTCAGCTCTCCATTTAGAAAAGCTATTTTCACATCCATTTGCCAGATCTTATAGTCTAGATAGGCAGCTATTGCAAGCATAATCTGAATAAATTTGAGCATTGTTATAGGAGAGAATGTCTCATCATAGTCAATACCATAACGTTGATGATATCCCTTGTTAACCAGATAGAATTTATAGGTCTCCACCTTCCTATCTATGCCCCTCTTTCTTTTGAAAATTCACTTACATCCAATGGATTTAACCACTTCAGGTGGGTCAACTAATATCCATATATTGTTGACCTTCATAGACTTCATTTCGAATTTTATGGCCTTAAGTTATTTTTCAGAATCAAGTCTCTACATTGCATCCATGTAGGTGATCAGATCCTCATTATTCTGATCAAGTTTGATATGAATACCATCTCAGATTAAGAAACCATAGTATCTATCCAACTAATATGGTACTCTATTGGATTGCCTCAAGAGTATGGGTACATTGGGCTCCGGGTTTGATCTAATCAAATGTGATTCAGATTCAGCTAATTATGTCGACTTTTCTACCTATCGAACTTCCTCAAGTTCAATCTTAGAGGCAATAGTTTCTTTACCAAGAAACTCTTTTTCTAAAAAGATTATCCTATTACTGACGAACATCTTTTGTTCTTCAGTATGGTAGAAATAGTAACTCCTAATTTTCTTAGGATACCCTATAAACACACACTTATCAGATCGGGATCCTAGTTTATTTGTATGCAAACATTTGACGTAGGTCGGACACCCCAAACCCGAAAGTGAGAGAGTATAGGCCGACACCTAATCTATATCTCATATGGAGTCTTTGCAATAGATTTACTTAGAATATTGTTCAATATAAAATATATAGTCTTAAGAGCATAACTCCAAAATGAAGTAGATAGACTAGCATATTCCATTATGGATCGAACCATGTCTAATAAAGTTAGATTTTTGTTTTGATACACCATTATACTGTGGTATCCCTAGAAGAATCCACTATGAGAGAATCTTATTCTCCTAGATATGTTTAGAACATACTGGATAGGTATTCACCTCGATCTAATCGAAGAATTTTAATATTTTTTTTAATTTATTTTTCTACTTCATTGCATAATCATTTGAATATTTTAAATGATTCAGACATATATTTTATAGGATAAACGTATCCATATCTAGATAGGTCATCAGTAAATATAATGAAATAGTGATATCTATCTCTGGCACTAGTGTTCATTGATCCACATACATCACTATATATGAGACTTAGAACTTCATTCACTTTTTCATCCTTTTCCAATAAAAGATGATTTTATCATCTTTTCAAAAAGATAAGATTCATAAATTGGCAATGATTCATAATCATCGACATCGAGGATTTCTTCTTTGGCTAACCTGTTTAGCCTATTCTTGTTAATATGACCAAGCCTGTAATGCCAAAGATAGGCATTATTGATATTATCTAATTTGGGATGTTTATTAAATGTGTAAATTATACTCATAGGTTGTGATAAAATATAAATATAATTTTTTATTATCCACATATTATTGTAACATCATCCATAATGATATCATAATAATCTTCCTTTATAACCAGCTTTGGCCAAATGTCCAACAAAAATTATATTCATCAGAAAAAAGAATAGTAATAACAATCATCTAAAGAAATGATATTACTATTGAAAATAAGTTGAACTATTCCCAAATCTAGAACTGAAATAGATCTTCCATCTTCGACATTCAAGAATCACTTATTGTCTTATTGTTCTTAAATTTTCTACTAACTTGAAGTTCTTGCAATAAATTATAAATATAAATTGGACTTCCAATATCCAATACCCAGGTAGTAATATCACGAACAGAGAAATTATAAGATATTATTATATAACATTCTTGATTAGCAACTTCTTGCTCTTTTCTCTTATTCAGCTTGTTGGAGTCAAGAAAAGCAAGATACTGAGGATAGTTCCTCTTCTAGTGCCCCTGCTTCTTACAGTAAAAGTACTCTACTTGATTTAGGTTAGTCTTGAACTTTTTATTTAAATTAGACGTAGAAACCCTAGCACGAACCTCTTTACGCTATTGAATAATGTTCAACTTTTGATATTTACTATTAAAGTTAGATCCTATGAGTTTATTACTATCTAATAGTGAATGGAGCAACTAGGATTTGGCCTTGACTGCACAAAGGAGAACCAAAAATCTAATTAATAAGTATTTTATTAAACCTAAAGATTTAAACTTTAATCAAAAGATTCTTTCACTATTTTATCCAAATTGATAGCCTCTACCTCCAATTCAAGGAATTATCTTAATTTCTTAGTGGGTACTAGAATCCACACCGATTACATATGGACTTGAGAAAAGCTCTTGCCAACCCATGTGCATTTATGGATAGATTCTTAACTAATTATTTTTTAAATAATTTCTAGTATTAGATTTTACCTCAAGTATCTTTTCAGTAGGCTAGGACCTCCATTGAAAGTCTGGGTTAGGTTCAACCATTAACAAGATTGAGTTTGGTGCATCAAATGAATGATGTTCAAGCCTAAGAAAAGCTTTGGCTAACATGATCGTCATTCAGAGAATGCGACCTAATCATCATATGATGAATAATAATTTTAATATCTTGATGAACACCAGGCATAAGGCATCTTAAGTGTCCATCCAGACTTTTGGACCTATTACCATCCATCTTAATGAGAGGCTATGATCTAGTTATTGGAAAATATGTTCCAAAGCCAATCATCAACCTATTGATGGTTGAGCTATATTATAATTATAATTAATTTATTGATGAATAAAATATTTTTTTTAGTATTTTCATCATAAAGTTTTCATCTTCTAACAAACTCCATTATTGTGATGAAGTTCTTAGAACTATTTAGGTTCGATAAAGAGAGAATTTATCAATTAGTTCTTAAAACAATTCATGATCAAATGATAGATTATTAATAAGGACGATAGCGTCTATCGAGTATAAGTCACTGTGTGCCATATAGGTTAGTTATCTTCTTAATCAAAAAATATGAAGATACTGGTATGGCATATAGATAAGATATAAGGATACATCACCATTGAATATGATCAACTTCAGGGCATTCTACTATCGAGAATATCTCTAATGGGATACAGGTATAAGTATCCCTTAGACGTGAGATCGCCTCAGTGGCTTACAAGTAACTCACTGTGCTTTGGTACTGGACTAATTAAATTTTTAATTAAGTAATGAAAGATTTTTGAGCATAGTTAAGTACTTGTGAAGTCAATATGTGATCAAGATGGAATTGACCGCTCCAAGAGTTGGAGAAGAATGTATTACTATATTTCAATATAGCAAAATCTTGGCTAGGATAATCCATGAGATGAATTTGATATTTTAAAATACAATATGGATAGCCTAATTAGTGTTGACAGTTGAACTCTGAGGTGTCCTACAAGCATTTTGATCAAGAAGATGAATTATATGAAAATTATATCTACATGGATTCTAAGGATGTTATTCTACACATATGACCTATCCGACTGTCGGATACCATTGCTAGATGGTTACCTTGATTTATACAAAAATTTAATCTTATACTACTGACTTAAATTTAGATCTATGGGATCACACACATAAAAGTTCATGATCTGATTGGATGGTTGATCAATGATTAAGAATTATTCTAGGATTAAATGATCAATATGATTGATGTTTAACCTAGTGCAAGTGTTGTAGGAGGATCGATTAGCAATTAGATTGCTAATTAGCTTAATTTGATTAAGCCAGAAGATTGAGATTAGGTCTAATTAAATATAATTTAATTAGATTTAGTTTGGAATTGATTGGATTAAATCTAATTGGTTTATTGGATCAGCCAAGTGTAAGAAAGAACAAATCCTAGTTCTACTAAGACTTGGGTCAACCCAATTTTCTAATTTGATTAGAAAATTAAATCAAAATTAAATTTAATTTAATCTAATTTAATTAAATTTTTAATTAAATTAAGATCTAATTTAGTTAGGTTGATTTATTTTTGGTTTAATTTGGTTGGAGAAATCATATTTGACTAAGTCAAAAGTGGAATCCTAGTAAGACTAGTATTCCCTCCTTGCACCACTTTTAGCCCCAATGCCCCATGCCCTCTTCTCCTTTATTTTGTACATTGAATCTCCCTCTCCTTGATGTTCTCACACGCCCTCTCTCTCTCTCTCTCTCTCTCTCTCTCTCTCTCTTATTTGGCTATTTATTTTGGTTTCAAATTCTATGGGATAGAGTTTTGAGAAACCAAAACTCCTCCCTTATCTTGCCACACCCTCTCCCTATTTTATCTCCTATTTTCTTCAATGAGAAAGGCATCTTTTGTATGCCCCTCTCTGGTGGTCCACACCATAAAGAAAGGAGGGGGTGCCCAAGTTCGGGCACCCCAACTTATTGCCTTAACTTGACCTACCTTGTCTAAGTATTTGACCTAGACAAGACTCCTCCATATCTCATTATTTAAAATAAATTTTGGACTGATTTTTTCATAAATTTTAGATCATTGAGAGAGATTTTGGGTATGTAAAAATTAGAGAGAAAAGCTTCTTGGGCATTGGTTTTTCATAGACACCAATCTAGGTGTTTAGGTGAGAGAAGAAAGAAGAAGAAGTGGGTCTTCTTCTAGAAGTCCAAATCTTGAAGAAAGAAGTACCAGATCGATCATCGAAGAAGGATCAGCATAGTACTAACATACTATGCTGATTTTAAAGATCGAACTTCTAATTGAGATTCATGGACTCGTATAGACATCTCTTAGAGGTCAGATGCATGTATAGCTCAAAGCTTCATCCTCAAGCTGGGATCTACAAGTTAAAACATCTAACGTGCATAGGTAATATAGATCCGATCCTCTATTACATACCTATAATAGATCTAGTATAGATCTATGTTGATGCAATCAACATCTTTTCTTTTTTCTTATATTTTTAATTTTTGATTTAATCTCATACCATAATCATGTAATAGAATCTTAGATCTAGGATCTTCTCTAATTTTATGAATAAATTTTGATTTATTCCTATCTTCTGCTGTCTGATCTTGAAAAAGCTTCAAAATCTAGCCCTGAAATTCTAGATCTGGTTTTTTCAATTTATATCAGAGCCTAGGTTGATTATTACATGATTTTAGGTGCATGTTTAGATTATTTTTTAGATTAGATCTAATTTATAATTTAATTATTAAATTTAAAATTAAAAATTATGATAACATAAATTGATTATAAGGTTGTCTTGCTCTAAGATTTATCCCTTATAGTGGAGAGATTGTCCTAGTTTATGTAAATTTATTTCTTATCATAAATTTATTAGATATGATCTAATTTTATTTATAATTTATTATATTTAAAAAAGTTTTAGATCTAAAAATAAAAATTTTAGATTAATAGAATCATGTTGTAAAAATATTTTATAAATATGAAAATTATTTTCAAAAAGTCGAATCCCAACCCTCAGCCCAAAACTTAATTAAGAATTAAGAAGTTGTTTGGTTAGGATCTAGGATTATGAATTGAAGATTCTAAGACACAAATCATAACACATTGGGTTAAATGGGTTAGTAGGGATTAGGATCCATTAATTAGATTAGATTTAGAGTTAGATTAAAGAATAGACTTAATTAAAGAATTGACTAAATCTAATCAAATATTATCTTAGATTAGATCAAAGATTCTCTAGATCAATTACAATAGTTATAGTTAGTCAAGTCCATATCTTTAACAAGATTCAAGATGGACTTGATTTTTGGCTATGCAGTCTAACATGAACTGTTAAGTTGATTTAATCGAGACTAATTAAATCAATTGGTATCTAAGATAAACCAGATCGATGGTCTTTAATTGGTAGCCCATTTATCTAGCCATTTTTTATGGTGTCTAAGACAAGCTTTGGTAGACCCTCCCACCAATTGAACTTACCTAGCCTTTTGGTGAAATTATATTTTGATCGGATCACTTGACTATTTGAGCTGACCCATGTTAGCTAGGTAAATTAGTCTGACTGATTTAGGTACTCCTAGATCATTCTATTAATACTTGGTGAAGCCAGTGGGAGGATCATGACAAGCTGGTTCATCTAACCTTCTCTCTTTCTTAAATTAAAATCCTCTAAAATTATTAGATCTTTAAAATAAAATAGTTATGGTGATAACTAGATCATAGCTTTCCACTAAATGGATGATAATGGATCCATTAGTTGGATAATCATTGGCTGCCCACAAGCTTGATGCTTATCCGCTAATAAAATTATCATTCATAATATAATTTCTTGGCTACATCTCTCTAAATAGTGGTTAGGTTGACTAACCATAGTTGGGCTTAATCATTCATTAGTTAGATAGACCAAGTATGATCATGTTAATGGTTGGACCTAATCGAGACTTGCAGTGGAGGCCCTAGCCTACTGAAAAGATACCTAGGATAAAATTAAATTACTAAAAATTATTTAGATAAATAATTAGCTATGAACCTATCCTTTGATGTACATGGGTTGACCAACCATAATTTGGCTCGTGTGCAACCTTTGTGGATTCTAGTATCCATTAAGAAATTAGGATAATTCCTCGAATTAAAGGTGGAAGCTGCCAATTCGAATAAAATAATGAAAGAATCTTTTTGATTAAAATCTAAATCTTAAGAATTAATAAATCAATTACTAATTAGACTTTTGATTTTTCTTTATGCAGTTAAATCTAAACTATAGTTGCTCCATTTACTGTTAGACAGTGATATACTTATGGGATCTAACTTCGATGATAAGTATCGAAAGTTGAATATTGTTCAGCAGCACGAAGTGGTTCGTATTGAGACCTCTATACCCAGATTAAACATAAGATCTAAGAATAACCTAGATCCAGTAGAATGCTGTAATGAGGAGGGGCATTGAAAGAGGAACTATCCTCAGTATCTTGATGACTCTAATAGGCTGAATAAGAGAGATGAGCAAGTAGATGCTGATAAAAGATGTTATATGATAACACCTTGTAATTTCTCTGTTTGTGATATTTCTACTTGGATATTGGATACCGAAAGTCCAGTCCATTTTGTAATACATTGCAAGAACTTCAAATTAGTAGAAGATTTGAAAATAATGAGCGATTCCTGAATGTTGGAGATGGAAGGTCTGTTCCAGTTCTAGCTATGAAAATAGTTCAACTTATTCTCAATACTAACATTATTTTTTTAAATAAATATTATTATTGTCCTTCCTTTTTGATGAATATAATCTCTGTTGGTCTTTTGCCCAAAGATGGTTATCATTTATCTATAAAAGAAGATTATTATGATATCATTATGAATAATGTTACAATAATGCAAGGACAATAAAGAAATGGTATTTATATTTTATCATAGTCTGTGAGTGTAATATATACTTCTAGAAAATATCCTAGATTAGATAATATCTTTGATATCTACCTATGGCACCGTAGACTAAGTCACATTAACAAGAACAGGATAAATAGGTTGATCCAAGAGAAAATCCTCGAAGTCGGTGATTGTGAATTACTTTCAACCTATAAATCTTATCTTCTTGGAAAAATGATCAAGTCATCTTTTACTGAAAAAGGTGAAAGAGCTACTGAGCTCTTAGATCTAGTACATACTGATGTATGTGAAACTATGAGTATAAGTGTTAGAGGTGGATATTTCTACTTCATGACTTTCATAGATGATCTATCCAGGTATGGATATGATCACTTTTACAGATGATCTCATCTTGATTTGAGATTGGCTCCTTGCTATGCACCTATATAAGAAGAGCCAAAAGATCCCAAGAGGGGATGCTTTGGAAAGAAGAATTTTTGTGATTCAACTCTCGTGAGTCATCCCGATCGAATCAAAACTATTCATGGCCGACTGTCATTCATCAGTTGACTACTATTCATGGCCGACTGTCATTCATCAGTTGACTACTATTCATGGCCAACTAACATTCATCATCGACTGGCTGTCATTTATGACTGACTATTATTCATCGACTGATGACTGTTCATAGCCGACCACTATTCGTGGCTGACTACATTCGATCAACTATTGTTCATAGTCGACTACTATTCGATCGACAATTGTCATTCATCGTCGAATGACTGTCATTCATCGATCGATGACTATTCATGATCGACTGTTATTAATCAGCCGACTACTGTTCATGATCAACTATCATTCATCATCGATGATTGATTATTATTTATGGCCGACTGTCATTCATGGCTGACTGATTGTCATCTATGGTCGACTGTCATTCATCAGTCGATGACTGTTCATGGCCAACTATCATTCATCAACTAACTATTGTTGATGGCTGACTGTTATTCATGGCCAACTATCATTCATGATTGACTACTGTTAATAGCTGATTGCTTAATCTTTAATCATTAATCTACAATCGATCAATGGTAATAATAGCTCTCCATGATCATTAGTGGACATAATTGCCCACTAACTCTACAATGATGGCTTGGTAATGGAGATTAACCATCCTTTAGTGCTACATAAAGCAAGACCCATGATATCTAACCATTACGAATAGTTACTAATAATTTGCCTATAAAGGAAAGATAAATGAATAGTATTGGTAAGACACTTATGGACTAGACTCTACCAAAATTTTATTCTACTCACCTATTTGACCAACTCCAATCTCTAACTTAAGCATCGAAGGATCCGCACTGAAAATAATTTTGATTAGTGAGGACATTTTTTGCAGGTACTCTTCTCTAGCGATGGGCATAATAGGAAATTAGTTGCAACAAATTGGCAAGCCAGGAAGGAAGAGAAAGAATCCAATCATGATGAAAACAAGAGCCATGAGCAACTCCACCAGCTCCGCCATTCAGTCTTCCTGCCAAGAAGATCTTCCACCTCCACCTCCACCAGCATAGCCTACTTCTTCACATCCAATCATTACGACGAACGTCCAACAATTCGCTGCTCCAGCAGTAGCAAACATGACAGCAGCAACATAATTGGTGGTGGAGGAGCTAACACTATGTACAGCGCCATCCAAGCACAATCGTCGATGAAATGACGATCAGCTCAACATTCCCACCATGTCGAGCCACCATCATTTAGGGGAAGAGGCCGCGTTTGTTAGATATATGTGCCCTAGAAGCCAGAATTGGCTGACACTTGTAATTCACTTCTAGGGGCAAAATTATAATTTTGACTAAAATCAATAAATGGGTTATTTTCTATCACATATGTATATTTAGTGTCTGTGATACATCCTTTGAGTTAATGGCAATGATAATTCATATTTTCAAGAGTTGAAAATTTAAGACATGAATAATCATTATTAACTCATAAATTGCTCCCGACCATAGGATCATCACGAGGATGGTGATTGATCCGAAAGGTTGGTGTACAATCGCTTCTATTTAGTAGATGAGTCTTAAGTCTACGGTGTGGAGACACTGGAGCGAGAGTATAGGTACTCATTAGAGAACGAGGGCACTAAGCGTGACCACCTCGAGTAGTCATTAGGGAGTCTACTTTCTCATCAATGACTGACTCGATGCTGCAGTAGTGTGTCTGGTTTTTTGACCTGAGGTGCATCGGCAGTTCACCTTGAGGGTGTTATAGTTTGACCACACCATTACTCGGTCTCCTAGCCATATGGAACCCTGAGGTGTATGTTGGCTATGACATGTTCATTGTAGGAACTGGATGGCATCAAGATGGAATCTATCTACCTCGGTGGTAGAGGAGCAGCCCTATGATGATCATGAGAGTCAAGTCCAGAAATCCATGGCCATGGTAGAGTGAAATAATAGAAAGAGTTTCTATTTAGATTTTCACATTGGACTTGAATCGAATGATTACATCATATGACAGAGACTAGGGTTTGACGAGTTTACCTTAACCCTAATCTGATTGGGGCTCAAGATAGAAGAACTTAATCACACAGATAGCTGCACCAAGAGGTTCACATTCAGCTCTGATGGGTTGCCACCATATACTGCTAGGTGTCACTGGTGGATTTTGGGAGCAATTAGAATGATTTAGATGATCGATCATTCTAGCTGTTCGAATCAGAAGAGTTCTGATCCATCGAAAGGAGTTTCGATGATGTCGATGATAGAGATCATGACATATCCCATTACCATACAGAACTGAACCTAACTAGGTCACACAAATAAGGGTTTGAATCTGGTGATCATCAATTGAACTGATCTAGTTCAATTGATATGAATGAGATTCAATTAGGTTCAAGGAAATCGTGCTAGCACTCAATTGAACCTAATGTTCTTCTTTTGCTATCATAAATAAGTTGTCCTGTCTGAGCCAAAGGAGTTTGTGCTCAAATAGAGGCCTTCATATGGTCTGACTGGAGGTTGTCCAAGTTCAGAAAAGGTTGTCTTATTTGTAAGATACTACCTGCCATTTTTGGTCACCTGCCATTTCTTGTTCTTTGACTTTGGTCAAAAGTCTACCTTTGACTGGTCAAACATTGACCATTGACACTTTGACTTTTGACCACATGTCATGCACCTATTGGAGAGCTGGTGGGGGCCTGTCCCCCTACCAGAACCTGGCAAGGAGAAGGGCGCACGCCACCCTAGGCGTGTGCCCAAGTTGGAGGCACCTAGGAGTCCTTGTTGGACAAGGACTCCACCTCTCTTTTGGATTCCAATTAGAGTTCTCCCTAAAACCAACTTTGACTGGTCTTAGGCACCCTCTAAGTAGGAATCCAGGGGTCTCTATTCCCACCAATCAGATTTAGATCTGATTTCACAAAGGATTGTGATTGGTTGGGAGGAAGAGGAGTTGGATCACGCTTAGTCTATAAAAAGGACCCTGCGCCCAACTCAGTTTAAGATTCAATTAAGAATTGAAAACCCCACGCCCCAAGGCTGCCTCTCCCCTCCTCCTCCACACCAAAGCTTCTTCTCCTTCTCCTCTCCATGTCCAAAAGAGTTTTGGACTTTGCTTGGTGCGATCCAGATCAAAGAAAGGCGATCAAAAGTAAGAAGGCTGCACTGCTGCAAAAGGATGACTGCTGATCTTCAAAAGGAGTTTTGAAGATCCTCCAGATCAGATCCAGATCTGATTTTTGGAGGTGTGATAGAGAAGAAGAGGATCTCCAGATCCAGCCCAAGTGGATATCGGTAGAGGCCAGCGCTTGCGTGGCTAGATCCAGAACCTTCCGCTATAAA
Organism: Cocos nucifera; assembly: GCA_006176705.1. Taxonomy (NCBI): domain Eukaryota; kingdom Viridiplantae; phylum Streptophyta; class Magnoliopsida; order Arecales; family Arecaceae; genus Cocos; species Cocos nucifera. The sequence continues at coordinate 84,080 of QRFJ01001142.1, forward strand.
CAGGATCATCAACAGGGTAATAGGATTACCCAAATTCAAGTAAATTAAATTTGATTTAATTTATTCTTATTTTATTTTATTTATTAAAATAATAAGAATCAAATCTGAAATACATCAAGATCTGATTGGAATCAAGAGAAAAATTTTTAAAATATATCTCTTGATCTGATTAGATCTGAACGAACCTGGTCCGAGAAATCAGGATTTCCCTTCAACTGGTATCAGAGCCATGGTTCTAAAATTGTTTAGATCTAATTTTGAATTTATTTTAATTATAAAATAAGTAATTTCAGATATCACATGAGATGTGATCAGATCTGAAATTAGAAAAAATTAAAATTAAATAATTTAGATCTAAGATTAGAAGATATGCATGACTAGTTCTAGAATAGAATAGTTCTATAGAATAGTCTTGCATGTTCTTGATTTAATCTGATTAAATCATACTTTAGATCTTTTTATTTACTATTTTTTAATATTATAAGTGTTATAATAACATGTGAAATACAGAAAATAAAATTATTTAATTTTTGAATATCATATGAGATATGATTGATGCATGTCTAGACTAGTTGTAGAATAGTTCTACATAATTATCCAGATTAGATCAATTTAAATCTAATTTTTTAGATTATTATGAGATAATTTAGATAAGAAAACATGCATGATTATGATACATGAGATGTATGCAAAATATGCTATAATTAGATCTGATTTATATATGAGATATATGATATAGATCTGATATTATTTTATAGTATTGAATGTTCCTGATTAAGGAGTTCCTCTTGGCCGTCCGGTCATAAGAACAAAGAAGGATTTAAAGGCCCTCTCTTTCCATTCGATGGGGTGTTCTTATGATGTGTAGGGGTGCTGCGTATTCGTCCTTAATCAGAAACCCAAAACTTACTTTTTGCAAAATCCTAGATCCTGAAACCCTAGGATTTATTGTGCATATTTTGTTTATGAACCCTACTTAATTAAGAATTAAGTTTATGGAATATTAATTAGGTCTAAAATTGAGAATTTTAGATCTAAGACATATTCATAATACTGGGTTCGGGCTTGGGTAGCTCAATTAGGTCTAAGCGGTTGATCAAACTGAATCAAGAGTTGGTTAGATGGGATCAATAATGCTTAAATTGACCGGCCTAATAGGATTAAGTCTGGGTCAAGATCGAGTCACGATCAAGCAAGACCTAATTAGGCTCAGAGGTTAGAGTCTGGATTGTAGGCTAACCCAATTGGTTCTGGCTCAACAATTTGGTGTCTAAGGTAAGTTTGGCACATACGATCGACTGGTTTTTAATTGGAAGCTACTCGACCTGAATGCATTCTTGTATGAGTTAATGGCATATTCCTTCCATCGGTCTCACTTACCTGGCCATATCTGTTGACACAGTTCTGATCTGAGGTGGTCAATAATCCGAGCTAACCCATGCCACTAGGTTAGTCATAATTGTTATGACTATGATAAGTCTAGTTTAATGAGACCTGAATCAATTCTCCCTAAGAAAAGATTAAGTCTGAGGTCTTCCACCATTGTAGATGTGCGGGCCCTTCCTAGGGTTGATTGTTCTTGGCTGGATACAGTGGCTCAGTTGCACCGAGAAGATGCAACCATGTCTATTAGGCATTGGATGCTATGGGCTGGAGGATGAGTTGGGCTCAATATTTTGGATACGGTGAGAGACTCAATTAGGAATCCAGTCTATGCAAATGGTGGGTCTGACTTAACTAAGGAGTGGATCAATATTTCCGGATACGGTGAGATTCATGAATTAGAGACCAAGTTTGGGTGCACCATGATTAGAGAATCATTGAACAAGAGTTGTTCACTCATTGGCTAACCCATCACCAATAACTGTTAGGTGAGGTGATGAGTCAGTTGGTGAGACCGCACCACCCACTAGAAATCATTAATCATGGAGATTTTTGCATCTCTACAGAGGGAGTGTAGGGATCCGAGAAAATAGTGGGAGCTAATTTGTTTAAAAATAAAATCCCTAAATAAATTGGTCAAGTCATAATTACAGTATCTAACTAGAATCTTTGACTCTCTACAGGAAAATATCTGCGTCCAACCCATTGGCACGTATCCTGGACACACATAGACTGACCGGACCTAATTATAAAGATTGGCTCAGGAACTACAAAATTATTTTGGGTTTTGAGAAGTTAACCCATGTATTGGACCAGGACCCTCCCACCTTACCAGCCCGTCCATCCACTGAACAGAGAGCGTCTCTGAAAAAATGGATAGACGAAGATAATAAGGCCAGATATTACATGTTGGGCTCGATGTCTGATGAGCTCCAGCGCCAACATGAAGATATCGGGACTGCTCGCCAAATGTTGGCTCACCTACAGGAGATGTTTGGTGAACAGAGTCGCGCAGCCAAAGTATCAAGTCACGAAATGACTTTTTAAGGCTAAGATGCGTGATGGGCAGTCAGTCCAAGATCACTGTCTGATGATGATCAAGGACATGGAAGAGCTTGAGAAGCTCGGTGTGAAGTTAGACTTGGATCTGCAGAATGATATTATTCTACAATCCTTGACTGATGCATATGGGCAATTCATCATGAATTACCACATGCATAAACTTCAAAATTCCTTGGCCGAATTAATGAATATGCTGGTTCACCGCTGAGCTTTCTATGAAAGGTTCTAAAGGCTCAGTTCTTGCTATGGAATGGACTTCTTCCAAAAGAAAGTCTTATGGAAAGAAAAAGAAGTCTGTGAAAAAGCAGAAGGTGGAAGGACAAAGAAGAAGAAGGCAGAGCCGAAGAAAAAGGCCGATGTCAAAGGAAAGTGTTTCCATTGCAACAGCGACGGCCATTGGAAAGCGGAACTGCCCTACTTACCTGGCCACCCTGAAGAACAAGAAGGAAGGTCCTTCTGGAGGTATGCTCGTTATTGAGTCTAACCTTACGATTTCTTCTGCATCCAGTTGGGTGCTTGACTCTGGTTCTAGTGCTCATCTGTGCACTTCTCATGCAGGGTCTTGAGGATAGCAGGAGGCTGAGGGATGGAGACATGATCCTACGCATCGGATAATGGAGCAAGAGTTGCTGCAGTAGCCGTGGGAACATACCCTCTTCGATTACCATCTGGTTTAGACTTAGTTTTGAAAGACTGTTATTATGTGCCTGCAGCTAGCAGGAATTTGATTTCTGTTTCATGCTTAGCACAAGAAGGCTATGTGATTACCTTCTTTAAGGACCATTGTAACATTCTTTATGAAAGAAATAAAATTGCAAATGGTTTTCTTATTAATGGTCTTTATCAGCTACATATTGATGTACCTGTTCTAACTATCGAGCAAAACGTGAATGCCAAACGACCTAGGGATAGTCCAAATGATAGATATCTATGGCACCTGAGATTAGGTCATATAGCAGAAGATAGGATCAACAAATTGGAGAAAAATGGGCTATTGAGTCCATTGACTTTCGAGTCATATCCAACTTGTGAATCTTGTCTTCAAGGCAAAATGACTAAACTCCCTTTTGTTGGACATGGGGAAGAGGGCCACAGATCTCCTTGCCCTAGTACATACTGATGTGTGCGGCCCATTTGATGTGCCGGCTAGAGGCAATTTTGTCTACTTCATTATCTTTACCGATGATCTATCTAGGTATGGGTATGTGTATCTTATGAGACATAAGTCTGAAGCTTTTGAAAAGTTCAAAGAATTCAGACATGAAGTAGAAAAACAAACTGAAAAACCCATTAAGGTTCTTCGATCAGATCGAGGAGGTGAATACCTTAGCCGGGAATTCCTAGACTATCTCAAGGAAAATGGCATAGTCTCTCAATGGACTCCACCAGGAACACCTCAACTCAATGGGGTTTCAGAATGGAGAAATCGGACTCTATTAGATATGGTTCGATCCATGATGAGCTTCACAGACCTCCCTGATTTTCTTTGGGGACACTCATTGTTAACTTCAATTTATCTACTGAATAGGGTTTCCCTCTAAAACCATTCCTACCACACCGTATGAGATATGGCACGGTAAGAAACCAAGTCTGAGTCATCTCAGAATTTGGGGTTGTCCGGCTCATGTCAAAAGACAACAAGCGGACAAGTTAGAGTTTAGGTCCTTCAGAGCTCGATTCATAGGATATCCTAAAGAGTCATTAGGATACTATTTCTACATTCCAGAAGACCACAATGTGATTGTGAGTCGACATGCCATCTTTCTTGAAAAATAGTTTATTCAAGATAGCGGCATTGGAAAGCAGATCAAGCTTGATGAGAAAGTCTCACAAGTACAACGAGCTAAGGACCAAGTGGAACCAAATCAGGTTGAGCCAATAAGAACACTACCTCCTCCACCTCGTAGATCGGAAAGAGTTTCCCGTCCTCCTGAAAGATACTTAGGTATTATTTCAGAGGAAGTAGAGGAAAATGTTCCTCGTAGGTAATGGTGCTCATGGTGATGATCCCAAAACCTACAACGAGGCGATATCAGATATCGACTCCGAGAAATGGCTAGAGGCAATGCAGTCAGAAATTGACTCGATGCACTCAAACCAAGTCTGGACCTTGGTAGATCCACCAGAAGGTATAGTACCTATTGGATGTAAATGGATCTTCAAGAGAAAGATTGGTGCAGATGGGAATGTGGAGACATTCAAGGCTAGACTAGTGGCAAAAGGTTATAGTCAAAGCGAAGGCATTGACTATCAGGATACCTTTTTCCCAGTGGCTATGCTAAAATCCATCCACACATTGCTTGCTGTTGCAGCCTATTTTGATTATGAAATATGGCAAATGGACGTGAAAACGGCATTCCTAAATGGATATCTTGAGGAAGATATCTATATGGAACAGCCGCTAGGTTTCACATCCAGTGATACTGATCACAAGGTTTGCAAGCTGCAAAGGTCCATATATGGACTTAAGCAAGCATCTCGGAGCTGGAACACTCGTTTCAATGATGTGATCAAAAAGTTTGGTTTCATCAAAAATGAAGAGGAACCATGTGTTTTCAAAAGGGTCAGTGGGAGCGCTGTTGTCTTCCTCGTATTGTACGTGGATGACATCCTCCTTATTGGGAATGATATTCCCATGTTGACAATCAGTCAAATGTGGTTGTCCAAGGAATTCTCCATGAAAGACCTAGGTGAAGCATCCTTTATTCTAGGAATTAAGGTCTATAGGGATAGACCGAATAGGATGCTAGGACTTTCATAGAAGATGTACATAGAGGAAAGTACTAAAGAGGTTTAGTATGGAAAACTCTAAGAGGGGATTAATACCCTTCAGACATGGTATTCATCTTTCCAAGAAGATGTGCCCTAGCACACCTGAGGAAATAGAACGCATGAGCAAGATCCCTTATGCTTCTGCAATAGGGAGCCTCATGTATGCCATGCTATGTACACGACCTGATATAGCCCATGCTGTGAGTGTCACAAGCAGATATCAGTCAAATCCAGGTGAAGAACACTGGACTTCTGTGAAATGTATCCTTAAGTACTTGAGAAGAACTAAGGATATGATGTTGGTCTTTGGTAATGGAGAACTCCAAGTCCAGGGATACACAGACTCGGATTTCATGTCCGATATAGATGATCGAAAGTCGACATCTGGAAGTCTGTTTGTGTGCAATGGTGGTGCTGTCAGCTGGAAGAGTTCCAAGCAAACGGTGATAGTAGATTCCACCATGGAAGCAGAATATATCGCTGCATCAGAGGCTGCAAAGGAAGCATTCTGGTACAAGAAGTTTGCTGCAGAAATTCGGAGTAATGCCATCAGATGCCATTCCTCTATACTGCGACAACAATGGGGCCATAGCCCTTGCTAAGGAGCCGAGGTCTCACCAAAAATTCAAGCACATTGAGCGGCGATACCACCTCATCCGCGATTACCTTGAGAAGGGTTACGTCGAGGTCAAGAGAGTCAACTCCGCAGATAATGTGGCAGACCCACTTACAAAGCCGTTGGGCCAGCAGAAGATCGAAGCCCACCTTGAGAAGATGGGACTTAGACTTGTAGCCAATTGGCTTTAGGATAAGTGGGAGATTGTTAGATATATGCGCCCTAGAAGCCAGAATTGGCTGACACTTGTAATTCACTTCTAGGGGCAAAATTGTAATTTTGACTAAAATCAATAAATGGGTTATTTTCTATCACATATGTATATTTAGTGTCTGTGATACATCCTTTGAGTTAATGGCAATGATAATTCATATTTTCAAGAGTTGAAAATTTAAGACATGTATAATCATTATTAACTCATAAATTGCTCCCGACCATAGGATCATCACGAGGATGGTGATTGATCCGGAAGGTTGGTGTACAATCACTTCTATTTAGTAGATGAGTCTTGAGTCTACAGTGTGGAGACACTAGAGCGAGAGTATAAGTACTCGTTAGAGAACGAGGGCACTGAGCGTGACCACCTCGAGTAGTCATTAGGGAGTCTACCTTCTCGTCAATGACTGACTCGATGCTGTAGTAGTGTGTCTGATTCTTTGATCTGAGGTGCATCGGTAGTTCACCTTGAGGGTGTTATAGTTTGACGACACCATTACTCGATCTCCTAGCCATATGAAACCCTGAGGTGTATGTTGGCTATGACATGTTCATTGTAGGAACTAGATGGCATCAAGATGGAATCTATCTACCTCGGTGGTAGAGGAGCAGACCTATGATGATCATGAGAGTCAAGTCCAGAAATCCATGGCCATGGTAGAGTGAAATAATAGAAAGAGTTTCTATTTAGATATTCACATTGGACTTGAATCGAATGATTACATCATATGACAGAGACTAGGATTTGACGAGTTTACCTTAACCCTAATCTGATCGGAGCTCAAGATAGAAGAACTTAATCACACAGATAGCTGCACCAAGAGGTTCACATTCAGCTCTGATGGGTTGCCACCATATACTGCTAGGTGTCACTGGTGGATTTTGGGAGCAATTAGAATGATTTAGATGATCGATCATTCTAGCTGTTCGAATCAGAAGAGTTCTGATCCATCGAAAGGAGTTTCGATGATGTCGATGATGGAGATCATGACATATCCCATTACCATACAGAACTGAACCTAACTGGATCACACAAATAAGGGTTTGAATTTGGTGATCATCAATTGAACTAATCAGGTTCAATTAATCTGAATGAGATTCAATTAGGTTCAAGAAAATCGTGCTAGCACTCGATTGAACCTAACGTTCTTCTTTTGCTATCATAAATAAGTTATCCTATCTGAGCTAAAGGTATTTGTGCTCAAACAGAGGCCTTCATATGGTCTGGCTGGAGATTGTCCAAGTCAGAAAAGGTTGTCTTATTTGTAAGACACTACCTGCCATTTTTGGTCACCTGCCATTTCTTGTTCTTTGACTTTGGTCAAAAGTCTACCTTTGACTGGTCAAACGTTAACCATTGACACTTTGACTTTTGACCACATGTCATGCACCTATTGGAGAGCTGGTGGGGGCCTATCGCCCTGCCAGAACCTGGCAAGGAGAAGGGCGCACGCCACCCTAGGCGTGTGCCCAAGTTGGAGGCGCCTAGGAGTCCTTGTTGGACAAGGACTCCACCTCTCTTTTGGATTCCAATTAGAGTTCTCCCTAAAACCAACTTTGACTGGTCTTAGGCGCCCTCTAAGTAGGAATCCAGGGGTCTCTATTTCCACTAATCAGATTTAGATCTGATTTCACAAAGGGTTATAATTGGTTGGGAGGAAGAGGAGTTGGATCACGCTTAGTCTATAAAAAGGACCCTGCGCCCAACTCAGTTTAAGATTCAATTGAGAATTGAAAACCCCACACCCCAAGGCTGCCTCTCCCCTCCTCCTCCATGCCAAAGCTTCTTCTCCTTCTCCTCTCCACATCCAAAAGAGTTTTGGACTTTGCTTGGTGCGATCCAGATCAAAGAAAGGCGATCAAAAGTAAGAAGGCTGCACTACTGCAAAAGGACGGCTGCTGATCTTCAAAAGGAGTTTTGAAGATCCTTCAGATTAGATCCAGATCTAATTTATGGAGGTGTGATAGAGAAGAAGAGGATCTCTAGATCCAGTCCGAGTGGATACCGGTAGAGGCCAAGTGCTTGCGTGGCTAGATCCAGAACCTTCCACTACAAACAGGATCATCAACAGGATAATAGGATTACCCAAATTTAGGTAAATTAAATTTAATTTAATTTATCTTTATTTTATTTCATTTATTAAAATAATAAGAATCAGATCTGAAATACATCAAGATCTGATTGGAATCAAGAAAAATTTTTTTAAAATATATCTCTTGATCTGATCAGATCTGAACGAACCTGATCCGAGAAATTAGGATTTCCCTTCAGCGTTCACATTCAAGTTCTTCATCCTCAAATTCTTCAAGGGACTCTATCCCTGAATTCTCACAGCAATGGAAACTCGACGATCATGAGCACAAGCTTAATGACATCAACTACCGACTACCCAGCTCCATGTAGATGGTCAAGGATCTTCCAACGACTTTGGCATCTACACCGCTACGAGCGGAAGCTCCAAGAGCTAGATCACCAAATTGAAAAGCTATAGATGATTCGAGAAGGAGACGGGGGGCAAGTTTTGTTGACCCATTGATTAATCTACATACCGACTCTGGTCGGGTAAAAAAATTGCCGACTCGACTACAGTCGAGCTAAATAATATGCTGACTCGACACTGATTGGGCAGAAAAAATATGCCAACTTGACTCCAATCAAGCAAAAAAAAGCCAACTTGACTCCAATATGGTGGAAAAAAATTACCAACTTGACTCCGATCGGAAGAAAAAAATGCCAACTAGACTACGATCAAGCCGAATAATAGGCCGACTTGACTACGATCAGATGAAAGATATGCTGACTTGACTACAGTTGACTGAAAAATATTTCAACTTGACTCAGTCAGCTAAAAGTTATCTACAAAAAAAGAAGAAAAATCCAAGAAAGAAATAATAAAATGGTTGGAGATTCTATTTTTGAGAGAATCATTAATATTTGCAGTCGAAATGATCACAAAATCTAGGCTCGAAGACATGACAGAAAGTGCACTGACTCCCATTGTCTAACATGTCAAGCCACCATGGACTTGGGAGTGGGGGGCAATGTTGCGATAATTGGATTTGCTCACTTCGATTCGAGATCGATTCCTTGCTATACATCGATATAAGAAAAACCAAGAGATCCCAAGAGGGGAGGCTCTAGAAAGGAAAGAATTTTTGTGATTCAGCTCTTGTGAGTCATCTTGATCGAATTAGAACTATTATGGCCGACTGTCATTCATCGATCGACTACTGTTCATGGCCAACTATCATTCATCACTGACTAACTTTCATTTATGGCCAACTATCATTCATCGGTTGATGACTGTTCATGGCCGACCACTATTCATGGTCAACTACTGTTCATAGTCGACTACTATTCAGTAGATGACTATCATTCATCATCGACTAACTATCATTCATGGCCAACTATGATTCATTGACTGAGGACTGTTCATGATCGACTGTCATTAATCATCGATGACTGACTATCATTTATGGCCGACTATCATTCATAGACGCTTGATTGTCATCTATAGCCAACCGTCATTCATCAGCCAATAGCTATTCATGATCGACTGTCATTCATCGGCCAACTACTGTTCATAGCCGACTATTATTCATGGTCGGCTGTCATTCATGGTCAACTACTATTAATGGCCGATTGATTAATCTTCAATCATGAATCTACAATCAATCAATGATAACGACAACTCTCCACGATCATTAGTGGGCATAATTGTCCACTAACTCTATCATGATGGCTTGGTAATGGAGATTAACTATCCTTTAGTACCATAAAAAGTGGGATCCATGGTGTCTAACCATTACGAATGGTTACTAATAATTTGCCTATAAAAGGAAGGAAAATAAACAGTATTGGTAAGACACTTCTGGACTAGAATCTGCCAAAATTTTATTCTACTTACTTATTCGACCTACTCCCATCTCTAACTTAAGCATCGGAGGGTCTCCACTGAAAATAATTTCGATCAGTGAGGACTTCTTTTGCAGGTACTCTTCTCCGATGATGGGCACAATAGGGGATTGGCCACAGCAAGTCCATTCTTTAATCTAATCTTAGATCTAACTCAATTAATGAGCCTAATTCATTCTAACCTATTAACCCATCTATTATGATTTTTATCTTAGGATCTTTAATTCATAATCCTAGATCCTAATCAATAACTCTTAATTCTTAATTAAATTTTGGGCTGAGGGTTGGGGTTTGACATTTTGAAAATAATTTTTATGTTTGTAAAATATTTTTACAACATGGTTCCATCAATTGGTTACATATTTGATTCATAATCAATATGCATATAACATAAATAAAATCATGAATCTACTTTAAATCTAATCTAAATATATTCATGATAATAATATTCAGATTGAAATAATTTCAATTCTAACAAATCATAAATCACTTTAGATCAAATCTAACATATTTATAATCATAAAATTTAGATTAAAATAATTTTAATTAAATCATAAATTTCTTAGATAAAATCTAACTTATTTATGATTAATTTTTAGATCAGCATGAACTAGGATAATTTTTTCACTATAAGTGATAAACCTTATAGCAAGACAATCTTATAAGATCACTCCATGCGATCTAATTATTTAATTTAGATTTAAATAATTTTAAATCTATTGAATCATAAATCTATTTAGATCATATTTAATATATTTATGATTAAATTTAGATTTGCATGAACTAGAATAATCTTTTCACTATAAGGGATAAATCTTATAGTAAGACAACCTTATAAGATCAATCCGTACGATCTAAATATTTAATTTTAGATTTAAAAATAGTGAAAGTTAGAGATTAATCATATTAATCAATAAAATTATACAAGAAATCTCTAGATCTAAGATTTTATGATATAAATTATGCATGAATTAAATTTAAAAATTAAATATGAAATAAAAAGGAAAGATATTGATTATATCAACATCGAATAGATGTAGATCTAATCTAGACAACTATCAAGATCGTATCTCAATACCTTTTCATAGCTTGAGAACTATGCTAGCTGTTTCAAGGTTGAGGTTGTTGTTTCAAGCCACACAGATGTATGGCCTCTACGGGTTATTCACATGAGGTTTCGAATCCGATCAGAAGTTTGGTGATCGAAAATCTACATAGTGTGCTAGCACCTTACAGATCCTTCCTTGATAGTTCATCTTGAACCTTCTTCTTTGAATTTCTTAGATCTTCCAAGGATCAAAGAAGATTTGGACTTGGGGGAGAGGGCCCTCTTTTCAAAACTCTCAAAAAAATGTGGAAGAAGAGGAACTGAAACCCTAGAGAAGAATCCTTCTTCTCTTTTTCTTCTCTCTCAACAAATCTCTCAAAACTTTATCCTAATGAAGCCCTATGCCCAAGAATCCTTTGTGCCCAAAAATTCCATGCCCAAAAGACTATCTCTCAATGAATAACTTGTAGAAATTTCATGCCCAAAGCCCTCTTAAATAGGGAAATAAGATAGAGTCCTTCTCTAGGTCAAATACCTAGAAAAGGAATGTCCAAATGAGACAATCTTGGGGTGCCAACTTTTGTGCACCTCAATACTTTCCTTGGGCATGGAATACCTGAATTTGGCACACAACTCCTTTCCTTTTTTCACAAAAAAAATTAGAAGAAAATTTGATTTAATTGGTACCATCACATGGATAGGATTGATGAATTGTCAAACTCTATTAAATAGAGTCTTAGGTCAAAATAACTTATTTGTTTTAACCTATTCAAAATCAATTTCCATCTACAACCAAAAGGGATGCATGGGGCTCTATGTGTGCATGAGAAAGCACACAAAAAAAAAATTGAGAAAGGGGCATGGGTGTGAGGGGAGTTGGCGCAAGGTATGAGTTGGTGCAAGGAAGAGAGTCCCAGCCAAACTGGGCTCTCATGTTTTCATTGGTCAAAGCATATTTTAAACCTAATTGAATTAGAATTGGTGCAACTTGATTAAGGTTGATCCTAGTCCAACTAGGAGCCTATTTAAATTATATTAAATTATATTTAATTATGTTTTAAATTCTAATCTAATTAGAAATTAGATGCATATAAGTCCTAATTAAACTGAGATTTATTCTTTCTTGCAATTGGCTTATGCCATAAATTAATTAGACTTGATTTAATCGAGTCCAAACCAAACCTAATTGAATCTCATTCAATTAGACTCAATTTTAGCCCTAATGCTCAATCAGATTAAGCCAATTAGCAATCCAATTGCTAATTAATCCTCCTGCAATACTTGCACTAGGTCAAACATCAATCGTATTGACTGTTTGATCCTAAAATGATTCATAATCATTGATTAATCATTCAATCCAATCAAAATCTCTAATGTGTCTGACTCCATAGATTCAAATCTAAGTTGGTAGTATAAGAACATATTTTTGTACCAATCAAAATGATCATCTAGCAATGATACCCGACAGTCGGATAGGTCGAATGTATAAAGCAACATTCTAGAATCCATTTGGATATGGCTATTGTATAATTTATTTTCTTGACCCTGAATGCTTATAGGATGACTTAAGATTTAACTGCCAATCTTGAATAAGTCATCCACATAGTATTTTAAAATATCAAATTCATCACATGGATTACCCTGGCCAAGGTTTTGCTAAATTGAAATATAGTGATGCATTGTCTCCAAGCTCTTGGAGCGATCAATCCCATCTTGATCATGTACCAACTTCATAAGTACTTGACTGTGCCTAAAAATTTTTCATCACTAAATTAGAAATTTAGATAGTCCAGCATCAAAGCATAGTGAGTTACTTGTAAGTCACCATGATGATCTCAGGTTCGAGGGACACTTACACCCATATCCTATTAGAGCAATTCATGATAGCAGAATACTTTAGAGTTGGTCACGTTCAATGATGATATACCCATACATCTTACTTGCATATCATACTAGTATCTTCATACTCCTTGGTTAAGAGGATAATATACCCATATGGCACACAACGATCTATACTCGATAAGCATTATTGTCCGAGATAACAACATATCATTTGGTGGTGAACTAAATAATAAATTCTCTCTTTATCGATTCTAAATAGTTCTAAGAACTATTAAAAAATATGCAGGATTTCATGCATATATTTTAAAAAAAAATTTAAAACAAGATGCAATGGAAGATATAGATTAAACTATTTAATTTTATAATGCATGTAATCTAATCACTAAATCCTACATTTAGGATCTATGACATATCATGATGCGAGTATAAATCTAAAAAATAAAATAGGGATTGGTATTGATCACATCAATACCTTAGATCTAGAACACTTCTAGAAAAAGTCTTAGATCATATCTAGGTCAAGAAGAGATCGATTCTCATATCTTTGCATGGGTTGAGAACATCGTGGTCAATTTCATTATCATCCTTATTGCTTGAAGCAGCACAGAACATTCAGCCTCTATAGGTTGTCCATATTAAATCACCACTCTGATCAGAGGTTTGTTGAACAAAGATCCACTCGAAGTGCTAGCTTCTTATGGATTTCTCCTGATGGTCGATCTGTAAAGATTTATTTAGATCTCTTGGATACTACAAGAGATGAAGAATAAGAGAAGGATGAAAGAAGAGAATCAACACTTGGATCTCATAAAAATAAGAAAATAAAAGGTTAAAAAAAATCCTAAGAGAAGACACATCTTTTCTTTCAGAACATCAACCATTGATATCCTGAACATATCTCCATACTAGGACAAGAGGAGACCTTCTCCTCTAGAATTTTTTTCATGCCCTCTCTTCTTTTCTCTTTGATTTTTCTCATAAAAAAATCTCACAAAAAGATGGAGAAGAAGGGATCTCAAAGAAATCCTAAGAGAAGACTTTCTTCTCTTCTTCTTCTCTCATTAGGATATGATCAAATCATGTCCAAAACAAACCATCAAGCCCCAACTCCTTAGAGCACCCATCCTCCACGCCCCTCATCTCTTCCTCTCTGATTTTCTTGATGGAAAAACTCATAAAACATGGAAAAGGCTCTCAAGGAGAACCTAAGAGAAGATCTTCTTCTCTTCACCTTGTCTCAACAGGACATCATCCATATGATATCCAAAATAAATCCATCCCTCCAAGAAAGAAGGTGCCCCCAATCTCCCATGCCCTCTCCTCTTTTTCCTCTTGAATTTTCATGGAGAACCTAGAGGTTTTCACACCAAAAAAAAAATATGGGAGGCGTCCCCTATTTTAGTGGAAGACTAGGTCAAAACCTAGTCATAATAGGAAACAAATCAAGAAGTCTTGGTGGCGTCCAACTTTTGGATGCCACCTCCTATAATTTTGGCATGGAGAACCAAAAATCCAATGCACAAATTGAAGGAAAAAAGGGGCGACAAAAATTTGGGCATGAGAGAAAAAATTTCAAAGGGAGAGGAGAAGAGTTTTAACAAATTAAAACTCTTACTTAGTTTGACTCATTCAAACTGACTTCGAAAAAAAACCAAGTCAAATTTATTCCAAATAACCAGACATTGGGTGTGGAAGAGCTTTCTTAGGCATCAAAAAATATACATAAACATCAGAAAATAAAAATGTGGGGCATGGGAATTTAGGCACAAGGAAATAGGAGTCCTAGTCCAACTAGGACTCCCCAATGTGGACTAGGTCAAAGCTAATTTAAATCTTATTTGAACTAGATTAAATATAACCTAATTAAGAATGATCCTAGTCCAATTAAGAGATTAATTAAATTATATTAAATCAAAGTTTAAATCTAATTTAAATTCTAACTTTATTAGAAATTAGGTACACTCAAATCCTAATCTAACAAGAAATTACTTTTCCTTATTAATTAGCTTATCCAATAAATCAATTGGACTTAATCCAATTAAATTAAAACTAATTCTAATTAAATCTAATTCAATTAGACTCGATCTCAGCCTGATGGCTCAATCAAATTGAGCCAATTAGCAATCCAATTGCTAATCGATTTTTCTGTAATACTTGCACTTGATCGCATTGATGATTCGATCATTAAACAATTCTCAATCATCGATCAACCATCCGATCAAATAGTAACCTCTAATGTAGGTGACATCCATAGGTTCAAACCTAAGCTGGTAGCATAAAAATTAATTTCTATACCAATCAAAATGACCATCTAGTAATAATATCCTGATGCATGCTAATCTATTGCTATGGTAAGTGCACCAGTCGATCAAGTAATAAAATGAGTGAGTAGAGTATCATCCCTAGAGAATTAAAAAATAAGTACTAAAAAACTCTTTTCTAGACTTTATTTAGAGAATTGATTTATAATTAATAAAAAATAAGAATAAATAAAAAAATAATTAATAATTTGCATGAAGATAGAGAGGGTATAATTATTAGGATTGAATCCAAGAGCAATATGTTACTAAGACAATCGTGTTAGATATATGTGCCCTGGAAGCCAGAATTGACTGACACTTGTAATACACTTTTAGGAGCAAAATTATAATTTTGACTATAATTAATAAAATAGATTATTTTCTATCACATATGTGTATTTAGTGTCTGTGATACAGCCTTTGAGTTAATGATAATGATAATTCATATTTTCAAGAGTTGAAAATTTAAGACATGAATAATCATTATTAACTCATAAAATGCTTCCGACCATAGGATCATCATGAGGATGGTGATTGATCCGGAAGGTTGGTGTACAATCGCTTCTCTTTAGTAGATGAGTCTTGAGTCTATAGTGTGGAGACACCAGAGCGAGAGTATAGGTACTCGTTAGAGAACGAGGGCACTGAGCGTGACCACCTCGAGTAGTCATTAGGAATTCTACCTTCTAATCAATGACTGACTCGATGCTGTAGTGGTGTGTCTGATTCTTTGACCTGAGGTGCATCGGTAGTTCACCTTGAGGGTGTTATAGTTTGACTACACCATTACTAGGTCTCCTAGCCATTCAGAACCCTGAGGTGTATGTTGGCTATAGCATGTTCATTGTAGGAATTGGATTGCATCAAGATGGAATCTATCTACCTCGGTGGTAGAGGAGCAGCCCTATGATGATCATGAGAATCAAGTCCAGAAGCCCATGGCCATGGCAGAGTGAAATAATAGAAAGAGTTTCTATTTAAGTTTTCACATCGGACTTGAATCAATTGATTACATCATATGACAGAAACTAGAGTTTGACGAGTTCACCTTAACCCTAATCTGATCAGAACTCAAGATAGAAAAACTTAATCACATAGGTAGCTATACCAAGAGGTTTGCATTTAGCTCTGATGGGTTGCCACCATATACTGCTAGGTGTCACTGGTGGATTTTGGGAGCAATTAGAATGATTTAGATGATCGATCATTCTAGCTATTCGAATCAAAAGAGTTCTGATCCATCGAAAGAAGTTTCGATGATGTCGATGATAGAAATCATGATATATCCCATTACCATATAGAACTGAACCTAACTAGGTCACACAAATAAGGATTTGAATCTGGTGATCATCAATTGAACTGATCCAGTTCAATTGATCTGAATGAGATTCAATTAGGTTCAAGAAAATCGTGCTAGCACTCGATTGAACCTAACGTTCTTCTTTTACTATCATAAATAGTTATCCTTAACTGAGCCAAAGGAGTTTATGCTCGATCAAAGGCCATCACTTGGTCTGACCGGAGTCTGTCCAGATCAGAAAAGGGTTGTCTTATTTTGTAAGATAATACCTACCATTTTTGGTCAACTGTCATTTCTCATCCTTTGACTTTGGTCAAAAGTTGATCTTTGACTGATCAAATATTGACCATTGACACTTTGACTTTTGTCCATGTGTCACGCACCTATTGGAGAGCTGGTGGGGGCTTGTCTCCTTACCAGAAACTGGCAAGGAGGAGGGTGCATGCCTCTCCTTATTGGATTCTGATTAGACTCCTCCTAAGAACTAACTTTAACTGGTCTTAGGTGCCATCTAAGGATGAATCCAAGGGACTCTATTCTCACCAATCAGATTTAGATCTGATTTTACAAAAAGTTGTGATTGGTTGGGAAGAAGAGGAGTTGGATCACGCATAGTCTATAAATAAGACTCTGCACCCAACTCAAAGAGAGAATACAATTCTCTATGCCCCAAGGTTGCCTCTCTCTTCCTCCTCCATGCCAAGCCCATCTTCTCCCTCTCCTCTCCATGCCTAAAGTAGTTTAGGATTTTAGTTGGTGCAATCTAGGCGAGAGGAAGACGATAGAAAGCTAGAAGACTGCGCTGCTGCAAAGGACAACTGCTG
This sequence comes from Cocos nucifera, assembly GCA_006176705.1. Lineage (NCBI taxonomy): Eukaryota > Viridiplantae > Streptophyta > Magnoliopsida > Arecales > Arecaceae > Cocos > Cocos nucifera. The sequence continues at coordinate 101,359 of QRFJ01001142.1, forward strand.
ATCTTCGAAAGATATTTTGAAGATCCTCCAAATCAGATTCAGATCTAATTTTTGGAGACGTGATGGAGAAGAATAAGATCTCCAGATCCAACCTAAGTGAATATCGGTAGAGGCAAGGCACTTGCGTGGCTAGATCCAGAACCTTCCACTGCTTACAGGATCATCAATGGGTAATAGGATTACCCTACATCAAGGTAAATTAAATCTAATTTAATTTATCTATATTTTATTTTAATCATTAAAATAATAATAATTAGATATAAAATATCTCAGATCTAATTTGGATCAAAAAAAAAAAATTTTAAAATATGTCTCTTGATCCGATCAAATCTAAACGAACCTGATCCGAGAAATCAGGATTTTTCTACAACTGATATCAGAGCCAAGGTTCTAAAATATTTAGATCTAATTTTAAATTTATTTTAATTAAAAAATAAGTAATTTCAGATGTCACATGAGATGTGATCAGATCTAAAATTAGAAAAATTAAAATTAAATAATTTGGATCTAAGATTAGAAAATATGCATGACTAGTTCTAAAATAGAATAGTTCTATAGAATAGTCTTACATGTTTATAATTTAATTTGATTAAACCATATTTTAGATCTATTTATTTACTATTTTTTAATATTATAATTATTATAATAACATCTAAAAAATATCAAATAAAAATTATTTAATTTTAACATCATATGAGATATGATTGATGCATGTCTAGACTAGTTGTAGAATAGTTCTACACAGTTATCTAGATTAGAGTTTATTTTGATAAGATCAATCTAAATCTAATTTTTTAGATTATTATGAGATAATTTAGATCTAAAAATATGCATGATTCGATACATGAGATGTATGCAAAATATGCCATGATTAGATCTAATTTATATATGAGATATATGATATAGATCTAAAACTGTTTTGTAGTATAATATGTTTCTGATTAAGATATTCCTCTTAGCCATCCGGTCATAAGAATGAAGAAGAATTTAAAGGCCCTCTCCTTCCATCCGATGGGGTGTTCTTATGATGTGTAGGGGTGCTGCGTGTTCGTCCTTAATCAGAAACCTAAAACTTACTTTCTGCAAAACCCTAGATCCTAAAACCTTAGGATTTATTGTGCATATTTTATTTATGAACCCTACTTAATTAAAAAATTAAGATTATAGAATATTAATTAGGTCTAAAATTAAGAATTTTAGATCTAAGACATATTCATAATACTGGGTTCGGGCTTGGGTAGCTCAATTAGGTCTAAGCGGTTGATCAAACCGAAATAAGAGTTGGTTAGATGGGATCAATAATGCTTAAATTGATTAGTCTAATAGGATTAAGTCCGGGTCAAGATCGAGTCACGATCAAGCAAGACCTAATTAGGCTCAGAGGTTAGAGTCTGGATTGTAGGCTAACCCAATTGGTTCTGGCTAAACAATTTGGGATCTAAGGTAAGTTTGGCAGATACGATCGATTGGTTTTTAATTGGGAGCTACTCAATCTGAATGCATTTTTGTATGATTTAATGGCATACCCCTTCCATCGATCTCACTTACCTAGCCATATCTGTTGACTCAGTTCTGATTTGAGATGGTCAATAATCCAAGCTAACCCAAGCCACTAGGTTAGTCATAATTGTTATGACTATGATAAGACTAGTTTAATGAGACCTGAATCAATTCTTCCTAAGAAAAGATTAAGTCTGAGGTCTTCCACCATTGTAGATGTGCGGGCCCTTCCCGGGGTTGATTGTTCTCGACTGGATACAGTGGCTCAGTTGCACCGAAAAGATGCAACCATGTCTATTAAGTATTGGATGCTATGGGCTGGAGAATGAGTTGGGCTCAATATTCTAGATACGGTGAGAGACTCAATTAGAAATCCAATCTATGCAAATGGTGGGTCTGACTTAACTAAGGAGTGGATCAATATTCTGGATACGGTGAGATTCATGAATTAGAGATCAAGTTTGGGTGCACCATGATTAGAGAATCATTGAACAAGAGTTGTTCACTCATTGGCTAGCCCATCACCAATAACTGTTAGGTGAGGTGATGAGTCAGTTGGTGAGACTGTACCACCCACTAGAAATCATTAATCGTGGAGATTTTCACATCTCTATAGAGGGAGTGTAGGGATTCGAGAAAATAGTGGAAGCTAATTTATTTAAAAATAAAATTTCTAAATAAATTGGTCAAGTCATAATTACAGTATCTAACTAGAATCTTTGACTCTCTACAGAAAAATGTCTGCGTCCAACCCATTAGCACGTATCCTGGACACACATAGACTGATCGGACCCAATTATAAAGATTGGCTGAGGAACTATAAAATTATTTTGGTTTCGAGAAG
>QRFJ01001142.1:103727-217626 GCA_006176705.1 Cocos nucifera
TGTAGCAATTTTATTTTCTTATCATAAAGAATTTGTATAATACTGATGCTAATTTCTCTTAAGTGAAAGGTCAAAATATATAGCCTTCTAGTGCTAAGCATGAAACAAAAATCAAATTCCTGCTGGCTGCAGGCACATAATAACAGTCTTTCAAAACTAAGTCTAAACTAGACGGTAATTGAAGAGGATATGTTCCCACCGCCACTGCAGTAACTCTTGCTCCATTTTCGATGCATAGGATCATATCTCCGTCCCTCAGCCTCCTACTATCCTCAAGATCCTGCATGAAAGTGCACAGATGAGCATTAGAACCAGAGTCAAGCACCCAACTGGATGCAGAAGAAATCATAAGATTAGATTCAATAACGAGCATACCTCTAGAAGGACCTTCCTTCTTGTTCTTCAAGGTGGCTAGGTAAGTAGGGCAGTTCCGCTTTCAATGGCCATCACTGTTGCAATGGAAATACTTTCCTTTGATAGCGGCCTTCTTCTACTCTGCCTTCTTCTTCTTTCCTCCTTCCACCTTCTGCTTTTTTGCAGATTTTTTTTTCTTTTCAGAAGACTTTCTTTTGAAAGAAGTTCGTTCTATAGCAAGAACTGAGCCTTTAGAACCTTTCATAGAAAGCTCAGTGGTGACCAGCATGTTCATTAATTCGGCCAAGAAATTTTGAAGTTTATGCATGTGGTAATTCATGATGAATTGCCCATATGCATCAGTCAAGGATTGCAGAATAACATCATTCTGTAGATCCAAGTCTAACTTCATATCGAGCTTCTCAAGCTCTTTCAAGTTCTTGATAATCATCAGATAGTGATCTTGGACTGACTGCCCATCATGCATCTTAGCCTTAAAAAGTTATTTCGTGACTTAATACTCGGCTGCGCGACTCTGTTCACCAAACATCTTTTGCAGGTGAGCCAACATTTGGCGAGCAGTCCCGATATTTTCATGTTGGTGCTGGAGCTCATCAGACATCAAGCCCAATATGTAATATCTGGCCTTATTATCTTCGTCTATCCATTTTTCAGAGATGCTCTCTGTTCAGCGGATGAACGGACTTGTAAGATGGGAGGGTCCTAGTCTAATACATGGGTTAAACTGACAGAATGCTAGAAGGCTGCGCTGCTGTAAAGGACAACTGCTGATCTTCGAAAGATATTTTAAAGATCCATCAAATCAGATTCAGATCTGATTTTTGAAGATATGATAGAGAAGAAGAGGATCTCTAGATCCAGCCTGAGTGGATACCGATAGAGGCCAGGCACTTGCGTGGCTAGATCCAGAACCTTCCGCTGCTTATAGGATCATCAACGGGTAATAGGATTATCCTACATCAAGGTAAATTAAATCTAATTTAATTTATCTATATTTTATTTTAATTATTAAAATAATAATAATTAGATCTAAAATATCTCAGATCTGATTTAGATCAAAGAAAAAAAAATTTAAAATATATCTCTTGATCCGATTAGATCTAAATGAACCTGATATGGAAAATCAAAATTTTCCTTCAAATCGATTCACCAACTCAGTCAATACAATATTCAAGTAATTAGATTAATTTTATTTCATATGATAGTGGAGTTTCCTAGGATATTCACTATCCTTTAGTCCAAGCATAGCAAAACTACCAATATTTATTAACTATCTTTTGGTCTAGGCATAATTTAAATAAATATCGATGCTTTATGTTTTGTGAAACCCTTTAATTAAAATATGCTACATCCAAAGTGCACTAAAATTCCTACATGCATATGAATCTCAAATTGATTCAAAATACAAGTTATATAAATTAAGAAGCAATAATAGACATACTTGGTCCGTATCATCTATGTTCATCAAATCAATTAGAAGATGGCCAATAATCTAAAAATATTAAGAACAAATTTATATACTTCTCATGAACAAAATAATACTAAAATTTAATCATACTAAACATTGCATCAAAAGAGTGGCTATACCTTAGCCTTTGTAAAAAGAAATTTAGTTCATGGTAAAAAAAATAAAAATAGTAAATAAAATAAAAAGCAAGAGAAAATCCAAACAAATAATTACTTGTTGCTAAATTTTGTCATCAGTTGCTCTTGGCATGGAGAATTTGATGAAGGAGAGAGCTGCTTGCTTGATCTTAAAGAAAAGAAAAACATAAAGAAGAAAGAAAGAAAGAAAGAAAAATAAAATAAAAACTCTCTCTAAACCTCTCTCGGTTCCTCCCCCTCTATTCTCTGTTTCTCTAACTATTCTCTCCCAGGTTCTCTCCCTAAAACTATTCTCTCAAAAAAAAAATTCTCCTCCTAAAACTCTCGATAGCATGCCTTTAAATAGAGCAGGGCCTTTGACGAGGAGTTCTAGGAAGAAATCCTGTTGAAAATTGGTTTAAAACTCCCGAAACAACTCAAATTGAAGCCATGGATCATTTTGGCCATTGGATTGTGATCAAAGGGATGAAAAACCACTTTAAAACTCCTTTTAAAACCTAGATCAAGTTGGATTAAACCTCAGCCATCAAAATAGTGTTAATCAGTGAATCTGGATCGTTAGATCGTGCCTCTGTAGTTTATTTAAAATTGAGAATCACCACTAGCCATTGGATCTTGACTAGGAACAGCATCCACCATCCGTCAGCACCAAATTATCAACCATCGGATGAAAATCCCAGCGACAACAGCCATCAATCTCACCTTGGGCCTGGGTAGACCAGTCACGAGTCGAGTCTTCCATAGACCACCAACTTCTCCACCAATCTTATCGCGTGCTGCTATGTGAAATCCCCAAAATGTCCCACCCAACACATTATTTCGGTTCATGGTGGCTCGCGAAAATTTCTAACGTTAGCAAGGCATCAGCAGTTTGGATGGGTGGTCGGGCCGGGCCAGCTGAGCTAGTTTTCTGAACCAATTTGGTCTGGATCGGCTAGCTTTAAATATATATTTTTTTAATTTTTTTTTGAAAATTGATTCCAAGGGCAATTGAACTCCATTTTGCTTGAAATTTATTTTGTTTGAATTAGAAAAATAAGCTCTTCACATTGATGGCCTTCTTTCCTACATAAGATCAATAAAATATTAAATTTTAAAAATAAATTAATTTATTTTATAATTTAATATTTTTATTATTATATTTATAACACTTATCATACTCTCCAACTTAATCATTGCTAGTCCCTTAGCAATATTTTATTTAATACCATGTTTCAATAAGATCCTCTATCACAAAGATAAATTTAGGTTTAAAGTTCAAAAAATTTAGGAGGCACCATTAACTCAGTATTAAGTTTTAGTAGCAAATTTTATAGTCATTTAAATCTATAACTTCTTTAGAGTACATCTAAAGATCTATAGCACGTGCTCATGAAGACTAAGTATTTCAGTGTTAACTTAAAAGATAAAAGCATCTTCTCTTATCACTTATTTTAGTTAATTTTCTATAAACTTCCAAGTTAAGCTCATGAATTAAGGTAGCTTTCACACTACCTCTTTTTTTTTTTTTTTTTTTTTGTGCTGAGCATCCTGGCCTTTCCTCCATCATTTGATGTGAATCTCCATACTTAATTTAGGTGCAGAGACCCAATTACTAAGCTTCAGACAATCCACATATACTCTATCTTTTATACTTTTATTTCGGTAGGTAGTTCTTTTCTTAAATTTAAGTTTCTTTAATTGAAATGTATATTAATCATCAATTTTTAATGATAATTAAATCCTTAGTTGATCTTATAATCAACACCTACTTTGCCTTGTTAATGTGCATGTGCAATTAGAAGTATTAATAGTCTTTAGGTGACCTAAGTAAGCCGCTAAAAGTGTGACCAACTAATCTACTTTAACTTGCTACATTCATTAGCAAATATTTTCTAACTTTGTTACTCCTAATCTATCTTGCTTAAGATTTTCTTTCTTGACACATGATTTAAAATGATAATTAATTTTTTTAAAATTTTTTTTAGTAAAAAAATTTTTGTTTTCCCTAACTACATTGTCTTAAAAGAAAAACAAAGGATGCAATAAGGGACATAAGAGAATACACCTAATTTATTAGTTCAGATTGGTTCTTTGAAGCTTTAAAATTTTGCTTGAGCTCTTATTTGATTTTTCTCTATAAAATTGAAAACACACACCAAAGCAAATAAAAGAGCAATAAAAAACTATGAAAAATAAAAGAAAATGATCAAAACTAAAAGAAAAAAGAAACAACCTATCTAGTAGTTCGATTTATAGTCTTCAGCTTGACTTTTTTGAAGCTCTAAGCTGGATCAATCTGCTACTACTTCAATAAGTATACTTACATTTGCAGTTGCACCCTCTTATGGTTAGAGAGTACAAATTTCAATAGGGTCCTCAAACCTGCTTTCTAAAAATACTTATTATTGATTTATCAATAATATCAATTCAAAAATAATTTTGATTATCTTTAGAATATTTAAATCTTTAAAAATATTAAAGATAACATGTTCATCTTGGACTTTAAGAATTAATTTTTCTTGTTGAACATCTATTAAAGCTCCTCCAATAGCTAAAAAAGGTCTTCCTAAGATTAGAGGTACATTAATATCTTCTTCCATATCAAGAATAATAAAATCAATAGGAAAAATAAACTTGTTTATCTTTACCAAGACATCCTCCACTATACCTCTTGGATATTTGATGGATCTGTCAGCTAGCTGAAGAGTGATAGTAGTAGGCTTTGGCTCTCCCAAATTCAGCTTCCTAACAATAGAGAAAGGCATGAGATTAATACTTGCTCCCAAATCATATAAAACATTATCAAAACTATAATCACCAATAATGTAAGGGATAGTAAAACTCTCTGAATTTTTTAGCTTCAATGATAATTTATTTTGAAGTATTGTTGAGCACTCTTAATTCAAATTTATTCTCTCATGCTCCTTCAGCTTCTTCTTATTGGTTAGGATTTTTTTAAGAAACTTAGCATACCTAGGCATTTGAGTGATAGCATCTTAAAAAAAAATATTAATATGTAAATTCTTTAAAATACTAAAAAAGTTAGAAAATTTCTTATTTGGATGCCATATTTGTTTCTCCAGAAATGGTAGTAGTGGCTCATAGGGCTTCATGTTTGATTAGCAAATTTTATACCAGGAGACCATCCATCTGCCGATTGTTTCGATGACTAACAAATTTTGGTTGGCTGCTTTGTAGTTTCCTCTTAAGTCTTTTTGTCCTGATGCAACTCCTCCAGCTCTTTACCACTTCTCAATGTAATAGCATTTATTGGCTCTCTTGGATTGGTCTCCGTATTGCTAGGAAGGATCCCTGTGGTCTCTCGAAGATTATCTTGGCCAATTGACCTACTTGCATTTTCAAGTTTCAAATAGCTACTGCATGGTCTTGCCTGAGCTTGGTTTCCAAGTTTCAAATGGCAGCTTCTTGATTTTGCATGAATTTGGCCATCAGCTCCTCCATATCAAGCTTCTTTTCATGTGCTTGGAATCCTGGGGGTGGTTGTTGCACTATATTTTTATTACTCCATGAAAAGTTTGGTTGCTGCCTCCATCATAGGTTGTATGTGTTGAAGTAGAGATTATTTTGCTATGGCCTAAAAAAATTACCAAGATAGTTAGCTGTATCAGGAGCTTTAGCAAAGAAATTATCTATCTAGCAGTTGCTTGTATCATGTCCTCCTCCACACAGCTCACATGTGATGCTCTGAATATGCATAGTTGATCCCTTCATATTATTGACTTTGGCTCTAAGGGCTACGATCTTAGCTAATAAGATTGGAACATAATCTATTCCTTGCATAGCTGCTAGTTTTCTCAACATCATGCGATCTGTTTGCCATTGGTAGCTATTTGATGTCATCTTATCAATTAGATCAAAGGCTTCCTCCTCTATTTTTTGATTAATGGTACCTCCTGCTGCTGCATCAATCATAGAACGATTAGTAGAAGATAAACCATTATAAAAAGTTTGTACCTAAAGTCATACGGGCAATTGATGGTGTGGATATCTCCTCAGTAGTTTCTTAAAATGCTCCCAAGCCTCATATAGTATCTCCATCTCCATCTGTACAAAAGAAGTAATATCATTATGCATCTTTGCAGTCTTAGAAGATAAAAAGTATTTGGCTAAGAATTTCTAGGTTAGGATATCTCAAGTAGTGATAGAACCTGTAGGAAGAGAATGAAGCCAATTTTTAGCTTTATCTCATAAAGAAAAAGAAAATAGCCTTAATCTAATAGCATCATCCAATATCCCATTAAATTAGAAGGTATCATAGAGTTCAAAAAAATTAAAAATATGAGTATTCGGATCATTCTGCCCATGTCCACTAAATTGGACAGTTGATTGAATCATCTGAATCATGATTGATTTTATTTCAAAATTATTTGCTTGCACAGGCAGTATCCTGATGCTTGAAGCTACAACGACTATAGATGGTGTGATGTAATCATTTAATGGATAATGTGCCACTCAAATAGCTTCTTGTCGTCTCTTTGCCATCATATCTAATCTCAGATTGATATCGTTAGGGTCTTTGGCTGTCATGTTTCTTTCTTAATTTAGTCTTCTGATTGTCCTCTCTATTTCTATATCAAAAGATAGTAGGTCACTATGTGTGGTGCATGTCATGCACTGAATACAAATCTAAAAATAAAAATTAAAAATAAAATTTTAAAGTAAAGCAAGGATCAAAATTTTAATATTATTTTAGATACAATCTCCAGCAACGACGTCAAAAACTTAACGCATGCTAATCTATAGCTATGGTAAGTGTACCAGTCGATCAAGTAATAAAGTGAGTGAGTAGAGTATCATCCCTAAAGGATTGAAAAATAAGTACTGAAAAACTCTTTTCCAAACTTTATTTAGAGAATCGATTTATACGTAATAAAAAATAAGAATAAATAAAAAAATAATTAATAATTTGTAAGAAGATAGAGAGGTATAATTATTAGGGTTGAATTCAAGAGCAATAGGTCACTAAGGAAATCAGTTCACCAACTCAGTTAATACAAAATTTGGGCAATTAGATTAATTTTGTTTCATGTGATGGTGGAGTTTCCTAGGATATTCACTACCCTTTGGTCCAAGCATAGTAAAACTATCAATATTTATTAACTATCCTTTGCTCCAGGCATAATTTAAATAAATATTGATGCTTTAAGTTTTGTGAAACCCTCTAATTAAAATATGCTGCATCCAAAGTGCATTAAAATTCTCGCATGCATATGAATCTCAAATTGATTAAAAATACCAGGTATATAAATCAAGAAGCAATAACATAGACGTACTTGATCCGTATCATCTATGTTCACCAAATCAATTAGAAGATAGCCAATAATCTAAAAGCATTAAGAATGAATTTATATACTCCTCATGAATAAAATAATACTAAAATTAAATCATATTGAATATTAAATCAAAAAAGTGGCTACACCTTAGTCTTAGTAAAAAAAATTTAGTTCATGGTAAAAGGAACAAAAATAGCAAATAAAATAAAATGCATGAGAAAATTCAAACAAATAATTGCTTGTTGTTGAATTTTGTCGTCTGTTGCTCTTGGTGTGGAGAATTTGATGAAGGAGAGAGCTGCTTGCTTGATCTTGAAGAAAAGAAAAAAAATAAAGAAGAAAGAAAGAAAGAAAATAAAATAAAAACACTCTCTAAACCTCTCCCTGTTCCTCCCTCTCTATTCTCTATTTCTCTAACTATTCTCTTCTAGGTTCTCTCCCTAAAACAATTCTCTCTCAAAAAAAATATTCTCCTCTTAAAACTCTTGGCAGGAGGCCTTTAAATAGAGCAGGGCCTTTAACGACGAGTTCTGGAAAGAAATCCTAGTGAAAACTAGTTTAAAACTCCTGAAACAACTCAAATTGAAGCCCTGGATCATTTTGGCCATTGATTATGATCAAAGGGACAAAAAACCACTTAAAAACTTTTACAACCCAGATCAAGTCAGATTAAACCTTAGCCATCGGATCAATGTTGATCAACAAATCTGGACCATCAGATCGCACCTCTATAGCTTATTTAAAACTAGGAATCACCACCAGTTGTTGGATCTTGATCGGTAACCGCATCCACCTTCCATCAGTGCCAATTTATCAATCGTCGAATGAAAATCCAAGCGACAACAGCCACCATCTCACCCTGGGCTAGGGTAGACCAGTTGTGAGTCGGGTCTTCCATAGACCACCGACTTCTCTGCCAATCCCATTGCACACTGCCATGTGAAATCCCCAAAATGCCCCATCCAGTGCACTATTCTGGTTCATGGTGGCTCACGAAAATTTCTAACGACAATAGGGTGTCAGCAGTTCGGGCGGGTGGGCGGGCTAGGCCGGTTGAGCCAATTTTTCAAATTGGTTTGGTCTGGATCGGCCGACTTTAAATATATATTTTTTTAATTTTTTTCTTTTCCTTTGAAAATTGATTTTGGTGGCCAATTGAACTCCATTTTGCTTGAAATTTATTTTGTTTAAACCAAAAATTTAAGCTCTTCACATTGGTGGCCTTTTACCTACATAAGATGAATAAAAATATTAAATTCTAAAAAATAAGTTAATTTATTTTATAATTTATTATTTTTATTATGATATTTATAATACTTATCATACTCGATGTTCAGATAGGTCGAATATATGCAAAGCAATATTCTTAGAATCCTGGCCTATGGTTACTATATAATTCATTTCTTTGGCCAATAATGCTTAAGATGACATTGAGTTAGCTATCAACACTCATATAAGTATCCATATTGTATTTTAAAATTTTTATAAATTTTGTGACTCCTCACGAGGATTACCCAAGCCTAGGTTTTGCTAAATTAAAATACAGTGAGACATTTGCTTCCTAAAATTAATCAAGAGTTGTCAATACTATCTTGACTTACACACCAACTTTATAAGTGCTTGACTGTACATAGAAATCTTCCGATCCTATATTAGAAATATAGATAGTTTAGCACCAAAGTACAGTTAGTTGCTTGCAAGTCACCGTAGTGATCTCATATCGGAGAGACACTTATATCTATTATCCTTAACTAGCTACTCTTGATAGTAGAGTGCTATATTAGTCATGTCTAGTACAGATATACTCCTACATCTCACTTGCATGCCATACCAATGTCTCCACACCACTTGGTTACGAGGATAATTAATGCATATGACATATAGCGATCTACACTCGATAAGTTATCATCCTTGTTAATAATTTATCATTTGGTCATAAACAATTTAAGAACCATCTGATAAATCCTCTTTTATCAATTGAGTATGGTTCTAAGGATTTTATCATAACTTTGGAATTCATTTAAGAAAGATAGACCTTTTTATGATGAATAAGCCAAATAACAATTATTATTTGATAATTCATATACTAATTTCAATCATCTACAACTTAAATGATTGACTTTAGGACTCATTTTCTAATAGTTTCTACTTGGACTAAAGCCAATCAAAATAGTATCAAATATCTATCTTCCACATGAGCTCAGAGAATTCTTTATGGATCGGTCAAGTTCTCCTTTTTCATCAATCTTCTAAAGGTCGATGTCATACTGATCTAAAATCAAAGGTGATAGTGATGTAGAGTATGCTAGTCTTATAGAGTATCTTTGGTTCTTTAGTCTGAGCTATGGCTCCAGTGCTACATTAGGATTGGACCATCATTGGAGGGTGCCAGTCCCAGCTTGCTAATGAACTTATGTAACTACACAGCCTACATCACAGCATCAGATGCCATGATGTACTCTATATTACCAACAGAATAGGCTATAGTATTCTGCTTGAAATTTTTCTAGCAGATTGCTCCTCCATATAGGATAAATTCATGATCCAACACTATCCTGCTATCATCTTTATTTGACTAAAAATTGGAATCAAAGTATCCCATAAGTTTTAAGTCAGTTTCTTCTTATATAAGTCACTAAATCTTAATATTTCTCAAATACTTAAGGATTGTCTATACAATCTTTCAGTGGTTCTCATCTAGATCAAATTAGTATATGCTCACTATCTCTAGTGAGTATACCATATCTGGTCTCGTACATAGAGAAATGAGATGACAGCTAAATCTTTATTTCTTACAATATTAGAATATCATTTTTGATTAAGAGAATGTCATCTACAAACAACACAAGAAATAATACTATAGAATCTTTTGTCACTTACAAATGCAGGGTTTTTCTTTGTTCATAACAAAGACATACATTCAAAACATATGTTCCAACTTCAAAATAATGGCCAAATGGGCTTTATTGGTCTCTACCTTCCCGTTTGCGCTATTCTAATCCTTTTTGAAAATCCATTTGTACCCAATGGATTTTATCCTTTTAGCTGAATCAACTAGTGTCCACACACTACTGATTTTTATGGACTTAAATTAGGATTTAATGGCTCCAAGCCACTTCTTAGAGTCAGACTTCTCCATTGCATCCCTATAGGTGATCAGATCCTTATTGTTCTCATTGAGCTCAACAAGATCACCGTCTTAGACCTAGAAATTGAAATATCTATCCAGCTAACATGGTACTCTATCAGATCTTCTTAAAGGTGCCTCTTTAATGGGCTTCAAGTTTGATCTAATCAAATCTGATTCTATAGATTTACTAAATTATGTCAATCCTTTCTAATAGTCGAACTGCCTCAAGTTTAACTTTTTAGGCAACAGTTTCTTCTCTAAGGAACTTTCTTTCCGAAAAGAATGCTCTACTACTGAGAACAACTTTTGTTCTTTAGCATGGTAGAAGTTATAACCCCAAACACCTATCGAACCATGATCTAAGTTTATCTGTGTGCAATTTTTTTGATGTAAGCCTAACAATCCTAAGCCCGAAGGTGAGAAAGTCTAAGTCTATGCCCGATCCATATCCTATATGGAGTCTTTGTGATAGATTTACTTGATGTAAATTTTAGAGTAAAATAAGTAGTCATAAGAGTATAACCCTAAAATAGATAGCCTAATAAAATTACTTCATCAATCGAACCATGTCTAACAAAGTCTAATTTTTTTTTTTTGTTACACCAATAACCTATGGTGTTTCAAGAGGAATCCACTATGAAAGAATCCTATTCTCTCCTAGATATGTCAAAAATTTACTAGATAAGTATTTGCCTCCTCGATCTGATCGAAGAATTCTAATTTCTTTTCTAATTTATTTTTTCACTTCATTATAGAATCATTTGAACATTTCAAATGATTTAGGCTAGACGTACCCATCGCTACATAGATCGTCTATAAACATAATGAAATATTGATATCCTTTTATAGTATTTGAGTTCATAAGTTCACATACATCACTATGTATGAGACTTAGAATTTTATCGGCTTTGTCATCTTTTCTAATAAAAGATGACTTTGTCATCTTTCCTAGAAGACAAGACTCATAGGTCATCAATGGATCACAATCATTGATGTTGAGATTTTTCTCTTAAGCTAACCTATTTATCTTATTCTTGTTAATATAACTAAGCCTATAATGTTAAAGATAGACATCCGTGACATTATCTAACTTGAAATATTTATTAGATGTATACATTATACTAATAACCTATAATAAAAAATATATGTCATTTGTTTGTTATCCATATATTATTGTAACATCATTTATAACGATATCATAATAATCTTTTTTTGTAGATAAATGATGATCATCTTTGTCCAAAAGGCTATCAAAGATCATATTTATTATAAATGATAGACAATAGTGACAGTCACTCTAAATGACAATATTTATATTGAAAATTAGTTCGATAATTTCTAAAGTTAGGTTTGGAACAGGACTTCCATCCTAGACATTCGGGAATCTCTTACTATTTTAAAACTTTCTACTTACTTGTAGTCCTTGCGACAAATTATATAAGACTACCAATATCTAATATCTAGTTAGTAGAATTACAAATAGAGAAATTACAAGATGTTATCATATAACATCCTTGATGAGCAACATCTTGCTCTTTTCTCTTGTTCAGTCGATCAAGATCAAGAAAAGCAAGATATTCAAAACAATACTTCTTCTTATAACCCCGCTTTTGATAGTAGAAGCACTATGCCTGATCTGGGTTAGTCTTAGACTTTTTATTTTTACTGGACTTAGAAGCCCCATCACGAACCCATTCGCACTGTTGAACCAAATTTAATTTTTGATACTAATTATCGAAGTTGAGTTCTATAAGTCAATCACTGTCTAACAGTGAATAGAGCAATTAAGATTTAGCCATAATCTGAAGAATAGAGAATAATGACCTAATATATATGAATTATTTTAAGCCTAGAGACTTGGACTTTAGTCTAAAGATTCTTCCACTATTTTGTATGAATTGGTAGCCTCTACCTCTAATTTGAGAAATTACTTTAATTTTTTAGTAGGTACTAAAATCTACATAGACTACACACAAGCCCGACTTTGGTCGGTCAATCCATGTGGATGTATGGGTAAGTTCTTTAATCAATTATTTCACTAAACAACTTCTAGTAATTTAATTTTGCTCCAAAAATCTAATCAATAGGCTTTGGCCTCCATTGCAAAAGGATTTGGTTAGGTCCAACCATTAACATGATCATACTTTGTGCATCTAACCAATGAATGATTAAGCCCAACTTTGGTTAGTCAATCTAACCATCATTAAAGAGACACTTTTAAGTCATCATATTATAAATGATAATTTTATTAATCAATAAGCACTAGACCTTTGGGCCTCCAATGATTATTGAGTTAATGGATCCATTATCACCCAACTTAATGAGAGGCTATGATTCACTTATCCTCATAATTTTGTCATTTTAAGGATCTAATAATTTTAGAGAATTTAAATTATTAGTAATTTAAGGATAGAGAAGACATGAACCAAATTGCTCTCACTGACTTTACTAAGTCAAATCCTTCCACTGACTTCATAAGTCATTGATGATGACTAGGATTAATTATGGTCCATGGGCACCTAAATCAGTCTTACTGAATAAAATCAATCTCACTGATTTTCTATGTGACATGGGTTAGCATGAATCTATGAGCAATCTAATTAAAAGTTGATTAACCACATTGGCTAGATAAATGAGATCGATGGGAAGGTCTGCCAAAGCTTGCCTTAGACACCATTAAAAATGGCTACGTAAATGGGTTGCCAATTAAAAATCACTGATCTAAGAGTACCAGACTTATCTTAGACACCAATCGATTTATCAATTTTAATTTGGTCTGCCTAAAGACTCGAGCTTGACCACTGAGCCATGATTAATATCTATTTATTAGATGTATGGACTTTGATCAACTTAACTATTGAATTGATCTATAGAAAAGAAATGACCTAATTCTAATTAACTATTAATTAGGTTTGATCAATTTTTTAACTTAGTCCATATTTAATCTAACCCAGTTAATGACCTAATAAAAGCTAACCCATTACCCTTTAATCCATGTTTTATGATATTATCTTAGGATCTTCAAATCACAAACCTAGATTCTAAATAATTACTTAATTCTTAATTAAGTTCAAGACTTATGGGTTGGGGTTTGAATCCTCAGAACTAGTTTCTGATTTCAAGTTTTGACACATTTTCGACATGAAAATAATTTACATTGAATTATATTCAATTCATGATTTTAGATCGGATTTGTTTCAATATTTAGATCATGTCCTTGGGTTTCGAATCTAGGGTTCTATAGAAAGTAAGTTTGCAACTTAAATTCTAAAAGGCATATATGTCATATAGATATATTCTAGATTTAAAAATCAAAACTACATATCCAGCATATATATAAGAGGAACTAGATTAAAATATGAAACACATATTATTTAGATCTTATCTAAATAATTAAAAATTAGATCATAAATCAATTAATCTTAGATTTAAAATATAAGAATAAATCATAAATTATTTTAGATCATATCTAACATATTTATGATTTAAATTACTCACATCAGTATAAACTAGAACAATCTCTCTATTGTAAGGGATAAATCTTACAACAGGACAACCTTATAATCAGTATGTGCGATCCGATATTATTTAGATCTAATCAAAATAATCTAAAATAGATCTAATATTTATTTATTTTAGATTTAAAATAAAAAAAATAAATCATAAATTTATTTAGATCATATCTAACTTATTCACGATTCAAATTTACAGATCAATATATACTAGGATAATCTTTTCATTATAAGGGATTAACCTTACAACAGGACAACCTTATGTCAATATGTACGATCTTTAGAGTTTTATTTTTAGATTTATTTTAAAGCATGAATGATCATGTCATAAAGGAACCTAGAGCTCTAATACCAATGTTGGAAAATATGCAGGGTTTCATGCATATATTTCAAAAAAAAATTTGAAACAAGATGCAGTGGAAGATATAGATTAAACTGTTTAATCTAATAATTCATGTGATCTAATCACTAAACCTTACATCTAGGATCTATGACATATCATGATATGAGCATAAATCTAAAAAATAAAATAGGAATTAGTATTGATCACATCAAAATCTTAGATCTAGAACATTTCTAGAAAAACCCTAGATTATATCTAGATCAAGAAGAGTTTGAATTTCTTACCTTTACATGAGTCGAGAACACTGCGATCAATTTCATTATCATTCTTATTTCTTGGAGTCACATAGCATATCTAGCCTCCATAGGTTGTCCAAATGAAATCGTCACTCTGATCGGAGGTTCGTCGAATGAAGATCCGCTCGAAGTACTAGCTTTTTATAAATTCTTCCTCATGGTCAATCTATAAAAATTTTTTCAAATCTCTTAGATACTCCAAAAGATGAAGAATAAGAGGAAAATAAAAGGAGAGAACCAACTCTTGGATCTCCCAAAAAAAAAATTAAGAAAAGGCTCTAAGAAGACACATCTTCTCTTTCAGGACATCAACCATTGATGTCCTGAAAATATCTCCATGCCAAGACAAGAGGAGACCTTCTCCTCTAGAATTTTTTTCATACCCTATTTTCTTTTCTCTCTAATTTTTCTCAAAGAAAAACCTCACAAAAAGATGGAGAAGAAGGGCTCTCAAAGAAATCCTAAGAAAAGACTTTCTTCTCTTCTTCTTCTCTCATCAGGACATGATCAAATCATGTCCAAAACAAACCACCATGTCCTTGGAGCATCCATTCTCCATGCCCCTCATCTCTTCTTCTCTAATTTTTCTGATAGAAAAACTCACAAAACATGGACAAGAAAAAGGCTCTCAAGGAGAACCTAAGAGAAGATCTTCTTCTCTTCACCTTGTCTTAACAGGACATCATCCATATGATGTCTAAAATAAATCCATCCCTCCAAGAAAGAAGGCACCCCCAATCTCCCATGCCCTCTCAACTTTCTTCTCTTGAATTCTTTTGGAGAACTTGGAGGTTTTCATGCCAAAAAAAAATTTGGGAGGCATCCCTTATTTTAGTGGAAGAGTAGGTCAAAACCTAGTCATAATAGGAAACAAACCAAGGAGTCTTGGTGGCGTCCAACTCTTGGATGCCACCTCTTATAATTTTGGCATGGAGAACCAGAAACCCAACACACAAATTGAAGGAAAATAGGGGTGACAAAATATTTGGGTGTGGAAGAAAAAATTTCAAAGCGAGAGGAGAAGAGTTTTAACAAATTAAAACTCTTACTTAGTTTGACTCATTCAAACTAACTTTCAAATAAGATCAAGTCAAATTTTATTCCAAATAACCAGATATTGGGTGTGGAAGATCTTTCTTAGGTATGGAAAAATATATGTAAACATCAGAAAATAAAAATGTGGGGCATGGAAATTTAGGTGCAAGGGAATAGGAGGAGTCCTAGTCCAACTAGAACTCTCCAATATGGACTACGTCAAAGCCAATTTAAATCTTGTTTAAATTAGATTAAATACAACCTAATTAAATATGATTCTAGTCCAACTAAGAGCCTAATTAAATTAGATTGAATTAAAATTTAAATCTAATTTAAATCCTAACTCGATTAAAAATTAAGTGCACTCAAGTCCTAGCCTAACAAGAAATTATTTTTCCTTATTAATTGGCTTATCCAATAAATCAATTGAACTTAATCCAATTAAATCCAAACTAATTCTAATTAAATCTAATTCAATTAGACTTGATCTCAGTCGGATGGCTTAATCAAATTGAGCCAATTAGTAATCCAATTATTAATCAATCCTCCTGCAATACTTGCACTTGATCATTCATCAATCGCATTGATAATTTGATCATTGAATGATTCTCAAATGTCAATCAACCATCCGATCAGGTAGCAATATCTAATGTATGTAATCCCATAGGTTCGAACCTAAGCTGGTAACATAGAAACTAATTTCTATACCAATCTAAATAACCATCTAATAATGGTATCCGATGTTTGGATAGGTCGAATGTATGCAAAGCAACATTCTTAGAATCCTGCCCTATGATTATCATATAATTCATCTCTTTGATGAATAATGCTCAAGATGACTTCAAGTTAGTTATTAACACTCACACAAGTCATTCATATTGTATTTCAAAATTTTTGCAAATCCTATGACTCCTCATGAGAATTATCCAGGTCTAGGTTTTGTTTAATTGAAACATAGTGAGACATTTATTTTCTAAAATTAATCAAGAGTGGTTAATTCCATCTTGGCTCACACACCGACTTTACAAATACTTGACTATACCCAAAAATCTTTCAATCCTATATTAAAAATATAGGTAGTCTGACATCAAAGTATAGTGAGTTGCTTGTAAGTCATCATGGTGATCTTAGGTCAAAGGAACAATTATATCCATTGGCCTTAGCTAGCTACTCTTGATAGTAGAGTGCTAAATTGATCATATCTAGTACAGATGTACTCCTATATCTCACCAGCATGCCATACCAATGTCTCCATTGAAGGAAAAATACTATTTTTTGTCGCAGGATCGTGCAGATCGGATCAGATTTGGGGAGGATTTTTTTAAAAATTTTTAAATGATCTGACCAAATCTAAGAGTTCTTAGATCTAATCATGATAATCTGATATTAAAAATTAAAAATTAAAATTAAATTAGATTTAATTTAAAGTACCTGATTGGGTAATCTAATTATCCTGCAATGATCCTATTGATTCTTGAGATTCTGGAAGGAGCCATGCACGCACTTGGCCTCTACCGGTATCCACTCTGGCAAGATCTAAATATCTTCTCCTCATAAACCTTTTCTTCAAAAATTAGTTCTGGATCTGATCCGAAGAACCTTCAAAACTATTTCTGAAGATAGTCCGTCCATCACACGAACACCATTGCGTAGATCCTGAATATTATGCCAAAAATCTTGGACTATCTTCTCATATTTGTGTCTAACTTTTTAGACTTGTAGAAGAGAAGAACAAAAAGGATAGAGGGGGCATGGGATATTAGGGATGGCAGACTTTAGGCATGGAAAATTATTTCTTGCATTGAATGCACTTTGATGTGAGAAAGGCTTTTATGTCCAATGCCTGCTTAGAGTCTCTTTTGACCAAAATAACTTATTTATTTTATCATGAGGACTCTAGGACTTATTCTCCATGAAAAACAATCAGATCTCATCTATTTTTTTTCCCAAAAATGATTCCAAAAGATACCAGCATGAGTAGATAAGCAAAAGTCCACTACGCCTAGGACTCTTCCCTCAAGAGTTTGATCCAAATCAAACTCTATCATAACTCAATCTAGACACCTCTAAAAACCATGAAATTTGGTACACCCAATGCATAACTCGTGCTCTATCACACAACCAAAAATTAGATCAAAATAATTTTTAAAAAATTTTTTAAAAGCATCTAATCAAATGACCCTCAATTCTCTCTAATAGGTCAACTTTTGATCCTAGTCCAATTTGACTATAAATGGATTTAATTTCTATAATTAATCTGATCTGAACTTATTCCAGTCAAATGAAAATAAATCAATTCTAAATATAAAAATAAGTCAAATCAAATTTAACTCAGTTGTGATGAATCAGAAAGATTTCAAAAGGAGAAAGTCAAGCTCAATCATGTGCTAGCATGATTACCTTGAACTTGATTGGATCTAATCAAAATCAATCAAACTAGATTAGCTCAATTGATGACATCTAAACCCAAACTCTTATTTGTGTGACCTAGTTAGGTTCAATTTTGTATAGTAATGAGATAAATCGCAATCTCCATCATCAATATCATCAAAACATCTTTCGATGGACCAAAACTTTTCTATTTCATATAATTAGAATGATTGATCATCAAAATTATCCTAATTGCTTCCAAAATCCACTAGTGACACCTAGCAGTATATGGTGGCAACCCATCAAAATTAAAAGCAAACCTCTCGATATAGTTACCTATGTGATTGGGTTCTTCTATCTTGAGCCCCAATAGGATTAGGGTTAAGGTGAACTCGTCAGACCCAATGTCCATCATATGAATTAATCATTCGATTCGAGTCCAATGTGAAATTCTAATAGAAACTCTTTCTATCATCTTCACTCTACCATGGCCATGGGTTTATGGACTTAATCTCATGATTATCATAGGGCTACTCCTCATCTATCGAGGTAGATAGATCTCCTATTGGTGCAATCTAATTCCTAAAATGAATATGCTATAGCCAACATACACCTCAGGATTCTGAATGGCTAGGAGATCGAGTTATGGTGTAGTCAAACTATAACATCCTCAAGGTGAACTATCGATACATCTCAGATCAAAGAACCAGACACATTAATGTAGCATCGAGTCAGTCATCGACGAGAATGTAGGCTTTCTTATGACTACTCGAGATGGTCACACTCAGTGTCCTCATTCTCTAATGAGTATCTATACTCTCACTCTGGTGTCTCCACACCATAGACTTAAGATGCGTCTATCCTAAGAAAGCAATCGTACACCAACCTTCTAAATCGATCACCATCCTCATGATGATCCTACGGTTGGAAGCAGTTTATGAGTTAATTATGAAAATTCATGTCTTAAATTTTCAACTTTTGAAAATATGAATTATCATTATCATTAACTTAAAGGATGTATCACAGATACTTTTAAATACACACTGTAATAAAAAATAACTCATTTATTAATTTATAATCAAAATTATAAAATTATTCTTAGAAGTGTATTATAAGTGACAGTCAATCTGACTTTTAGGACACACATCTAACAAACTCCCACTTGACCTAAAGCCAATTGGCTACAAATCTAAGTCTCATCTTCTCAAGATGGGCTTCGATCTTCTGCTGGCTCAATGGCTTTGTCAGTGGATTAGCCATATTATCTGTAGTGTCGACTCTCTTAACTTTGATGTATCCCTTCTCGAGGTAATCGCGGATGAGGTGGTATCACCACTCGATGTGCTTAGATTTTTAGTGAGACCTCAGCTTCTTAGCTAGGGCTATAGTGCTATTATTATCGCAGTACAGAGGGATGGCATCTGATGGCATCACTCCAAGCTCTACGTTGAACTTCTTATATCAAAATGCCTCCTTTGCAGCTTTTGATGCAGCGATGTACTCTGCTTGCATGGTGGAATCTACTATCATAATCTGCTTGGAACTCGTTCAGCTGACAGCACCACCATTGCACACAAACAGACTTCCAGATGTTGACTTTCGATCATCTATATCGAACATAAAATTTGAGTCTATACACCTCTGGACCTGGAGTTCTCCATTATCAAAGTAAAAATAAATTCTTAGTCCTTCTCAAGTACTTAAGGATACATTTCACAAAAGTCAAGTGCTCTTCATCCGGATTCAACTGATACCTACTCGTGACACTCACAGCATGGGCAATATCAGATCGTGTACATAGCATGGCATACATGAGGCTTCCTATTGATGAAGCATAAGGGATCTTGCTCATGCATTCAATCTCCTCGGGTGTGTTGGGACACATCTTCTTGGAGAGATGAATGCCATGTCTGAAGGGCACCAATCCCCTCTTGGAGTTTTCCATGCTAAACCTCTTTAGCACCTCTTCTATGTACATCTTCTATGAGAAACCCAACATCCTATTTAGTCTATCTCTATAGACCTTAATTCCTAGAATAAAGGATGCCTCTCCTAGGTCTTTCATGGAGAATTTTTTAGACAAACACATTTTGATTGTAGTCAAAATGAAAATATCATTCCCAATTAGGAGAATGTCATCCACATACATAATGAGAAAGACAATAGTGCTCCTACTGATCTTTTTGTAAACATAGAGCTCCTCTTCATTCTTGATGAATTCAAACAATTTGATCACATCATTGAAATGAGCATTCTAGCTCTGAGATGCTTGCTTAAGTCCATATATGGATCTTTACAGCTTGCAGACTTTATGATCAGTATCATTGGATGTGAAACCCAGCGGCTATTCCATATAGATATCTACCTCAAGATATTCATTTAAGAATATCATTTTCACATCCATCTACCATATTTCATAATCGAAATAGGCTACAACAGTAAGCAAATGAATATGAGCATGGCTATTGACAAAAAGTATCCTGATAGTCAATGCCTTCACGCTAATTATACCCTTTTGCTATGAGCCTTACTTTGAATGTCTCTACATTTCTATTGGCACCTATATTTCTCTTGAAGATCCATTTACACCCAATAGGTACTATACCTTCAGGTGGATCTACCAAGGTTCAAACTTAGTTCAAGTGCATTAAGTCAATCTCTGACTTCATTACCTCTAACCATTTCTCAGAGTCGATATCTGATATCGCCTCATTATAGGTTTTGGGATCATCACCATGAACCCTTTTTTCTATGAGGAATATTTTCTCTACATCCTCTGAAATAGTACCTAAGTACCTTTCAAGGGGATGAAAATTTTTTTTTGATCTACGAGATGGATGAGGTAGTGATTGGACTGGCTCAATCTGATTGGTTCCATAGGTTCCTTGGCTCGTGGCTCTTAAGAGATTTTCTCCTTAAGCCTAATCTATCTTATGATGCCATTATCTTGAATAAACTATTTTTCAAAAAAGATGGCATGTCGACTTACAATCATATTGTGATGTTCTAGGAGATAGAAAAATATCCTAATGACTCTTTAGGATATCCAATAAATCGAGCTCTAAAGGATCTAGACTCTAATTTGTCTGCCTATTATCTCTTGACATGGATCGGATAATCCTAAATTCTGAGATGACTAAGACTTAGTTTCTTATCATATCATATCTCATACGGTATGGTATAAACGATTTTAGATGGAACCCTATTCAATAGATATACAGTGGTCAATGGACTAGGTCCCCAAAGAAACTTAGGAAGGTCCGTGAAGTTCATCATGAATCGAACCATATCTATTAGGGTCCGATTTCTCCAATCTAAAATTTCGTTAATTTGAGATATTCTAGGTGGAGTCCATTATGAGACTATGCTATTATCCTTAAGATAGTCTAGGAATTTTTGACTAAGGTATTCACCTCCTTGATCTGATCGAAGAATCTTAATGGATTTTTCTGTTTGTTTTTCTACTTCGAGTCTGAATTCCTTAAACTTTTCAAAAGCTTCAAACTTATGTCGCATCAAATACACATATCCGTATCGAGATAAATCATCGATAAAGATGATGAAGTAGATGTAATTGCCCCTGGCTGGCATATCAAATGGACCGCATACATTAGTATGTACTAGGGCAAGCAGGTCTATGGCCCTTTCCCCATGTCCCACAAAAGAAAGCTTGGTCATTTTTTCATGAAGGCACGATTCATAAATCAGATATGACTCAAAAGTCAATGAACTTAATAGTCCGAATTTCTTCAATTTGTTAATCCTATCTTCAGCTATATGACCTAGCCTAAGGTGCCAAAGAAACCTATCATTTAGACTATCCCTAGGTCACTTTGATCCTATGGCATTCACGTTTTGTTCGATATTAAAAATAGAAACATCAATGTATAACTGATAGAGACCATTTATAAGAAAATCACTTATAATTTTATTTTTTTCAAAAAAAATATTACAATAGTCCTTAAGAAAACTAATTACATAGCCTTCCAGTGCTAAATATGAAATAAAAATCAAATTCCTATTTATTGCAGGCACATAAAAATAATCCTTAAGTACTAAGTCTAATCCTGATGGTAATCGTAGAGGATAGGTTCCCACAGCCACAATAGTCATTTTTGCTCCATTCTTGATGCGTAGGATCATTTCACCATCCCTCAGCCTCCTGCTATCCTCAAGATCCTGCATAGAAGTGCACAAGTGAGCACTAGAACTAGAGTCAAGCATCCAACTAGATGTAGAAAAAATCACAAGATTAGATTCTATAATGAGCATACCTCTAGAAGGACTTGCCTCCTTCTTGTTCTTCAGGCTGGCCAAGTAAAGAGGGCAGTTCCACTTCTAATGGCTGTCAGTGTTGCAATAAAAATATTTTTCTTTGTCAGCGGCCTTCTTCTTTGTTCTTCGGCTCTGCCTCCTTCTTGTTCTTCTTTGCCTCTACCTTCTTCTTCTTCGGCTCTATCTTCTTCTTCTTCTTACCATTCACCTTTTGCTTCTTCGTGGACTTCTTCTTCTTTCCAAAAAACTTTCTCTTGAAAGAAGTCCACTCTACAGCAAGTATTGAGCCTTTAAAACTTTTCATAGAAAGCTCAACAATAACGTATATTCATGAGCTCAGCTAAGGTATTCTAAAGTTTATGCATATGGTAGCTCATGATGAACTGCCCATATGCATCAGTCAAAGACTACAAAATTATGTCAGTCTGTAGATCCTGATCTAACTTGATACTGAGCTTCTTAAGCTCTTTCAAGTCCTTGATCATCATAAGATAATGATCTTGGATTGACTGCCTATCACGCATTTGAGTCTTAAAAAGTCTTTTAGTGATAAGATATTTAGTTGCATGACTCTGTTCACCAAATAATTCTTGTAGGTGAGCCAACATTTGGTAGCTAGTCTTAATATCTTCATATTGGCGCTAGAGCTCATCAAACATTAAGTCCAACTGTAATACCTGGCTTTGTTATCTTCATCCATCTACTTCTTGAGAGTCACTCTCTGATCAGTGGATAGATGGGTTGATAAGATGGGAGGATCCTGTTCCAACACATGAGTCAACTTTTCAAAATCCAAAATAATTTTGAAGTTTCAGAACCAATCCTTATAGTTGGATCTGATCAGTTTGTGGGTGTCCAGGATACGGGCTAGTGGGTTTGATGCAGATATTTTCTTGTAGAGAGTCCAAGTTTCTAGTTAGATTTTATAATTAGACTTAAATAATTTATTTAAAGATTTTATTTTTAAATAAATTAGGCTTTCACTATTTACTCGAATTCCTATACTTTCTTGATACAGATACGAAAATCTTCATGATTATAGATTTCTAGTAGGTGGTGCGATCCCACCAACTGACTCACCACCTCACCTAGCTGTTATTGGTGATGGATCAACCGATGAGTGGACAACTCTTGTTTAATGATTCTCTAATCATAGTGCATCCAAACTTGGTCTCTAATTCATAAATCTTATCATGTCCGAAATATTGATCTACTTCTTAGTTAAGTCAGACCCACCATTTGCATAGGTTGGATTTTTTGTTGGATCTCTCACCGTATCCAAAATATTAAGTCCAACCCATCCTCCAACCCATAGCATCCAATGCCTAATAGATATGGTTGCATCTTCTCGATGCAACTAAATCACTGTATCCAGTCAAGAACAATCAATCCCAAGGACCCGCACATCTACAATAGTGAAAGATCTTAGACTTAATAATTTTTTAGAAAAATTTAATTTAGATCTCTTTAAACTTGACTTGACTTACTCATAATAATTATGACTAACCTAATGGGATGGGTTGGCTCGAATTGTTAGCCACCTCAAATAAGAACTGGATCGACATAAATGGCCAGGTAAGTGAGATCAGTAGAAGGGATATACTATTAACTCGATAAGAATGTATTCAGATCGAGTAGCTTCCAATTAAAAACTAATCGATCGTATCTGCTAAACTTACTTTAGACATCAAATTATCGAATCAGAACCAATTGGATTAGCCTACAATCCAAGCTCGAACCATGGAGCCAAATTAGGTCTTGATTTGATCAAGTCACATTTCAATGTGATTCGATCTTGATCTAGATTTAATCCTATTAGGTTGATCAAATCTAAGCTTTCTTTGATCCTACCTAACTAACTCTTGATTCGATTTGATCAATCGCTAGACCTAATTAAGCTATTCAAGTCCAAACCCAATTTTATGAATATATCTTAGATCTAAAAATTTATAATTTTAGATCTAATTAATTTTATAATCTTAATTCTTAATTAAGTTTTGGATTCATGAACAAAATATGTAATAGAAATCCTAGAATTTTGTAGAAAAATAAGTTCTAATTTCTAATTAAGGATGAACGCGCAGCATCCCTACATGCCATAAGAACATTCCATCGAATGAGAGAAGAGGATCTTTAAATCCTACTTTATTCTTATGACCGGATGGCCATAGAAACTTCTTAATCAAAAATATAATTTTTTATTACAAAACCAGTTAGATCATATAACACATATAAAAAGATCTAACTAATATATGTCTTGCATACATCTCATGTATCATCAATATGCATACTTTCAGATCTAAAATATCACATATTAAATCTAAAAAATAAAATTTTAAATTTGATCATATCAAAATTAAAACTATTCTAGACATCTTATAGAACTATTCTATGACTAGTCTAAGCATGCATCTTTCATATCTCATATGAATGAATCAAAAATTAAAAATTTTAATTTTTATTTTTAGATCTAGTTATAATAATTATAATATTAAAAAATAAAAATTAAATAAATCAAAAATTATATTTAATTAAATTAAATATATGATCATACTAGACTACACATAGAACTATTCAATACCTAATCTAGTCATGCATCTCATACATATTAGATCTAAATTATTTAATTTTTAATTTCTTAATTTTAAATCTAATCACATCTAATGTGATATCTAAAATCTTTTAATATCAAATAATAAATAAAAATAAAATTAAATCTAAGGTTGATTTGGAGAACTACTAATGCAGCTCTGATATCAGTTCAAGGAAAAACACTATTTTTCATCGCAGGATCATACAGATCTGATCAGATCTGAGAGAGATTTTTCTAAAAATTTTTAAATGATCCGATCAGATCTAAGAGTTCTCAGATCTAATCATGATAATCTGATATTAAAAATTAAAAATTAAAATTAAATTATATTTAATTTAAAATA
The DNA here is from genome assembly GCA_006176705.1 of Cocos nucifera. NCBI lineage: Eukaryota > Viridiplantae > Streptophyta > Magnoliopsida > Arecales > Arecaceae > Cocos > Cocos nucifera. The sequence continues at coordinate 128,881 of QRFJ01001142.1, forward strand.
CCCGATTGGATAGTCTAATTATCCTACACTGATCCTGTTGATTCCTGAGGTTCTGGAAGGAGTCACGCATGCACCTGGCCTCTACTAATATCCACTCTGATAGGATTTGAACATATTCTCCTCATGAATCTTTTCTTCAATAATTTGATTTGGATCTAATCCAAAGAATCTTAAAAACTACTTCTGAAGGCAGCCCATCCGTCACACGAACACCGTCGCATTGATCCTGAATATTAAGCCAAAAATCTTGGACCTTCTTCTCAGATTTATGCCTAACTTTTTAGGCTTGTAGAAGAGAAGAAGAGAGAGGATAGAGGAGATGTGGGATATCAGGGATGGCAGACTTTGGGCATGAAAAATTATTTCTTGCATTGAATGCACTTTGACGTGAGAAAGGCTTTTATGTCCAATGCCTACTTAGAGTCCTTTTTGACCAAAATAACTTTTTTTTTTTATCATTAGGACTCTAAGATTTATTCTCCACAAAAAATAATCAGATGTCATCTATTTTTTTAATAAAAAATAATTTAAAAAGGTGTCAGCATGAGTAGATAAGGAATAGTCTACTGCACCTAAGACTCTTCCCTCAAGAGTTTGATCTAAATCAAACTCTATTATAACTTAGTCTAGACATCTCTAAAAATTATAAAATTTAGTATACCCAATGCATAACTCATGATTTATCACATACCCAAAAATCAAATTAAAATAATTTTTAAATAATTTTTTATAAGCATCTAATCAGGTGACCCTTGATTCTCTCAAATAGGTCAACTTTTGACCCAAGTCCAATTTGACTATGAATCAATTTAATTTCTATAATTAATCTAATCTAGACTTATTCTAGTCAGATGAAAATAAATCTATTCTAAATACAAGAATGAGTTAAATTAAATTTGACTTGATTATGATGAATCAAAAAGATTTCAGAAGGAGAAAGTCAGACTCAATCATGTGCTAGCACGATTACCTTGAATCTGATTGAATCTAATCCAAATCAATCAAACTGGTTTAGCTCAATTAATGACATCCAGACCTAAATTTTTATTTGTGTGATCCAGTTAGGTTCAATTCTATATAGCAATGAGGCATGTCGTGATCTCCATCATCGACATAATCAAAACATCTTTTGATGAACTAAAACTTTTTTGATTTATACAATTAGAATGATTGATCATCAAAATCATCCTAATTGCTTCCAAAATTTATCAGTGACACCTAGCAGTATATAGTGGTAACCTATCAGAATTAAAAGTCAACCTCTCGATACAATTACCTATGTAACTAGATTCTTCTATCTTGAGTTTCGATAGGATTAGGATTAAGGTGAACTCGTCGGACCCAATGTCCATCATATGAATCATTCAATTCGAGTCTAATGTGAAATCCTAATAGAAACTCTTTCTATCATCTTCACTCTACCATGGCCATGGGCTTATGGACTTAATCTCATGATTATCATAGGGCTACTCCTCATCTACCGAGGTAGATAGATCTCCTATTGGTGCAATCCAATTCCTACAATAAACATGGTATAGCCAACATACATCTCAAGATTTCGAATGGCTAGGAGATTGAGTTATGGTATAGTCAAACTATAACACCCTTAAGATGAACTATCAATGTACCTTAGATCAAAGAATCAGACATACCACTGCATCATCGAGTCAGTCATCGACGAGAAGGTAGACTTCCTAATGACTACTCGAGATGGTCACGCTCAGTGTCCTCATTCTCTAATGAGTACCTATACTCTCACTTCGGTGTCTCCACACCATAGACTCAAGATATGTCTATCCTAAGAAAGCGATCATGCACCAATCTTTCAGATCGATCACCATCCTCATGATAATTCTACAATCAAGAGTAGTTTATGAGTTAATTATGAAAATTCATATCTTAAATTTTCAACATTTGAAAATATGAATTATCATTATCATTAACTCAAAGGATGTATCACAGATATTTTTAAATACACACTATGATATAAAATAATTTATTTATTAATTTATAGTCAAAATTATAAAATTACTCTTAAAAGTGTATTATAAGTGATAGCCAATCTGGCTTCTAGGGTACACATCTAACATCCATATCACTTGGTTACGAGAACAACCAACGTATATGACATATAGCGACCTACACTCGATAAGTTATCTTTCTTATTTATAACTTATCATTTGGTCATGAACAATTTAAGAACCATCCAATAAATTCTCCTTTATCGATTGAGTATGGTTTTAAGGATTTCATCATAACTTAGAAATTTTTTTTAAGAAAGATAGATCTTTTATGATGAATAAGCCAAATAATAATTATTATTTGATAATTCATATATTAATTTCAATCATCTATAACTTAGATGATTGGCTTTAGAATATATTTTCTAACAAGAACTTTATCACAACATAGGAATTCATTAGAAGATATACACTTGTAATGAAAAATACCAAAATAAATATTTTATTTATTATAAATTATTTATATTTATAAAATTAGCTCAACCATCAACAAGCTGATGATTATCTTTGGGATACATTTTCTAGTAGATTATTGGTTCCAATATCAAATCTATATTCTATATGTGAGGGTTGATTATATGGAGATGGCAAGATAGGTTCTTCATGAAATATCCATTCAATATATACTCAAACAAAACCATTCCATATCAAATATTCTTCAATAGTTTATGGATCAAGAGAAGTATTATTTACACATTTTGGGCATGTACAAAAATCTTCTCATTCATTGATTCTTTCTCAATAGCAAATTTAATAAAATTTTGAACTCCATCGAAATAATCTTTATCGGATCTTGGCTTGTTTATCTAACTTTTATCCATTGTATTAGAATAATAATTATTATTCTCTGATACCAACACACTACATAATAAAGCACAAGAAAAATAAGCAAACATAAAAAAAAATAAAATATAATTAATTCTAGCAACTAAAAATATATTATTACAAGCAGCTCCATACCATATAAAAGAAAAGCTATATAGTACAATTTTGACAATCACCATATGTAAAACTATTTGAAATGGAGGATATAAAGCACATGTGTGTAGTACATGGCATGTCTAAGTGTTGTTTGAGTATGCATGGATATAAAGCATGCATCCTTTTGTGCAATGGAAGAATCTAAATCCATCTTTACAAGCACCAGTTGCTGCACTTTTAGAATAGTGATAGCAGCTAGAGTTTTTAAAAGTTATTTTCCTAAGAATCTTGACTACATGGTCCATTTTTCCTTTGGATCAATTATGGAGTGATGAATGTGTTAAGAAAGTATCCTAAAACCAATTGTATAAGCTATAAATTATTGTATTATGGTATATGTATATAAATTAAACTTTATTAATATAAGTTATTTTTGGTAGTTCATCATATTGCATCTTCTTGGAACTTCTTTTATGATAACATCCTTAGAACTATAAATGATTGATAAAGAAGGATTTATTGAATAGTTCTTAAACAATGTTCATGATCAAATGATAAGTTATTATCAGGATGATGATGCTTATCGAGTGTAGGTCGTTGTATGCCATATGGATATTCTCTTAACCAAGGAGTATGAAGATACTGGTATGGCATACAGGTAAAATGTAGAAGTACATCATCACCAAACAATCTTATCTATGGAGCGCTCTGCTGTCAAGAGATGCTTGCGAAGGATATAGATATAAGTATCTCTCAAATTTGAGGACACCATGGTAACTTGCAAACAACTCATAGTGCTTTAATACCAAACTACCTATATTTCTAATATAGTGATGGAAGATTTTTAGATACAGTCAAGTACTTATGAAATCGTGTTTGAGTCAGGATGGGATTGATCCCTCCGAATTATAGAAGATGATTTATCACTATATTTCAATATAGTAAAACCTTGGCCAAAGTAATCCATATGACTATCATAGGATTTAAAAGATTGAAATACAATATGGATGATTAATTTAGGATTAATAGTTAATCCTAGGTCATCTTAAGCATTTAGGATCAAAAGGATGAATTGTGCAAAAACCATATGCCAAGATTCTTAAATATTGCTTTATAATCATTCGACCTATCCAGACATCGGGTATCATTACTAGATGATCACTTTGATTAGTGTATGAAGTAGTTTCTATACTATCGCCTTAGTGTTCGAATCTATGGAATCAAGCATATAAGTCATGCAATGTAGAAAAGAATTGACTTGATGTCCATATGTTTAATTTAGAAGTGATTGACTTGATTGAATAAATAGATTTACTTAATTAAGAAATTAAGTTAATGGTCATACGGAGTTGAATACTAGCTATGCCTAGCTAGCACTGGCCATAAAGTTCAGTTTTAATTTTAGAGATGAGTTTGACCTGATATGTGATCTGAGATTTGATGAGAGATTGATTTCAAGTCATGATTATTTTAGATTAGATCTAATTTAATTGGGCTTGATTTAATTAAGGCTAATTAGGTTAGTTATCCAAGTTAGACTTGGACCTAAATCCTAATTTGATTTGGGTTAATCAGTCAAAGATTCCTATTCTAGGCGGGGCAGGCCATCCACCTTCGAATGGTGCTGGTTCATAGGATCGTGAATGGATTCGCCTCTAGCCTCTAGGCACATCAAAACTGCATGAGTTCACCGGGGTGGAGCACGGTCCACCAAAATTGACATAAGTCAATAGCTCATGAGCCACGTCTTTCTTAGAGGAATAAGATAAGAAGACCTTCATCGAGAAAGGATGTCTATTCTTCGCTTGATGAACTCATATGCTATGGAATCACCACTTGTAAAGAGGGAAGAAGAACCTTTGGCAAGCGAGGATCCCTTTTCTATCAAGGGGAGAGAGGAAACATGAATCAAATCATTTTCCAAGGATAGGACTTCACTTTGACTAATGGAATCGGCAAAAGCTCTTCTATGTTGGCTATCCTTCCTGATGATGGCTCATCTTGTTTAGCCCTCAAAATGGTAATAGCCAAGAATGGCCTAACATGAAGGCGAGGCACCCCGTTGGCAACAACCATGGTAGTAGTTGTGGAACTACTGGACCAAGATAGGACAACCTATTGTTCCTACTCCTCTTTCTTTGCTTTGGGAATGGAGGTCCTACGGTAGGTAACAATAGGCACAAGCAAACCTTTAGCCCAATTGTGAAAGTCTCCACTATTCGTTTGGTCCTCTCCATAGCCATTAATAATGATTGGCCTGTGCGACAACTTGATGTCAAAAATGCTTTTCTCCATGGCATCAGCCTATTCAAATTGAATTTGAATCAGATTCAAATTAGATTCAAATTAGACCCAATTTAGACCAAATTTGATTTAGTCAACTAGTGGCTTTGACCACTAAGAATCTCTCTCATGTGTGGCCAACCAAGATGGTGTTGGGTTCAGCCCTAATCCTTGGTTTGGGTGGCACAAAGAAAGGATCTATAGGTGGCACCAATTAAGTTTTCTAATTGGATTAGGAAATCATTTAAGTCTCCTGCTTAGATAAGGATTTAACTGGTCAAATTTGATTTGATTAAGGAATCCTAGCCATATGATGATTCTATGAAGTCTTGGGCATCAACTATAAATAAGAAGGAGGGCTCTTGGGTGTATGATATAGGATCCATTGCTCTTGGGCCTGAGCTAGGCTAGGCATGGAGAAGTACTAGGATAGAGCTCTTCTTCCTGGCATGATGTTTTCTTGGTGGGAGACTTGGTCTTACTGCCCCTCCACTCTTCCTCTTCTCCGATGTGATGCTTAATCACATCTCTCTCTTCAGTGTTGTGTGCCATAAGTGGGATGTACAGGATCTGTGCTTTCAGATCTCGTGAAGCAAAGTTGCAGAATTTTCAATATCTCGATCATCTTTCCGCGACACATCGAGGTATGTTTCATAATTATTATAATTTTTCTTAATTTAAATCTATTCTCCCTAGTTAAGATCCAAATTTAATTTGGATCTAGAAAAGTTTTTCTTTGACTAGTATCAGAGCCAGGTTTGATCTATATGGGATGAAAAATCTGGTTGCACTGAATTTCATATCTAAATTATCACCAGAATTTTTTCTTCAAATCAAATTAGTTTTGAACTTCATTTCTTTAAAATTTTGATCTGATGTTGATTAAATTTCAATATAGAGGAATTAGATCTGATATCATAATTTTTTTATGAGTGATTAGATTGTTACATGTCTGGTTCTTTATGAAAGATGAGATCTATTTTGAACAGAATTTTTTTTTATAAAGTTTAGTTTATTGTTTAAATCAGATTTTAATTTGTATCTAGATTAATTTTGAATAGATTTTTGTGCTAATTTAGATCTAAAATAGAAGATTTATATGATGTATAAATTAGATTTAGATTTGAATTAATTTATGATATGATGATATGATCATATCTTTTAATCACTGTAGATGAAACTTCTGCATGTTATCCTAATTCTGCAAGTGAAACAAACATTATATATATATATATATATATATATATATATATATATATATATATATATATATATATAAATAATATTGTGTAGAATTTTTTTTAGTAACCAATTAATTGAATTGAGTTGATCACCATGCCCGCCAATTGTAAGAAGAAGGAATTAGATCCCTCTATTGCCCAATCGTTAGGGTTTCTCTTATGGTGTGTACGGGTGCCACTGTGATTACATCTCATAAGAGTAATTTAGATCTATTTAATTCATATTTAATGACTAAATTATGATATAAAAAATTAGTTTTAATATCCTTAATTATGATTAAACATGAACATATGAAATAGACCATAAAAGAACTACATGTTTTATGCTATTATTTTAAACAATTGAAATTGTTTCAACTCCACATTTAATTGAGAATTCAAAGTAAAAACATTAGATCTAGAATTGAGATTTTAAGATCTAATGATGTTACATAAACATGGATATGGGCTAGCTTGAATCAGGTCCATTAACTGGATTAGACTTAGGGTTAGAATCAATTATGGACCTAATTGGGAAATTGACTAAATCTAACCAAGAGTTGAATTAGATTAGGTCAAATTTTTTCTAGATCAAATTCAATAGATATAGACTGATCAAGTTCAAAATTTTGATCATACCAAATAGATCTAATTGTTACTTAGTGGTCGAGCCCGAGTCGTTATGTTGACATAATCAAAACTTATTGATAAATTAGTGTCTAAGATAAGTTTGGCAGTTCAATCGATGGTTTTTAATTGACAGTCCACTTACCTAGCCATTTTGATGGTATCTAAGGCAAGCCTTAGCAGACCCTCCTATCGATCTTACTTTTTTAGTCAATTGAGATTTGAGTTAGGTTGCCTAATGATTTGAGCCAATCCATGCCATTAAGGTAAATAAGTATGACTGATTTAGGTGCCCGTGGATCAATTTATCTTATGACTTGGTAAAGTCAATGGGAGGATTTTTTGAAATAACTAGTCGGTCTCTTCTCTTATTCTCAAACACAATAATAAAATTCTTTAAATTATTAGGTCCTTAAAATGATAATGCTATGGGGATAACAAGATCATAGCCTCCTATTAAGGTGGATGGTAATGGATCCAATAGTCTAGTTGAGCATTGGAGGCACTGCACTCCTGGTGTTCACCTAATTATTAGAATTATCATTCATAATATGATGATTTAGTTGTGACTTTCTTATGGGTGGTCAGGTTGGCTGAGCCACACTCAGGCCAAATCACTTGTGAGTTAGATGCACTGGGTAGGTCATGTTAATGGTTGGACCAAACCAAACTTTCAATGGAGACACCACATGCCTGCTATAGAGATGTCTGGGTTAAAATTATTACTAAAAATTATTTGAAAAAATAATTGGTTAAGAACCTACACATAGATGCATATGCATTGGCCAAGCCATACTTGGGCCCATATGTAGTCTATGTGGATTCTAATATCTACTAAGAAATTAATGTAATTTCTTGAATTAGAGATAGAGGCTACTAATTCATATAAAATAGTGGAAGAACCTTTAGAATAAAGTCTAAATATTTAGGGTTTAATAATTCATATACTGATAGGTATTATGTTCTCTTTTCAGCAAGATGACTAGCACTTTATCACTCTGATTACTATTGGATAGTGACAAGCTTATGGGACCAAATTTTGATAGTTGGTATCAAAAGCTCAAAATTATTTTAGAGCTTGAACAGATCCTATATATTCTTACAAATCCGACACCTGATGAACTTGCTACAATATGCATGGTATGGTAAGAGATACTTATCAGAGTAGCTCAATGACTATACAGCTGTTCGATGCATCATGAGGGCTATCATAAATGATGAGTTCAGCCAAAAATTCGAGGATGCTCAGCCAGAGAAAATGTTTCAAATGTTGAATGATTCCTTCGATATCCCTGAGGATGCAGAGAGGAACAAAACATCTTGTGCTGTGTTCAATGCCCGCATGCATGAAGGGGCATCAATTACTGATCATATACTGTACATGATTGAACAAATCGAGCATTTTAGCAAACTTGATTTTTCTCTACATAAATAGTTGGGCAAGGATGCAATTTTGAATTTGCTTCCTAAGTCCTACCTTTTCTTTCTCAGTCATTATAGAATGACGAAGCTGGCAGTAAACTACCATGGTTTGCTAGGATTACTGCAAACTTTTGAAAAGTACCATCAACTCTTGAAAGAGCCAGTGCATGTGATAGGACAGTCATCAACAGGTCGTCCCTTTAAGAAAGGAGGAAAGAAAAAGAAGAAGGTGCACAAGAATAGTTCTAGGGAATCTAAATCCAATCAGCCCAAGAAGCCCAAAGCTAACCAGAGTCGGGCAGAGTGCTTCTCCTGCAAGAAGCTGTGTCACTGGAAGAGGAACTATCCTCTTTATATAGCATCCCTTGATCTAAACAGGCCAAAGAGGACTAAGCAAAAGGTTGCTGAACAAAGAACTTATATGATGACATCTTATAATCTCTCTATTTATAATCTACTATCTGGGTATTAGATACTGAAAGTCTTATTGATATTTATAATTTGTTGCAGGAACTTCAGATTAATAGCAAGTTAGAGGATGGCAAGTAATTCCTGAACATTGGAGATGGAAGATCTATTCCAATTCTAGCCTTAAGAATAGTTTAGCTTGTTCTCAATTCAAATATCATTTCTTTAGAAGATTATCATTATTGTCCATCTTTTCTTTTAATGTTATTTCTATAGGCCATTTGGCCAAGAATAGTTGATGTTACTATAATATGCGGATAATTAAAGAATGATATCTATATTTTATCACAGTCTATTAGGGTAATATACACATCAAACAAATGTCTAAAGTTAGATAATGTCAACAATACCTACCTTTGGCATTGTCAGCTAGGTCACATAAATAAGAATAGGATAAATAAATTAGCCAAAAGAAAAATTCTTGATTTTAATGATTGTGAATCATTGTTCACCTATGAATCATGTCTTCTTGGTAAGATGACAAAGTCATCATTTAAAAAAAATTATGAAAGAGCTGATGATATTCTAAATCTAATACATAGTGATGTATGTAGACCCATGAATATAAGTGTACAAGGTGGATATAGTTACTTCATTACTTTCACTGACGATCTATCAAACTATGGGTACATCTATCTTATGAAGCATAAGTCTAAATCATTTAAAATATTTAAATAATTTCATAACAAAGTAGAAAAATAAACTAGGAAGAGTATTAAAATTTTTGAATTAGATCAAGAAGGAGAATACCTCACCAATAGGTTTCTAACCTATCTAGAAGAGAATGGGTAGGGGTGTGCATTCGATTTTTTTGGTTCAAACCAAACTAAAATTTTGAAAAATCAAATTTTCAAACTTATAATTTACAGAACTAAAAATCAAACCAAAGTAGCCTAAAATTGAACAAACCAAACCAAAATAATTTTGAATCGATTTAGTTTGGTAATTCGATTTTGGACATCTCTACGCTAAGCTTTTGATTTTGATTTGAACTTATTAAGTTCTTTAAAAATTTTATTATTTAAGCTATAGAATTATACTTGAATTTAGTATTATTATTTAAATTTAAATTAATAATAAATTATTTTAAGAAAGCTTAATTCAATAAAATTAGCTCAAATTTTTTGTAATCTATCAATATAATATTCATCATTAGTCATCTATTTTGATTTTCGTTTAATCAAAGTTATCAAATTAAAAATCAAAGACCAAATCGATTAAAAAACTTTGCTTTGATTTTAAATTGAAACCAAAATTTTTAGAAGAAAAATCAAACCAAATATCGAAATAATTAATAGTTTGGCTCGATTTTTGGTTAACTGAACCATTTACACACCCCTAAGAATGAGATTCTCTTATAATAGACATCTCCTGGAACACCACAGCATAATAGTATATCAAAAAGGAAGAATCAAACTCTATTGGATATGGTTTGATCCATGATGGAGTTTCCTAGTCTATTGATCATCTTTTGGAGATTTGCACTTGAGTCTACATGCTATGTTCTTAATAAGATTCTAAGCAAGTCTATCACTAAAACACCATATGAGATATGGACAGAGCATAAGTCGGTACTATCACACCTGAGGGTTTGGAGATGTCTAGCTTTTTTAAAATATTTAAAGATAGATAAGCTTGAACTAAGATCTAATAAGTGCTTGTTCATAGGATACCCAAAAAAAACTAGAGGATATTACTTCTACCTTACTGAAGAACAAAAGATATTCATCAGTAGTAGGATAGTCTTTTTAGTAAAAAAGTTATTTAGAAAAAAAACTAATGCCAGTAGGATTGAACTTGGTGAAGCTCATGAGGTAGAAGAACTGACACAATCATATACAGAACTAAATTTGATTAGAGAATCAAATCTAGAGCCCATTATAGAGGCATCTTCGAGGAGATCTGGTAGAGTACCATGTTAGTTGGATAGATACTATGATTTATTGGTTCGAGATGGTGATCTTGTCGACTAGATGAGAATGATGAGGATCCGATCATCTATATGGATGCTATGCAAAGACCCAACTCTAAGAAATAGCTTGATGCCATGAAATCTGAAATGGAGTCCATGAAGATCAATGGTGTATGGACACTCATTGATCCACCTAAAGGGATAAAATTCATAAGATGCAAATAGATTTTCGAAAGAAAAAAAGGAGCGGATGGAAAAATAGAGACCTATAAAGCCCATCTAGTTGCCAAGAGATACCATCAATATTATGATATTGAATATGATAAGATATTTTCTTCTATGGCAATGCTCAAGTTTATTTAGATTTTACTTGTAATAGCAGCATATTTAGATTATGAGATCTAGCAAATGGATGTCAAAATCATTTTTCTTAATGGAAAGCTGGAAGAAGAGTTGTATATAATACAAACTGAAGGGTTCATATCCATAGATAAATTTAAAGTGTGCAAGTTAAATAGATCCATTTATGGACTGAAGCAAGCTTCCCAGAGTTGAAACATGCATTTTGATAAGATGATCAAAATGTATGGCTTTGTTAAGAATGAAGAAGAGCTTTGTATCTATAAATGGGCAAATGATTTTGTAGTTGTATTTCTTATACTGTATGTCGATAATATTCTCTTAATCGGGAATAACATCCCTATATTACGGGAAATAAAGATATGGTTGTCATCTCAGTTCTCCATTAAAGATTTAGGAGAAGCATCCTACATCATAGGGATGAAGATCTATAGAGATGGATCTAAAAGACTGCTTGAGTTGTCCTACTTTATGTACATTGATGTATACTATGTTGAAATAGTTTAGCATGATGAATTCCAAGAAGGACTATCTTTTGATAGGCCAAGAAATTATTCTCTCTAAGAAGGATTGTCCAACAACTTCTGAAGAGAGAGAGCATATAAACAGAATCTCATATACCTCGGTAGTAGAATCTATCATGTATACCATAACATGTACGAGATTGGATATGGTCAACTCACTAGAGGTAGCAAGTAGGTACTAGTCTAATCTGGATGAAAACCATTGGAAGGTTGTAAAGACAAACCTTAAGTATTTAAGAAATACTAAGGACCAATGGCTCATTTATGAAAAATCTAACTTAAAACTTATGGGATATATTGATTTCAGTTTTCAGTTAGACCATGATGATAGCAAGAGTGTGTTGGGATACATATTTATCCTAAATAGTGGAGCGATCCATTGAAAATGTTCCAAACAGCACACTGTAACTGATTATGTTTGAGAGATGGAGTACATTATGGCATCCGATGTTGCCAAGAAAGCTATTTGATTGCAGAAGTTCATCGACAAGCTAGGAGTGGCACCCTCCATTGATGGTCCTATTCTATTGTATTATGATGGCACTTGAGCCATAGCTCAAGCGAAAGAATTGAAATCGCATCAACAAACCAAGCACATTCTGTGTTGCTATCATCTTATGCGAGAGATCTTGGATCGAGGTGATGTCAATCTTTAGAAGATTGATGAAAAAGAGAACCTGGCTAACCCATTAACTAAAGTCCTCGAAATCAAAGAGTTTGATGATCATAAGATGAAGATGAGTATTAGATACTATTCTAATTAGCTTTAGTCCAAGTGAAAGTTTGTTAGAAAAAGTATCCTAAAGCCAATTGTCTAAGCTGCAGATAGTTATATTATTATATATATATGAATTAAATTTTTATTAATAAAAGTTAGTTTTGGTAGTTCATTATATTGTATCCTCTTGGAACTTCTTTTATGATGAAGTCCTTAGAACTATAAATGATCGATAATGGAGGATTTATCAAATAGTTTTTAAACCATGTTCGCAATCTAATGATACGTTATTATCAGGATGCTAATGTTTATCGAGTGTAGGTCATTGTATGCAATATGAATTGGTTGTCCTCTTAACTAAGGAGTGTGGAGACACTGGTATGTCATATAGGTGAGATTTAGGAGTACATCATCGTTGAAGAGTGCCTCACCTACAGAGCACTCTACTGTCAAAAGAAGCTAGCAAAGGATATGGGTATAATTAAGTATCCCTTAAACCTGAGATCATCCTAATGACTTGCAAGTAACTCATTATACTTTGGTACCAAACTATCTATATTTTTAATATAGTGATGGAAGGTTTTTGGGTACAATCAAGTACTTGCAAAATCGGTGTATGAATCAAAATGAGATTAACCCCTTTGGATTATAGGAGATGATGTATCACTATATTTCAATTTAGTAAAATCTTGACCAAGGTAATCCATATGATTGTCACAAGATTTGAAAGGTTGAAATATAATGTGGATGACTAATTCAGGGTTGATAGTTAATCATAGGTCATCCTGAGCATTCAAGGTCAAAGGGATGAATTATGCAATAATCATATGCCAAGGTTCTTGAATGTTGCTTTATAATCATTCGACTTATCCGAATGTCGGATATCGTTGCTAGATGGTCACTTCAATTAGTATAAAAAATAGTTTCTATACTACCAGCTTAGTGTTCGAACCTATGGAGTCACACACATAAATCATGCAATGTGGAAAAGAATTGATCTGATGTCTATATATTCAATTTGAAAGTGATTGACTTGATTGAACAAATAAATTTACTTACTTAGAGAATTAAGTTAATGGTCATACAGAGTTAAATACTGGCTATACCTAGCTAGCACTAGCCATGAGGTTCAGTTTTAATTTTGGGGATGAGTTTGACCTAATATTTGATTTAAGGTTTGATGAGAGATTGATTTCAAGTCATAATTATTTTAGATTAGATATAATTTAATTGGATTTGATTTAATTAAATCTAATTGGGTTAATTATCCAAGTTACACTTGGAACTAAATTCTAATTTGATTAGGATTAATTAGCCTATTCGAATTAAGTTCAAATCATGTTCGAATCGGATTCAAATTATATCCAATTTGGACTAAATTTAATTTGGTCAACTAGTGGCTCTGATCATTGAGATTCTCTCTCATGTGTGGCCAACCAAGATAGTGTTGGGTTTAGCCCCAATCCTTGGTTTGGGCGGCACATAGAAAGGGTCTATAGGTGGCACCAATTAGATTTCTTAATTGACACTACTTCAAAATGGGATTACTACAGCACTTACCATTGCAGCATTTCGAAAACTGCAGCCATAGGCTCTAAGGCAGTGGTTACTATGAACCGCCGTCATATGTCTATCCTATAGCAGCGATTAAAATAAACCACTACCATAGGTTGACCTATATAGTGGTTATGAATAACCGCTACCATAGGTCTGACCTATGGTAGCGGTTATGAATAACCATTGTAATAGATTGGATATATGGCCGCGGATATGTAACCACTTTCATAGTCTTGATCTATGGCAGTGGTTATGCATGATGCCATTGGTCTAACCTACAATAATGATTATGTATAATCACTGTGCTAGGTAAAATCTATGGCAACAATTTACTTAATCACTGCTATATGTCAAACCTATAGCAGCGGTTATTTATAACCACTGCCATCGATCCTAACTATTACGACGGTTATCAGTAACTACTGTTATATATTTTTTTATATTTTTCTCTAAATATGCTATAATTCTAAAATTTAATTTTCATCTTCATCATTCATTATCTAAATAATTATCATTAGAGTGTCATCATAAAAGATCTCATCAATCCGATTGTTTTAGCTATGTCAATCAATAAAATTTGATTTCATCAGCCATGAAAAACCATATATTAATTTGATTCGTAAAGACCATCGATAGGTCCAAAAACTTGCTACGATGATCTCAGTGAAGTTTGTAGTATACTATAAAAGTTTTACTTTAATCAGATATCATTATCATAGTTAATTTAGCATGAAATAATTTCGATCATTAAATAAAAAATAAATGATTAAAAGAGCATCAAAAGAAGTATGATTATAAGATGATTTTTTAGATAAATGATCTTTCCTAAAACTTTAATCATTTTGTATGATGATGATCATAAAATTTAAATCATTTCTATATGAACTATTCACGTTAAGCAAATCTTGCAAAAATACAAGCATAATAACTTAAGGAGTTTAAGAATGAGTATCAAGCAACATATAGTTTTGGATCATTCTTAGATGTGCGATTTGAATTTTATAATCACTATCATAAAAATGATTAAACTAGTAGTCAAAATTATTTATCTAAAAAATTATCTCATAATCGAACGTCATTTAGTCTTTTAATTATCCGTTTCTCATTTAACAATCAAATTTATTTTATACTAAACTGATCATGATAACGATATCTGATTGAAGTAAAACTTTAATAGTATGCTACAAATATCACCAAGATCATCGTTGCAGATTTTTGGATCCAACAGTAGTCTTCATCTATTAGATCATCATGCCATCGTTCGTGGTCATTGAAATCAAATTTTACTGATCGATGAAGCTAGGGCGATCAGATTGAGGAGGTCTTATGTGACGATACTCTAATGATAATTATTTAGATAATGAATGGTGAAGATGAACTTTAAATTTTAAAATTATACTATATACAAAGAAAAATAAAAAAGTTTAATTAAACTATGGCAGCGATATGAAAATCGCTTATGATAATGGTTCGAAAATTGCTACCATAGATTAGATCATTTCGCCTATGAAAGTGATTTGAAAATCGCTTATGGTAGTAATTCAAAAGTCGCTGCTATAGACTAGGTCATTCCCTCCTGGCCCATCTCATTTTCATTTTTTCTCTCTGAGCTCTCTCTCTCCTCCCTCCTCTCTGCCACTGGTAAGTTCCTCCTCCCTCTCTCCCTCTCTCTCCCTCCTCTCTACCGTCGGCCCGCCACCACCGGCACACTTATCCCCGACTTCCATCAGTCGGCCTTGCCTTCTCTTTCTTCCCCGATCGGTGCTGCTTCCTCCTTTCACGATTGACCCCACCTCCTCTTTCTTCCTCGGTTGGCCCTGCCTTCCTCTTTCCTAGCTTGCCCTGTCTCCTCTCTCTTTCTCTCCTCTCTTTCCTTGGCCCGACTCATCGCTCCTGCCCCCTCCCTCTTGCACTGCCACCGCCGCCTTGGCCTCCCTACTCTCTCTCTTTCTATCTCTCTCTTCCCTTTTTCTCTCTCTTTCCTCTTTCTCTTTGTCTCTCTTCTCTCTCTGTCTCTCTCCATATCTCACTATCTCTGTCTGTCTCTCTCGTAGGCTATCTCTAGTGCCGCCCCCTTCCTCTAGTGTCACTACCACCGTTGCCATCGACAGCGACCCTCAGAGTTCTATGCAACCCCCTTCCCACAATCGTAGGTATGATTTTTTTATTTTATTTTATAATAATATTTATTAATTATTATTTATAATATTTATAATAATATTTATAATAATTTTTAAAGAGAACCTCCATCGATGGGTTCTGGGGCATGCTGGTGGTCGTGGGTCATGCCGATGAGTAAGAGAACTCCTATCAGTTGGTTCTAGATCAGATCGTGCCGTGTGGCCTTAGGCCATGCCATGTTGGCAGCCATAGATGGCTCTAGGCCATGCCAATCGGTAAGAGAACCCCCACCGATAGCTTTTGGACCATGCCGACAGGTTCTGGGTTATGCTGGCGGCCTTGGGACATGTTGTGCCATGCTGGTGGGTTCAAGGCCATGCCGATGGGTTATGCACCATGCCGTGCCATGTCGATGGATTCTAGGCCGTGCCATGGACTGTGTTGGCAGGTAAGCTAAAAACACCCGCCAGTGGGTTCTGGGCTATGCCAGTGGGTTTTGAATCGTGCTAGTAACCTTAGGCTGTACCATGCCGGCTAGTAAAAGAACTTCCATCAATGGATTCTAGGCCATGCCAGTGGATTCTTGACCATCAGATTTTATGCTATAGCTTGGTAGCTGGATGTCAAGGCATGACGGTGGTGGTCGCTAGGAAGGCAGCGATTGCTACCGGGAGCTGCAGCCCGGAGCTTCATCCTCTATCCTCCGGCCATGAGTGGAACTTCCATAGAGATACATTTGAGTGATGGTTCATGGGCTATAAAAGCAGAGTTTTAGCTTTATTACTTTCTCATCCAGACACCTCTAACTCTAGTAATGTTCTAGTATAAATATTAGAGTTTATTTATAGATGTAATTCATGTTCATATCTTGTTGCTTTTATTTATTGCATTGTATAATGATAAATCTATCAATTGATTAGTGTACATAATCTCTTCGGCATCCATATATTTATATATTTTTGTATGGATGAAAGAATTAAGTATAATGATCAATTGATTATCCAAATTAGATAATTTAGAAATTATAAATAATTCTATAGATATTTATAGTAATCAAATAGTATGCTGAGAGTTTCGAAAGAAATTTTGACAGTATTTCTCTTTTATTCTTCCTACATGGAAGAACTAAAGAAAAATGCTATCAAAATTTTTTCGATCCTTATTATATATCATTTAATTACTATAATGAACCTATAGAATTAATATAATTTTTAAATAGGATAGAATCTATCTTTACCTATTAGTTGGTAATAACATATATTTATTGCATATCTAAAAATAATATTTAATATAAGTTTCATACATGATATTTATTTTAATCCCTATTTATAATGTATTTTTTATTTATAATGCATATTTGTTTATAATGCAATGGTATATAGTGTAAGTTCCACACATGATTTAATTATAGTATCACTATTTTTATAATAGATAAGGGATGGATGAAGTTTAGTAGGCTCTCGCTAGAATATGAGGCTAGACTAATATTATTGCTTAACATGTTATATTGGTTAATGTTTATTAATATTGTAGGTCACGATGGCACTAAAATGCTATCTAGCTTTCACCCCAATCCCTTGGTGGGCTATGTGAAGCTCCACATCTAAGTCGTAGTTGGAGCATACTCCATCTACCTCCGCATTGACTTCGACTTCGACTGCCCAAGCACCACCGACATCTACTCCATTGATATTTCCTACTCCATCGGCATCTGAGCCTCTTCGTCAGCCATATCTTCGGTACATGCTCCATCCATTGATGAGTTTTCATTAGCATCCATGTCACATGATCCGATGGCCAATAAGAGTAGATTTTTATTATATTATTTATTTATTTATTTATTTATATAGTTATTATATACTTTTATATATTTATATAATATATTTTTATTATAGGTGCGTCATTCAATTGAATATTTTGCAATCCCATACGCATGCCGCATGTGTGGAACCACTAGCATTAGATCATGGTAGAGTATGATTGAGAGGGGAAGCCAGTCGAGATGACCGCATAGGAGATGTATTTTTTTTTGGAGTGCTTGTGAGATGCTCCGATATTATTTCTTTTATATCCATAAACTGGCAATTAATGGATGCTAGTGTCAGGAACTGGGTGTGGGAGGAGAAATACGTAAGTATATATTAATTATATTTATGCATTTGATATGTTTATACTATATTTGATTAGAATAATTTCAAAACTAACTTCTAATAATTTTTTATAAAGAAGGTATGACTTTCTAAATTATAAGCAGGCTCGAGATGCCTATCTGCAGAAGATTGAAAAGTTGTACTAGAACTACAAGATCAAGATCCATAGAGGATGGCTCGAGCACTGACAGGATACTTTGGAGGAGCTTGTTCCTTAGTTTTAAGACTATCTCTGAGTCAGTGGAAGGGGATGGTTAAGCATTGGATGAGCCAAAAGTTATAGATTTAATTTTTAATTTTTAAATTTTTTTATGTACTAACAATTATATTTGAATACTTTTTAAATATTTGTTATTTAAATATTTATGATTTAAATATTTTTTAGGCTATCTCTCATCAGAATTGGGAGAACCGGATGGCTCGGGAGTACACGCACACTCTCAGCCATGAGTCTATGGCCAGTCGTGTGTATAGAGAGATAATAAATTCTAAATTTTAGTTTATAAATTAAATTAATATTTTTTTGCATGTTTCTAACAAGCTGATCGATTATTATAGCTGACAAGAGAGGGAGTGATGCCCACCCATAGTGCCATCTTTGGATCTAGCTAAATAAATAAGAAGGATAGGCCGATGTGTTAGATATATGTGCCCTAGAAGCCAAAATTGGCTGACACTTGTAATACACTTCTAGGGGCAAAATTATAATTTTGACTATAATGAATAAAATGGATTATTTTCTATCACATATGTGTATTTAGTGTCTGTGATACATCCTTTGAGTTAATGGTAATGATAATTCATATTTTTAAGAGTTGAAAATTTAAGACATGAATAATCATTATTAACTCATAAAATGCTCCCGACCATAGGATCATCACGAGGATGGTGATTGATCCGAAAGGTTGGTGTACAATCGCTTCTCTTTAGTAGATGAGTCTTGAGTCTACGGTGTGGAGACATCAGAGCAAGAGTACAGATACTCGTTAGAGAATGAGGGCACTGAGCGTGACCACCTCGAGTAGTCATTAGGGAGTCTACCTTCTCGTCAATGACTGACTCGATGTTGCAGTAGTGTGTCTGGTTCTTTGATCTGAGGTACATCGACAGTTCACCTTGAGGGTGTTATAGTTTGACTACATCATTACTCGGTCTCCTAGCCATTCGAAATCTTGAGGTGTATGTTGGCTATAGCATGTTCATTGTAGGAACTGGATGGCATCAAGATGGAATCTATCTACCTCGGTGGTAGAGGAGCAGCCCTATGATAATCATGAGAATCAAGTCCAGAAGTCCATGGCCATGGTCGAGTGAAATAATAGAAAGAGTTTCTATTTAGATTTTCATATCGGACTCAAATCGAATGATTACATCATATGACAGAGACTAGGGTTTGACGAGTTTACCTTAACCCTAATCTGATCGGGGCTCAAGATAGAAGGACTTAATCACATAGGTAGCTGCACCAAGAGGTTCGCATTCAGCTCTGATGGGTTACCACCATATACTGCTAGGTGTCACTAGTGGATTTTGGAAGCAATTATAATGATTTAGATGATCGATCATTCTAGCTGTTCGAATCAGAAGAGTTCTGATCCATCGAAAGGAGTTTCGATGATGTCGATGATAGAGATCATGACATATCCCATTACCATACAGAACTGAACCTAACTGGGTCATACAAATAAGGATTTGAATCTGGTGATCATCAATTGAACTGATTCAGTTCAATTGATCTGAATGAGATTCAATTAGGTTCAAGAAAATCGTGCTAGCACTCGATTGAACCTAACGTTCTTCTTTTGCTATCATAAATAAGTTGTCCTGTCTGAGCCAAAGGAGTTTGTGCTCAATCAGAGGCCTTCATATGATCTAACTGGAGGTTGTCCAAGTCAAAAAAGGTTATCTTATTTTGTAAGACATTACCTACCATTTTTGGTCACCTGCCATTTTTTGTTCTTTGACTTTGGTCAAAAGTCTACCTTTGACTAGTCAAATGTTGACCATTGACACTTTGACTTTTGACCACATGTTATGCACCTATTGGAGAGCTGGTGGGGGCTTGTCTCCCTATCAGAACCTGGCAAGGAGGAGGGTGCATGCCACCCTAGGCGTGTGCCCAAGTTGGAGGCGCCTAGGAGTCCTTGTTAGACAAGGACTCCATCTCCTTTTTGGATTCCAATTAGAGTTCTTCTAAGAATCAACTTTGACTGGTCTTAGGCACCCTCTAAGGAGGAATCCAGGAGACTCTATTCCCAGCAATCAGATTTAGATCTGATTTCACAAAAGGTTGTGATTGGTTGGGAAGAAGAGGAGTTGGATCACGCTTAGTTTATAAATAAGAGCCTATGCCCAACTTAGATTAAAAAAAAAAAAAAAAGGTTTGAGAAACCCCATGCCCCAAGGTTGTCTCTTCCTTCTTCCTCCACGCCAAACTCACCTTCTCTCTCTCCTCTCCACGTCCAAAAGGAGTTTTGGACCTTGGTTGGTGTAATCCAGATCAAAGAAAGGCGACTGAAAGCTAGAAGGCTGCGTTACTGCAAAGGACGACTGCTGATCTTCAAAAAGAGTTTTGAAGATCCTCCAGATTAGATCCAGATCTAATTTTTGGAGGCATGATAGAGAAGAAGAGGATCCCCAGATCCAGCCTGAGTGGATACCGGTAGAGGCCAGGCGCTTGCGTGGCTAGATCCAGAACCTTCCGCTGCAAACGGGATCATCAACGGATAATAGGATTACCCAAATCAGGTAAATTAAATTTGATTTAATTTATTCTTATCTTATTTTATTTATTAAAATAATAAGAATCAGATCTAAAACATCCTAGATCTGATACAGATCAAAGAAAAAAATTTTTGAAATATATCTCTTGATCTGATCAGATCTGAACGAATCTGGATCGGAAAATCAGGATTTTCCTTCATGATGAACATCATGATCGGAAGAATTTTTATAAGTAATAAATAGATTAGTGTGATTAGTATTATAGCATTTCTTATGATATTTTATTTGAATTTGCAATTATAGGAGTAGTTAGATGCGCTCGCAAGTGAGGGCCCAGATACCTCTAACCCCCATGAGCATCTGTCTCAGGTCTTGGGACCTAAGCACTCTAGAAGAATCTAATGTAGGCCCGGACATATATCGATGAGCTATTGATCTAACATGAGCATCTCTTCATATGCTTTTTGGATCGTTAGTAGGGAGTAGCTTGAGGCATTGGCACAAGCAGCTCAGGCTATAAAGTGTGCTGCTCAGACTGAGAAGCGCACATCTTAGCTATAGAGCATTATGACCACTATGGTGATGAGGCTTTCTATGCATTTTGGAATTGACTTCACAGGCCTTAAGGACATGTTGGCCAGCATTTCAACTCCAACCCCTTCAGCTCCAGCTCCATCTCCGCCAGCTCGTGCTCCATCTCCTTCTGATGACAATGATTTAGATTTAGATATAAACTTTTGATGTATTTTTTTATAAAAATATTATAATAAATTTTATTCAGTAATAAAATTTAAGTATTTTATATATATTCTTGTGTTATTTTAGATATATTCTTATGTTATATATTGAACGGCATTTATCAGATAAAAAATAAAAATTAAAAAATTAATATTTTTATTATTCAAAATCTACAACAGCGGTTGGCAATTACTACCATAGGTGTGCCAATCACTGCCGTAGATCGTGTGTCAACTACTGTCATAACCTATGGCAGTAGTTGTAAAACCACTGCATTAGCTCTATGGCAATAGTTGTATAACCACTATCATAGAAATCTATCACAGCGATTACAGAATCATTGCCATAAATGACCTATGATAGCGGTTGTATAAATGCTCCCATAGATTATCTATTATAGCGATTGTTTAACCACTATCATAGATGACCTATGGCAGCGGTTAGACAATTACTACCATAGATCTTATAGCAGTGATTGATGAACCGCTGTTATAGATCTATTATAGCAGTGATTGAATAACCAGTGCTATACATGACATATAGCAATGGTTATGATAACCACTATAAAAACTGCTGTCATAGACCTACGGTGATGGTGATAGTGGTAGCGCTTAAGTAACCGCTGTCATAAGCTGACATATGGCAGTGGCTTTTTGGGCTACGATAGCAATTTTTTTTGCTATGGCAGTGATTCTGAATCGCTTCTATAGCCCTTTACTGTGGTAGTATGGATTAGAAAATCATTTAAGTCTCCTACTTGGATAAGGATTTGACTGATCAAATTTGATTTGATTGAGGAATTCTTATGGTAGCATTTTTTTGGGCTATGATGGTGGTTTTGAATCACCACCATAGCCTTTTACTGTAGTAGTGTGGATTAGAAAATCATTTAAGTCTCCTATTTGGATAAGGATTTGACTAGTTAAATTTGATTTGATTGAGGAATCCCAACCATATGATGATTCTATCAGATCTTAGGCATCAACTATAAATAAGGAAGAAGACTCTTGGGCGTATGATATGAGATCCACTGCTCTTGGGCATGAGCTAGGCTAGGCATGGAGAAGTTCTAGGGTAGAGCTTTTCTACCTGCATGAGGTTTTCTTGGTGGGAGACTTTGTCTTGCCACCCCTCCTCTGGTGTAATGCCCAATCACATTCCTCTTTTTTGCATTGTGTAGCGTGCATGCGAAGTAGTCCGCAAAATAAAATTGTAAAATTTTTAGCATCTCAATCATCTTTCTATCGTGCATCAAGATATATTTTATAATTATTATAATTTTTTTTAAATAAAAATCTATTCTCTCTGGTTAAGATCCGAATCTAATTCAAACCTGAAAAAAATTTCTTTCAACGGATGGCAATAGTTGATACATCCTTTTGTTCATTATTCTTTTATGACACTATTGACTCTCATCAAACCTTTCAACATTCATGGGTCTCAAACACATAGCTGATCATTCTTGGCTGCCAAAGAAGTTTTGTACTTCTGATTTGTAAATGATTTTTAATCAAGTGTTCCTGCAATGAATTAACGTTTTTTCCAAATCAGATTGCCCCATTGCTGTGGATGCCAATATTAAGTACATGATATGCCTAAAAAATGGAAAATAATGTCTATCATCACTGTTTGCAGTATTTGTTTGTAGCGGAATCTAATTCGTTTGACACCAAATATCTAAAGATTATGCTACTAGTAATGGTGGCTAACTGTCAAATCATGCCATCTTGATGGTGGATTGGAGCATTTACGCTGGGCAGCTCACACCCGCTGTGGTCCATCTTTTAGTGTGATACCGATAAGATTCTTTGACCTAGTGTGATAACGATAAGGGTTGTTAACAAAAGTAAGGCTGGAAAACATCAGGTTGACATAATTTATAATTTTAGACATCAATCCAAAAAAAGGGTCATGCTTAATTCTCACATGTGAAAATGCCCATGTATAAACTCCATGGTTACCAAAAAGATGTTAAGCACAACAGCACTTTAGCTCCTTTTTTGAAAAAATAATTCTATTAGCAAAAAAATATGCTTCTAAGATCTCTATTAACAAAAGATCCATTATCAACAACAATCCTAGATAGGGCCTTTGTCAACCATAAGATTGAAGAGCCAAAACATGTATGTGGATGAAGCAGATGCAGAAATAATCACAGGATATGGAGGGCAGGTTTAATTTCTTGCAATAATTTAGTTGTCTATGAAGTGAAAGAGCTAAGCAATTTTGAAGTAGCACTAGAAATCAAGTGACAAGAAAATATGCATAGTGTTAATGCATGATTCCAACAGCATCTTGCTATTTGACAAGGTGGATGTGCGAGATCATTTTGAAGTTTCTTAAGAGCAAAAAGATAGGTAATAAATTTGTGTCTAGAGGCATATGGAGCTATAGAGTTTGGTGGGGTTAGCCATGTGGGTGTTGCAAGTGTGCTACAATTGCATTTGTGTTTGAGTGAATGTGTACGAACACCTAAGCAAAGGAATGCACTATAGTAGCTACCAAGTTGCAATGAACAAACCATTGAAAAATGGAACTTTTATTTGTACAAAATTGCAATTAAAACTAACATAAGACTTGGAAAACAACTATATATAAGGAACATGCCATAATCGGAAGAAATTCTTCCTCTTGGTTTTGATGCAAATCAGTCGAAAGTCTTAATTTGGCAAATATTTTACCTTGACGGTAGCTAATTTTAATTTCTAGTAAATATAGACCACCTTAGGTCCATGTTAGCCAGTCAAATGTAAAAGTATAATGGTTCAAGATGTTTCTCATGCACACGTGTTTTATAGACACAAAAATCTTGCTGAATTTTCTCAAAATACAGAAACCTTGTAGAACAAAAATAAAATCCAAAATAAAGAGCTCACCTTATACCACGTACATCCACATTCAAAGATCTACTGACCCTTTTTAAGTAGGATTAGCTTTAACAATAGATCAGATGCTAAGATTAACATGCTGATGCAAAAAGGCAAGGTGGAATTTTCACTTAATACTTGTAAAGGTTGGCGAAAACCCTATGGCAACCAAATACCAATCAATCATTACCGAAAAAACACAAGATAGGCAAGCTCTGACCTTCCAAACCAAATTTTCTTGCAGCTTATGACAGATGAACATAATGAATTATAGTGAAATTAAGATAATTAAAATAAACCAAAGCATTTGATCAAATAAAAGAAGAGACAGAGGATCGACAGTATGGCTGTGGAACTCCATGCTGACGAACAAAACAACAAGGGAGGTGGAGGAGAAGAGGGCCTGTCAGGGCATTCCATAGAGTTTATGACTTTATTGTGGACGCTAAGATCCATTTAGTGTTTCATTTACTATGTAGCTGGAGTAGGTTTTTTTTTTCCTCATCAGTAACAAAAGGATGATTTGTTTACCTTTTCACGAGGTGATGGTGGACCCTGACGCACCAAGCCCAAGCAATCCAACCAAAAGAGAGCACCAACACTGGTAATCCCAAAATAGTCACTTATAACTGCTGATGGCAATGCATAAATTTCCTTCTAGTTAAAAGGATCAACTACTCTATGAGTAAAGGATAAAAGGAACATTTAGATCAGCTAACAATCCTTCAATGTCTTTAATTTGTAATAACAAGTAAATGATGCACATACAGCATTCTTTTAACATAGCTTTTAACATTATGGCCGTGTCTCTAGAAATAAGACCCTCGACTCTTTTAACATAGCTTTTAACAAAGACCAGCAATCTAGAGAATCTCACACTCCCCACAAGTCATAGATCCAAGATGCATCAGGTGGTAAATGCCTTGTCTTAGATATGATCGACATGTGAATACAAGCAGGCAATATTTTAATCAGAATGCTGCTTCACCACCATTTAACCTAATAGTTCTTGAATGTCCCCTATACATTTATATGGGTTTACAGGTAACTTAAAAAACACGGTCAAATTAACCACCATCCCATATACATACATTAATACACACAAACACCATGCTATGGATAAATCCTCAATAGATCTATCTAAAATAAAAGCAAATCCCATTTCATTGTTCCTTCTCTTCTTTTTTATATGTGATAGCAGCATGATCTAAAAAATTTTCAACTTAGCTCTACGATGGATTAGGTCCATTTAAAGTCTGTTTGGTAAATTCAACGAGATTCAAGCTTGCTAGTCTACTCAGTCCATTTTCTTCTAAAGATCCATTCTAATTTCGACAACAGATGAAAAAAAGGACCTATTGAAGGAAAAATCTAATTTTCCGGATTAGGTCCGTTCAGATCTGATTGGATCAAGGAAGATATTTCAAAAAATTTTCTCTTGGATCCAGATCATATCTGAGACTTTTCAGATCTAATATTATTGATCTAATAAAAAAAAATAAAATAAAATCAAGAATAAATTTAATTTAATTTAATTTTACCTTGTTGCGGATAATCTGATTATCCTGTGATGATCCTGATATCTGCCTGAGGTTCTAGATTTAGTCATGCAAGTGCCTGACCTCTACCGGTATCCACTCGGATAGGATCTGAAGATCTCCTCCTTTATCACTTCTCCAAAAATCATATCTGAATCTGATTTTGAAGATCTTCAAAACTTCTTTCGAAAATGTGAGTTATCTCTTGCAGCAGTGCTGCCTTCTTCCTTTTTCTGTCGCCTTTCTTTTGCATGGATCGCACCAAATTTATGCCCAAAAATTCTTGGACGTGGATAAGAAAGAGAACACCTGAAGGTGGCATGGAGGAGGAATAGGGGCAGCCTTGTGGCATGGGCAATGGGTCAAGCATCCTTGATCTTAGTGCATACAGGATTTTTATAGACCCTATTGCGTTATACATTGCCACATCATCCCGGCCAATCATGGCTTTCTGTGCAATCAGATCTAAATCTGATTGATGGGATGACATCATCTGATTCAATCAGATGAGAGCCACTCTGAATCATCCTTAGATAGCATTAAGACTGATCAAGATAAGTCTTTAGTGCCACCTAAGTAGAGTGCATGAAGCAACCTGGAGTCTCATTTATATGGGATTCCAGGTGTCATCATCTTTGGGCGCACGCCTCCCTAGGTGTGCACCTCCTTTCGTTCCTCTTTTTAGCAGGAGAACAAATTTTCATCTTCTTTCCTATGGGTGCATGACACATGGGTAGATGTCTAAGTGTCAAAGGTCAATGTTTGAACAAAGTCAAAAGGCAAGATTTAGCAGGTGATGAAAAATGGCATGTGTTGTCTCAAATTCATCTCATAAATTAAGATAATTCTTTTCTGACCTAGACAAGCTCTAGTCTGACTAAGTAAAGGTACTTGAGTGAGCCCAGATATATTTGGCTCAGTTGAGACAAACTTTAATGATAATTAAAGGAGAACATTAGGCTCAATCATGTGCTAGCATGATTTTCTTAAACCTAATTGAATCTAATTCAAATCAATTGAACTGGGTTAGTCCAATTGATGATATCCAAATTAAAATTCTTGTTTGTGTGATCCAGTTAGGTTTAGTTCTGTTTGGTAATGAGATATATTGTGATCTCTATCATCGACATCATCGAAATATCTTTCGATTGATCAGAATTTTTTTGATTCAGACAACTAGTATGATTGATCATCTAAATCATTCTAATTGCTCTCAAAATTCATTAGTGACATCTAGTAGTAGATGGTGGCAACTCATCAGAACTGAAAATGAACCTCTCGGTGCGGTTACCTATATGAATAAGTTCTTCTATCTTAAGCCCCGATTGGATTGAGGTTAAGGTAATCTCGTCAAATCCTAATATCCATCATATGATTAATCATTCGATTCAAGTCCAATATAAAAATCTTAATAGAAATTTTTTCTATTATTTTACTTTACCATGGCCATGGGCTTATGGACTTGATTCTCATGATCATCATAGGGCTACTCCTCATCTACCGAGGTAAATAGATTTTCTATTGGTGTAATCTAATTTCTATAATGAACATGCTATAGCCAACATACACCTCAGAATTCTGAATAGCTAGGAGATCGAGTCATGGTGTAGTTAAACTATAACATCCTCAAGGTGAACTATCGATGCACCTCAGATCAAAGAACCAGACATAGAACTGCAGCTTCGAGCCAATCATCGATGAGAAGGTAGACTTCCTAATAACTGCTCGAGATGATCACACTCAGTGCCCTCGTTCTCTAACGAGTATCTGTACTCTCGCTCTGATGTTTCTACACCATAGACTTAAGACTCATCTACTATAAAGAAGTGATTGTTCACCAATCTTCTGAATCAATCACCATCCTCATGATGATCCTACGGTCAGGAGTATTTTATGAGTTAATAATAAAAATTCATGTCTTAAATTTTTAACTCTTGAAAATAAGAACTATCATTGCCATTAACTTAAGAGATGTACCATAGACACTAAACACACATTGTGATAGAAAATAATCAATTTTATTATTTATAGTTAAAATTATAATTTTACACTTAGAAGTGTATAACAAATATCAACCAATTCTGACTTCTAGGACATACATATCTAACAAACTCCTACTTAACCTAAAGTCAATTGACTACAAATCTAAGTCCCATCTTCTCAAGGTGGGTTTCGATCTTCTACTGGCCCAATTGCTTTGTAAGTGGGTCTGCCGCATTATTTGTGGAGTCGACTCTCTTGACCTCGATGTATCCTTTTTTGAGGTAATCATGGATGAGGTGGTATCACCGCTCGATGTGTTTGAATTTTTGATGAGACCTCAGCTCCTTAGCAAGGGCTATGGCATCATTATTATCGTAGTATAGAGGAATGACATCTGATGGCATCACTCCGATCTCTACGGTGA
The DNA here is from genome assembly GCA_006176705.1 of Cocos nucifera. Taxonomy (NCBI): domain Eukaryota; kingdom Viridiplantae; phylum Streptophyta; class Magnoliopsida; order Arecales; family Arecaceae; genus Cocos; species Cocos nucifera. The sequence goes on from QRFJ01001142.1 coordinate 157,459, forward strand.
ACTTATTATACCAAAATGCCTCCTTCGCAGCTTCTGACGCAGCGATGTATTCTGCTTCCATGATGAAATCTGCTATTACTGTCTGTTTGGAACTCTTCCAACTGACAGCACCACCATTACACATAAATAGATTTCTAGATGTCGACTTTCGATCATCTATATCGAACATAAAATTTGAGTCTGTATATCCTTGGACATTGAGTTCTCCATTACCAAAAATCAAGAACATATCCTTAGTTCTTCTTAAGTACTTAAGGATACATTTTACAGAAGTCCAGTATTATTCTCCTGGATTTGACTGATATCTGCTTGTGACACTCAGAGCATGGGCTATATCAGGTCATGTACATAACATGGCATACATAAGGCTCCCTATTGCAGAAGCATAAGGGATCTTGCTCATGCATTCAATCTCCTCTGGTGTGTTGGGACATTTTTTTGGAGAGATGAATGCCATGTCTGAAGGATACCAAACCTCCTTTGGAGTTTTTCATGCTAAATCTCTTTAGCACTTTCTCTATGTACATCTTTTGTAAAAGACCTAGCATCCTATTCGGTCTATCTCTATAGACTTTGATTCAAAGAATGAAGGATGCTTCTCCTAGATCTTTCATGGAGAATTCTTTAGATAACCATATTTTAACTGTGGTCAACATGAGAATATCATTTTCAATAAAAAGGATATCATCCACATACAATATGAGAAAGACAATAGCGCTTCCACTAACCTTTCTGAAAACATATGATTTCTTCTCATTCTTGATGAAATTAAATAATTTGATTACATCATTAAAACGAGTATTCCAGCTCCGAGATACTTGTTTAAGTCCATATATGGATCTTTGTAGCTTGTATACTTTCTAATCAGTATCACTGGATGTGAAATCTAGTGGCTGTTTCATATAGATATCTTTCTCAAGATATCCATTTAAGAACACCATTTTCACATCCATTTATCATATTTCATAATCGAAATAGGCTGCAACAGCAAGCAATGTGCGAATGGATTTAAGTATGGCTACTAATGAAAAGGTATTTTGATAGTCAATGTCTTCACGCTGACTATAATCTTTTGCCATTAATCTAGCTTTGAATGTCTCTACATTTTCATCTATATCAATATTTCTCTTGTAGATCCATTTACATCTAATAGATACTATACCTTCTGGTGGATCTACCAAGGTCCAGACTTGGTTTGAGTGTATCGAGTCAATTTCTGACTTCATTATCTCTAATCATTTCTTGCAGTCGATATCTGATATTGCCTCGTTATAGGTTTTGGGATCATCAACATGAACTCCATTACCTACGAGGAATATTTTTTCTACTTTCTCTAAAATAGTACCTAAGTACCTCTCAGGAGGACGAAAAATTCTTTTTGATCTTCGAGGTGGAGGATGGAGTGATTGTATTAGCTCAACCTGATTTGGTTCCAAAGGATCCTTAGCTCTTTGCTCTTGGGAGACTTTCTTCTTTAGCTTGATCTGCTTTCCAATGCCGCCATCTTGAATAAACTATTTTTCAAAAAAGATGGTATGTCGACTCACAATCGCATTGTGATCTTCTGAAATGTAGAAATAATATTCTAATGACTCTTTAAGATATCCTATGAATCGAGATCTAAAAGATCTATAGTGTAACTTGTCCACTTATTATCTTTTGACATGAGCCGAACAACCTCAAATTTTGAGATGACTCAGACTTGATTTCTTACCATGCCATATCTCATACGGTGTAGTAGGAACGATTTTAGAAGGAATCATATTCAGTAAATATATAGCAGTTAACAAACTATGTTTCCAAAAAAAATCAGAAAGGTCTATGAAGCTCATCATGAATCGGACCATATCTAATAGGATTCGATTCCTTTATTCTAAAATCCCATTGAGTTGAGGTATTCCAAGTGGGGTCCATTGAGAGACTATGTCATTCTGCTTGAGATAGTTCAAGAATTTTCGATAAGGTATTCACCTCCTCGATCTGATCGAAGAACTTTAATGGATTTTCTAGTTTATTTTTCTACTTCATGTCTAAATTTTTTAAACTTTTCAAAGGCTTCAGACTTGTGTCTCATAAGATATACATATCCATATCGAGATAAATCATTGATGAAGATTATGAAGTAGACAAAATTATCTCTAGTCGGCACATCAAATGGACCGGACACATCAGTATGTACTAGGGCACGTAAATCTGTGGCCCTTTTTCCATGTCCCATAAAAGAGAGCTTAGACATTTTGCCATGAAGACAAGATTCACAAATTGGATATGACTCGAAAGTCAACGGACTCAATAGCCCCATTTTATCCAATTTATTAATCCTATCTTCTGCTATATGATCTAGTCTAAGGTGCCATAGATACCTATCATTTGCACTATCGTTGGATCATTTTGATTTTATGACATTCACATTTTGTTTGATATTAAAAATAAATACATCAATATGTAACTGATAAAGATCATTAATAAGAAAATCACTTGCAATTTTATTTCTTTCATAAAGAATGTTACAATGGTCCTTAAGAAAATTAATTATATAGTGCTAAATATGAAATAGAAATCAAATTCCTACTTGCTGCATGCACATAATAATAATCCTTAACTACTAAATCTAAACTAGATGGTAGTCGAAGAGGATAGGTTTCCATAGTCACAGCAGCAATTCTTACTCCATTTTTAATGCATAGGATCATCTCACCATCTCTCAGCCTTCTGCTATCCTCAAGACCTGCATGGAAGTGTACAAATGAGCACTAGAACCAGAGTCAAGCACCCAACCGAATACAAAAAAAATTGTAAGATTAGATTCAATAATGAACATACCTCTAGAAGGACCTGCTTCCTTCTTATTCTTCAGGGTGGCCAGGTATGTAGGACAGTTCCACTTTCAGTGGTCGTCAGTGTTGCAATGAAAATACTATTCTTTACCAGCAGTCTTCTTCTTCAACTCTGTCTTCTTTTTCTTTCCTTCTTCTACCTTCTATCTTTTCACAGACTTTTTCTTCTTTCCAAAAGATTTTTTCTTGGAAGAAGTCCGTTCCATAGCAAATACTAAGCCTTTAGAACCTTGCATTGAAAGCTCAGCAGTAACCAGCATATTCATAAGCTCGGCCAAAGTATTTTGAAGTTTATGCATATGATAATTCATGATGAACTGTCCATATGCATTAGTCAAGGATTGCAGAATTATATCATTTTGCAGTTCCAAATCCAACTTCACTCTAAGCTTCTCAAGCTCTTTCAAGTCCTTGATCATCATCAGACAATGATCTTAGACTGACTGCCCATCATGCATTTTAGCCTTGAATAGTCGTTTAGTGATCTGATATTTGGCTGCACGATTCTGTTCACCAAACATCTCTTACAGGTGAGTTAACATTTGATGGACAGTCTTGATATCTTCATGTTGATGCTAAAGCTCATCAGACATCAAGCTCAACATATAATATCTGGCCTTGTTATCTTCGTTCGTCTACTTGTCAAGAGACGCTCTCTGTTCAACGGATGGACGAGCTGATAAAATGGAGGGATCCTGATCTAATACATGAGTTAACTTCTCAAAATCTAAAATGATTTTGAAGTTTCAGAGCCAATCCTTGTAACTAGATCCGATCAATCTATGGGTATCCAGGATACATGCTAGTGGATTGGATGCAGATATTTTGCTTTTTCTGTAGAGAGTCAAAGTTTTTAGTTAGATATTATAATTAAAACTTGATCAATTTATTTAGGAGTTTAATTTTTAAATAAATTAGCTTCCACTATTTTCTTGAATCCCTATACTTCCTCTGTAAAGATGCGAAAATCTCTATGATTATAGATTTCTAATAGATGGTGCAGTCCCACCAACTGACTCATCACCTCACCTAACAGTTATTGGTGATGGGTTAGCCAATAAGTAGATAACTCTTGTCCAATGATTTTCTAACCATGGTGCACCCAAACTTGGTCTCTAATTCATGAATCTCACCATGCTCGAAATATTGATCTACTCCTTAGTTAAGTTAGACCCACCATTTGCATAGATTGGATTTTCAATTAGGTCTCTCATCGTATCCAAAATATTGAGCCCAATTTATCCTTTAGTTCGTAGCATCCAATGCCTAATATATATGGTTGCGTCTTCCCAGTGCAACTGAACCACTGTGACCAGCCGACAATAATTAACCTCGAAAAGGACCCGCATATCTATAATGGTGGAAGATCTTAGACTTAATCTTTTCTTAGAGAGATTTGATTTAGGTCTCTTTAAACTTGACTTACAATAGCCATAACAATTATGACTAACCTAGTGGCATGGGTTAGCTCGGATTGTTAACCACAGATCAGGACCGGATCGACAAATATCGCCAAGTAAGTAAGATCGATGGAAGGGATATACCATTAACTCGATAAGAATACATTCAAGTCGAGTAGCTTTCAATTAAAAACTAGTCAATCATACCTGCCAGGCTTACCTTAGACACTAAATTGTTGAGTCAAAATCAATCAGGTCAGCCTACAATCTAAACTCTAACCATTGAGTCTAATTAGGTCTTAGCTTGATCGATCACTCATGTTATTCGATCTTGATCCAGACTTAATCTTATTAGGCTGATCAATTTAAGCACTCTTGATCCCATCTAACCAACTTTTGATTCAGTTTGATCAACCGCTAGACCTAATTGAGCTATCCAAGCCCAAACCTAATTTTATAAATATATTTTAAATCTAAATTTTTTTAATTTTTAGACTTAATATATTTCATAATCTTAATTCTTAATTAAGTTTAGGGTTGACAAACAAAACATGTAAATAAAATCCTAGAATTTCAAGATCTAGGATTTTGCAAAAAATAAATTTTAGATTTCTGATTAAGGATGAATGCGTAGCACCCCTACATATCATAAGAACACCCCATCGAATAAAAGGAGAGGATATTTAAATTTTACTTTGTTCTTATGATCGGATGGCCAAGGAGAACGTCTTAATCAAAAATATTAAAACTACAAAACTAGTTAGATCTACATCATATATCTCATATATAAAAAATTGATCTAACTATAAATATATTTTGCATACATCTTCATGTATCATATCATGTATATTTTTAGATCTAAATTATCTTATAATCATCTAAAAAATTAAATTTAAATTGATCATATCAAATTAAAATCTATTCTAGATAATTATGTAGAACTATTCTACAACTAGTTTAGACATGCGTTCATCATATCTCATATGAACAAAAATTAAATAATTTTATTTTTTATTTTTTAGATTTTATTTTAATATTTATAATATTTAAAAATAGTAAATAAATAAATTTAAAAATTATAACTAATCAAATTAAATTATGATCATGCTAGACTATATATAGAATAATTATATTCTACAACTAGTCATGCATCTTGTACAACTTAGATCTAAATTATTTTTTTTTTTAAATTTTTAATTTTAGATCTAATCATATCTAATGTAACATCTAAAATCATCAAATTATCAGATCAAAATTAAAATAAAATTAGATCTAATGGAAAATGCAATCTAGCTCTGATACCAGTTGAAGAGAAAATCTAGTTTTTTGGATCAGATTCGTTCAGATCTGATTGGATCAAGAGAGATATTTAAAAAAAAATTTATTAAATCTAGATTAGATCTGAGATTTTTCAGATCAAATATTATTGATCTAATAAAAAAATAAATTAAAAATAAATTAAATCTAATTTAATTTTATCTTATTATGGGTAATCTGATTACCCTATGATGATCCTGATGTCTACCTGAGGTTCTGGATCTAGCCACGTAAGTACCTGACCTCTATCGATATCTACTCAGGTAGAATCTAAGAGATCTCTTTCCTTCTTTATCACATTTTCCAAATATTAGATCTGGATCTGATTTTAAAGATCTTCAAAACTCCTTTTCGAAGATGTGAGTGTGTCTCTTGCAGCAGTGCTGCCTTCTTCCTTTTCTCGTCGCCTTTCTCTTGCTTGGATTCGCACCAAACTAAAGTGCCCAAAAATTCTTGGGCATGGATAAGAGAGAGAGGACCTGAAGATGGCATGGAGGAGGAAGAGGAGCAGCCTTGTGGCAATGGGCAATGGGTCTAGAGATCTAAATCCTTAGGCGCAGACAGGGATTTATATAGACCTTACTATGCACCATGCAGTGCCACATCATCCAGGACCAATCACGGCCTTTCTATGGTAATTCAGAGCTAAATTCTGATTGATGAGGATGACATCATCTAATCTAATCAGATGAGAGCCCCTCTGAATCAATCCTTAGATGGCATGCCAAGATCGATCAAAGACAAGTCGTTGGTACCACCTAGGTAGAAACCCCATGAAGCAACCTGAAGTCCCATCTATTATAGGACTCCAGACATCATCTATCTTCATGGGCGCACGCCTTCCTAGGCATGCACCCCTTTCTTTCCTACTATCTTTTAGTAGGTGGATTGGTCCAAATGTTCTCATCTTCTTTTTTATGATAGCTTGACACATGGGACAGATGTCTAAGTGTCAAAAGATTCAACGTTTGACCAAATGTCCAAAAGGCAGGATTTAGTAGGTAACGAAAAATGATATGTGTTGTCTCAAATTCATCTCATAAATTAAGATGACTCTTTTCTAACCTAGACAAGCTCTAGTCAGATCAACTAAAGGTACCTAAGTGAGCTCAAACATATTTGGCTCAGTCGAGACAACTTTTAATGATAATTAAAGGAGAATATTAGGACTCAATCGTGTGCTAGCACGATTTCCTTGAACCTAATTGAATCTAATTCAAATCAATTGAACTGGGTTAGTTCCAATTGATGATATCCAAATCCAAAATCCTTATTTGTGTAATGTCCAGTTAGGTTCAGTTCTCATATGGTAATGAGATATGTCGTGATCTCTATCATCGACATCATCGAAACACCTTTCAATGGATTCAGAACTTTTTTTGATTCAGACAACTAGTATGATTGATCATCTAAATCATTCTAATTACTCTCAAAATCCACTAGTGATACATCTAGCAGCATATGGTGGCAATCCATCAGAACTAAAAATGAAACCTCTCGGATGTAGTTTACCTGTGTGGATTAAGTTCTTCTATCTTGAGCCCCGACTCAGATTAGGGTTAAGGTAAATCTCGTCAAACCCTAATATCCATCATATGATTAATCATTCGATTCAAGTCCAATGTGAAAATCTTAATAGAAACTCTTTCTATTATTTCACTCTTCCATGGCCATGGGCTTATGGACTTGATTCTCATGATCATCATAGGGCTACTTCTCATCTACTGAGGTAGATAGATTTCCTACTGGTGCAATCCAATTCCTACAATGAACAAGCTATAGCCAACATACACCTCAAGATTTTGAATGGCTAGGAGACCAAGTCATGGTGTAGTCAAACTATAATACCCTCAAGGTGAACTACCAATGCACCTCAGGTTAAAGAACCAGATACAGAGCTGCAGCTTCGAGCCAGTCATCGATGAGAAGATAGACTTGTGAATGACTACTTGAGGTGGTCATGCTTAGTGCCCTCGTTCTCTAACGAGTACTTGTACTCTCGCTCTGATGTCTCTACACCATAGACTCAAGACTCATCTACTATAAAGAAGCGATTATACACCAACCTTTTGGATCAATCACCATCCTCATGATGATCCTACGATCAGGAGCATTTTATAAGTTAATAATAAAAATTCATATCTTAAATTTTTAACTCTTGAAAATAAGAACTATCATTACCATTAACTCAAGGGTTGTATCACAGACACTAAATACACATTGTTATAGAAAATAATTTATTTTATTATTTATAGTCAAAATTATAATTTTATCCTTAGAAGTGTATAATAAGTGTCAGCTAATTCTGTCTTCTAAGGCACATATATCTAACACCTATCCCTCCAAAGGATATAGATTGGAGATGAATTGGGTTGGTGCAAACCTTACTTGAATAAACTGTATAATTCATGATTTTACAGTAAATCTAGTATAATTCTATTGGATTTTTCAAGCAAGCTATTAATAATTTCTCTAACTTATGTAATGCATGATGCAATACCGATGATAGAAATCTTATGGCATGAAGGCCAAGAGCACTGGGATGGGTACACATTGAGATGGGTACAAGCAAATCCGATCTCTGACCATAACAAAACATCTAGATCAAATAACATTCAAAGAATATCTAGAAAAAAAAATTGATTTCTAATTAGTAGAGGAGGAGGATGAGGAGGGACGGGCAGTGCACAAAGAGAGAAGGAGGAGGAATACCTGATCAGTGACGTCCATGGCAATTGTGATGAAGGAGGAGGCACTTGATGATGACAGATTGAATCGAGGCTTAGGATGGAGGCATGAGAGCGAGAGTCCAGGGAGTCCGCTCAGGATTGACAGTGATAAGGCAAAGATCAGTGATTGGGAAAGAGGGACATCAGTGATCGAGAGAGAGGGCTAAGGTTTAAGTTAGGGATCGATGATGAGGCGAAGATTAGCAATCGGGAGGGAGAGAGAGAGAGAGATAGGGTTCCCAATGGAGAACGGAGTAGGATGGAGGCAGTATTTATCGAGGGAGTTGAATTTTAATGATGCAAGGTGGCTTCCATCGATGCTTTTTTGCATTGCATTTTTTCGATGCTTTAAAATGTCATAATATACCAACACTTTTTAAAAGTGTTGGCATATGCATGCACAATTTACAAATTACCGATGCTTTCTTCTAGCACCGGCAATATTAAATTAGATTTTTTTTTTCATTTTTTTGTAGTGCATCAATCTGTCCTTTATGCCAAATTGAGGATTAGTGGTTGTTTCAAACTCTATATTTGAAAAGACAATGCAGCTTAAGCGGCAATCGTGGTATGTATCTGAAATTGTAAATATTCAGTTACACATACTTGAATGTATTTTCTTTGCAATGATGCAAGGAGATGCTAAAGATTTATAGACTATTTGGATGATCCTGCTAGATCCTCAGGATTGAAAATAATATTTTTGATATATTAGAGTATAAGGCTTATGTTAGAAATTTTTAGATTTCTTATTTTAAAAAGATTCAAATCTTTAAATGGAATTTTATTTCTTTCCTTTTCTAAATGATTCAAAATTTTTAAAATCTGATTTTAATAGTCCTACTTCGGATAATTAAATGAAAGTACTCTTATATTTATGGATGTCCTATTTCTTAAAATCTAAGTTGGGTTTCAAGAATGGTAGGTTGGTGAACTTATATGTGCGTGCTTGGTGTGGCTGGCCATGGCATGGTAAGGTGTACACATGGCTAATGAATCAAAAAATGCTTTATGTCTAGCCTCAAAAATCCATGAACAACTTTGAAAGATTATTTGTTATGTAGGGGAACTTAGCTATGATGCCCAATTGAGATTTTACTTCATAGACTAATATTTTCAGCACTATGATACTAGAATGCCTTCAAAATAGCCATCTGAAGTTGATTGATGCCATCATCATGATGAACTTTTGTGAATCCCCTTGCAGCCTCCCATACCTTGATTTCAAGTCAATATCCTGGGAACTTTGTTTGGAAGTTTTTGTGTAGATATCTCATGCATTTCTATATTTTATTTGGGGTATATATATTGTACTACTTTTTTTAGTCTCTTTTATCAATTTGATAAAAGTATTAGATCATTTAGAGTTCTAATTGATTCTTTAAGTACCTCCAAAAATCAAGACTAGCCATCATTATTTTCAGATTCTGGTACATCAAAGTATTAGAAATGGATGGTTTCATGCATATACTTTAAAACTTTTCATATTTTAAGTTACAGTGAAAATAAAATATAGATTAAAATAATTTTAATCTAAACATGTATAAGATCTAATCTACTAAACCACCTATCATAGATTTATCATATAAATATGAAACATTGAGTCTGAAATTCTAATTATGAAAATAAAATTAGGGAAGAAATCCGATCTCTATATGTTATTATGGATCGATGATCACTGCAGCTGATGATCGTGGATATCTTCTAAATTTCTTAAAGTTGTACAAGCATCGGCATCTACAGGTATACATGAAGCCCTCGAATCCAATCAAAGACCCATAACTTCATTGGAGTGCTAGCTTCCTTTCTAAAATCACCTCCTAATAGTTGAAGATGATATTTTCCATCATTTCTCTCAGACCCTCTTAGAGAAGAAGAAGAAGAGGAAGATTAAGGAAGAGACTCTCTCTTCTTTTCTTCCTAAAGCCACGCCACTAAGAAGGAGTGCCTCACTAATCCCATGCCTAAAGAAAACACCACGCCCCACTAGATTTCATGCAACAAAAGTATTAGCGTGAACCTCTTTTCCCACACCCTATCTCCCCTTTTTTTACTTGGCATGCAAGAGGAGATAACGTCAAACCTTATCTCATATGGTTTTGAAAACAAATTCAAACTCCTTTAGAATTCATCCTTACCTAAGAGAGAGGGGAGGTGTGATATAGGGTTTTGGCATGAATATCATCATGCAAACATGGGCAAAAGGTGTGAAACATTTCATGCAAAACCTAGGGTGTGCATGAGGTTTGGCATTGGGCTTATTTAGGTTGAAAGGAAGAGAGAGAGAGTCCCAATCAATTGGGACTTCTCTTGGTGCTTCATTAAATTCTAATCTAATTAGGAGTTGGTGCATCCAAAGTGAGAAAATTCTAGTCTAACTAGGAACCCAATCTCCCTTGATTAGATCCTAATCTAATTAGAAATTACGTTACACCCAAATTCTAATCAAATAAAAAACTGGTCTTCCTTGCAATTGGGTTATCTCATAATCCAATTAGGCTTGATCTAATCAAATCTAAACCAAGTCAAATTGAATCCAATTCAATTAGACTTGATCTCAATCTCATTGCTTAATTAAATTAAACCAATTAACAATCTAATTACTAATTAATTCTTCTACAACTTACTAGCTCTTAGCAAGTTTAATAATTGCAATAATTATATTAGATTAATCATCAATTATATTGATAATTAGATACCTCTATGATTCATAATCATAATTCAATTGTCTGATCGAATAAACACCTCTTTTGTGAGTGACCCCATAGATTCTATTCAGTCTGATAATGAGATAAACTATGATCCATATCATAATATCATCGAAACTTCTTTTAATGGGTTGGAATGATTCCAACTCTATCCATCAGAGGTCATCGATCATCAAGATGACAATTGCTTAGACGTAGCAACCCAAGAGGAGTAGTGAATTAGATTCTTATAAAATTTTAATCAAATTAAACTTTAAACAAAAATATGCTTTAATTTAAAATAAGTTGTGTGTTTGAGGTATGTATGATGTATGCAATAGCAAAATTAAAATACAACTAAGCAAAGCTTAAATTAAAATGATGCAAGATAAATATGAAAATTAAATAGAGGAAGCACACTACAAAGATAAAAAAAATTATAGCGGTTTGGTGTAATTCCGCACCTACATCCACTCTCCAAGAACTTCTTGAAAATTCCACTATAATCATTGAACTACAGTGTGTTTGTTTTAACCCAGGATTATTAATAAATCTAGTTAATTTTTTAGGATTACCAACCACAACCTTACACTGATATTTTTCTAGGCTCACTATCAATCCTATTAGTTTTTCGGGCCAACCAACCAAAATCTACAATATCCAATTATAGGCTTAGACTGATCTTTACTCCAAGTTTCTTTCTTCTAAAGAAATTTTTAAAAGAATAAAATACAAGATATATAATTTTAGCATAAAAAAATAGAAAATAAATTTTTTTTTGAAGCTTGAAGAAGATACTAAAGGATTGCTCTTTTGATGGTTCACTTCTCTTCAATTAATGCTTGAGAGGATGTTAAGAATATTGGAGAAGATCACTCTTGAAAGTCCTCTAAAAATAATGGACTAATTCCTCTCTTTTCTTCTTTCTCAAGAATATTCAATGAGCTCACCCAAATTTGAATGTTTTTTACTTGTTCCCTCTTAATCTTTTCTTCTTTTATGTCTTTATTTTATTGTCCACAAGTTCTATGGCCTTTGAACTCATTTTTAGCCATTTATAGTAATTGAAGATAAAAAATAGCTATTGAAAAAAGCTCTAGATAAAATAGAATAAGTTTCAGAATTAGCCACTATGCCTGTCAGATAGCGTCAAACTGGCTCGGATCTGGCTTCGAGCTAGCTCGAACTGATAGAATTGGCTCAAATCTAGTTTCGAGTTGGCTCAAACTACAGAACTAAAAAATTACTTTTTTATCATTCTGAGAGAGCTGGCTCAAACTATAGAACTCAAAAACAGCTTTTCTGTCACCCTCGGAGATCTAGCTTGGATCTATTTCAAGCTATCTTGACTCTGTACTAAGCTAAAGTATCAAATCTATTTCATGCCAGAGCTGACTCAATTCTTTCTAGAGTCAGCTCTAAATTTTTTAATTTTATTTTTCTTCATTTTTGACCTTTCGAACTTGAATTTCTTGGTCCCAATCTCTTTTAAATATAATTGCTTCCTTCAATTTCATTTTCTCTTCTTCCAATCTTACTTTCTTCATACTGAGCTATCTAAACTTATGTGAATTTATTCTTTTAAGTATTTTGGTTTGACATCTTGAGAGAATTTATTCTTAAGATAAATTCTTTACTTTGGATACTTAAAAAATCCTACATATATTCTTGAAACACATGATTAAATACATAATATACTCAAAGTTTGGCAATCATCAAAATCAATCATAGAATCAATAATCTTTTTTTTTTGATGATGATAAAATCTTGAGTGTATGTGCAATAAAAATAAATAATGTATTTCAATGCATTTTGTCAAAATGTATCAAGAAGTATAATTAAATACATGAATGAGCACTTCATGAATATTCTCAATTAATCTTTTGATTCATTATACATAATTAATTTATTACATATATTTTATATACTCATTTTAAATTTATATCTCAGTTAAAATTAATAAGTATTAAGATTTCAATTATTAAATTTATTGAGTTTCTTAAGTATTAATCCTTCAAGCATATACTCAATATTTTTCTTTCCTTTTTGACAACATTAAAAATCTAATGGAAAGGATCAAAGATTTATCATCAAAATCAATATTTGATTAATAAATGTATCAAAAAAGATATGTATTAAATTTAGAGAATCAATTCAAATAAATCCTCTCCCTTTTAAAAATTTATCTTTTGATTCAAAATATGCTTAAAATATTTTTTTCTTTTCAAAAATGGACTTGAATTCTAATATCAATGGCTCTCTCTCTTTTCAAATGAATATAATTTTTTAATTAAATTTTTAAATATATAATTATAAGCTTTAAGAGGAATAGAGCTTTTCAAAAGATTTGAACTTGAAATCAAGTATAATATATACTTTAATTTTTATTTTTTTTTCTTAAGAAATTTCAATCATTTAAGTTCAAAAAAAGTATGTATCGAATATGTATCGAGCAAGGTAAAATGAATAGTATCAAAGCAAATGATAGTCATATTTTTAGATTCATTGCATTGAGTAAAAATTACTTCAATGCAAATAATTTACAAAAATTTTATAATGCACATAAAAAATTTTAGTATCATATTCAAATTTAAAAAATATAGTTCAAAATTTATTTCTTGGAGTAGGAATATGCTTCAAATTCAATTTCAACTTCAAACAATCAAATCATGTAAGTTATTGAAAACACATGAAGGTTTAAATTGAGAAAATTAGAAAGTAATGAATTAAGAATTTAAGATTAAAATTTAATTTTTTAACATAAATTAATTTAAATTTTTAATCAAAGATAGAAAATATTCAATAAACAAGCATCTCTCCTTTTTTTTTAAGAGTAAAACAAAATATTTTCTTCTCCTCTTTTTTATAGTTATTGCTAGATAAATTTACCTTTTAGCTTTTAACTTCAGATTTTAGATTTTAAAAGTATTTTCAATCAACTAATTATTTTTTTAATATTTTTTTTTATTTTTTGCAAATAAAGCTATTTTAAAATTAAATAAAATTCAGAAGTATAAGTATCAATTAAGTAAAATAAATATTAATTAATCTAAATATCAATCAAACATAGCATTCACTCAAGTAGATACCAAATTTTTCAAAAATTTACTTTTCATTGAATTTAAAGCATGTTTACAAAAGAATATATATAATAAGAACAAATATTAAGAAGGTTAAAAGAGTATGATATATACATCTATTAAAAAGATTCTCTATTTAAATTTAGATTTTTTTTATAAGAAATATCACTCAATTAAGTTCATAAAGGACATGAAATTCTTTAAATTTGTCTCAAATAGCATCACATTAAGAGTATATCGATGCAAAATAGATTTGAGACATTATATTCAATTTTTTTGCAAAAAATAATATAGTAAAATGCAAGGCAAGAATGATATCATTAAAACCAAGAGTAAAAATTTTCTTAGAAAGAAATTTTTTGATATCAATTGAACTAAAATTTAGATCAAATCATGATTTTCTTGATAGTTCAATATCACTTAAAAATTAATTTATAAATCCAGCTTGATATTAATTATTTTAGTTTTAAGGTGATAAAGATGAATCATTTCAAATCAAATAGTTTTGAGAATTTAAAATGATAAATCAATTTGAATTGATATCAGCAAAGCAGTCAAAGCAAACCTTAAAGAGTTTTTTGGTTATTCTTCACAAAAAAAATCATCTCTTTCTTTTTTTAAAAAATATCAAGCAATTAAATTTAGAAAAGATGTGTATTTTTTGAATTTATCTTAAATAATATTATATCAAGAATATAGTTGTGCAAAATCAGATTTGAGATAAAGGTATTGTTTTCTTTTTACCAAAAGATAAATCAATAAAATAAAGGATAAATAGTAATCTAATTGGTACCAAATGATTAAAATTAAAATTTTTTTAAAATATTTAGCTTTAAAAATAAATGATAGTTTTTTTAAAATATTTTATTTGATATCAACTTTAAAAGATTTAAGAAAAGCATTTTGCAAATTCAATTTTCAAAATCGATCAATCAAAATAAAATAAGAATGTTCATTAATAAATTCTCTTTTAAGATAAAAAAGAGAATCAAATCAAAGATCAAGATGGATATTCATATTGCTTTGGGGGAGGTTCCAATAATCAAATTAAATAAGATCAAATCAAGGAAAAACTAGATAAGGGCTCTAAGAGTTATATTTAACTAAAAATGTTTCAAATCCTTAAAGACCAAACTAGGATGCAATGCATATCAATCAAGTAATTGATTTTTATGATTGAATGTCTAATTTTGAAGTACTTAGTCATACAATTTTTAGAAAAATTTTGATAATTAAGCAACTTATGAGGGAATGTCAAAAATTAATTCAATTTGTAGGTTTTGTAATCAAAAAGATCCTTATACCATCATGCTTATTTCATTTTAAGTTTTTCAATCAATGATAACATAATACAAGGGAACAAGCATACCAAATTTAGGATAAAAATATAAGCTTAAAAATAAATAATCAAAATGATATACTAGTTTTAAGCAATACATCAAAATATTCAAGTCATGGAGTATGATCATTATAAGCATGAATAAATCATCAAAATCAATTATTCAGTCTAAATATATTCATTATATATTAATGGTATGATGTAAAAAAAGATTTAGCTTTTTCCAAACATCATCATCCATTTTCTCAAGTCCAAGCCATCCATCCATAAGAATTTGCTCTTTTTACTTCATTGGATGCTTAGCCTACCTACAAAAATTATTTTCTAGCTTTTGCTACCCAAGCGATCTTGGATTCATTAAGGTTAGAGCTTTTGATTTTTTTTAGAACCCATATTTGCTTAATAAAAGTATAATCAATTTTTTTAGTATTACATTTAAAAATTTTATGGCCAACTTTATTGGATTTAAAGCAAACTATAAAATAATTTTTAGTATAAGCTTTGCTAAACATGTTGTTCACAAATTTTTATTTTTTTAATCAATTATAGCTAATTCTAGTTTTATTGAAAATAGCTTTTTGATTGATTAAAGTAGATTGAAGCTTTTGAGAGTCAATTATAAACTTGTTAAGCATAGCCTTCAATATTTCAATCTCTTTTCTTAAATTGGCATTTTCTTCCAAAAGAGACTTCTTTTCTTTCAGCAAGTTTTCTTTTTCTTCGATATAAAGTTTTGATTTTTTAAATTTTATTTTTTGCTTAATGTTTTCTTCAACCAAAGATTTTTTAAATTTAAGAAGTGCTCCATTTTTTTTAGCCAATGCATTCTTTTCTTTTAAAATATCTTTTTTTCAATCAATAATTTACTCTTTTCATTAGTTAAAAGAAGATTTGATCTTTTAAGTTCTTTATTTTTTAGCTTTAACTTTTAAATTCATCCATTAAATCATCGAAGGCTTCAAACAACTCATTAAAAGTAAAATCAAAAGAATTTTCAAGATTTACCTCATCATCATTGGCCATGAGGTAAAGATTTATAATTCTTTCTTTTACTTTCTTAATTCTCACTTCTTTGCTTTGTTCCTCCTTAATCAATGCTTTTTGTTTCTTTCTTTTCTTCTTCTTCTCATTCTCATGCACCATGAGGCATGAGTTGGGGTAAGCTTCCTTTTCTTCTTGGGAATTTGATGTTTTTCTTTGATTTGCTCCCTCAAAAGTAATTTTCAATTTCTTTCAAACTTGTTTAGCTGAAATACATAAGAAAATTATATTAAATTTATTAATATCTAAAGAGCAATAAAGCATATTCATGGTCTTAGCATTTAGTTGGGTTATTTCTTTATCATGCTCTTTTAATGCTTTGGGGGTGTGTGAACCATCGATTATAATTTTTTAAAAGTTATAATCATGTGCTTGTATGAAGATGCACATGTATGCTTTCCAATAATTATAATTTGAGTCATTAAAAAATGATCGTCGATCTATAGAATGGTCTTCATTGAAAAAAGATTTCATTTGAAATGCTAAAATCTTTGGCTCTTGATCGATAGATCAACAACTAATAATAAAGCACCTGCTCTAATACTACTTGTTGTCCAGAGGTAGCAACCCAAGAGGATGAGTGAATTAGATTTTTATAAAATTTTAGCTAAATTAAACTTTAAGCAAGAATGTGCTTCAATTTAAGATAAGTTGTATATTTGAGGTATGTATGAAGCATGTGTTGGGAATATGTCCCAAAGCCAATCGTCAATCTATTGACGGTTGTGCTACTTATTATACTTATATATTAATTATTAATTAATAAAAATTATTTTGATATTTTACATCATAAATTTTGTTGTCTTCTAATGAACTCCTATGTTGTGATGAAGTCCTTAGGACTATCTAGATTCGACAAAGAAAGATTTATCGTTTAGTCCTTAAATTATTCACGATCAAAAGATATGTTGTTACTTAGGATGATAATGTTTATCAATTATAGGTCGTTGTGTGCCTTATAGGTTGGTTATCCTCGTAACCAAGGAGTGTTGAGACACTAGTATGGCATGCAAGTGAGATGTATGGATACATCTGCATTGAACGTGATTAACTCTAGAGCTTTTCTACTGTCAAGATTTGCTCTGATGGTGTCCCTCCAACCTAAGATCACCATGGTGACTTTCAAGCAACTCACTATGCTTTGGTGCCGGACTATCTAAATTTCTAATTCAGTGATGGAAGGTTTCTGAACACAGTCAAATACTTAAGAAGTCAGTGCGTGTATCAAGATGGGATTGATCACTCTTAATTTCAGGAGTTGTGTTTAATTATATTTTAATTTAGCAAAGTCTTGACTAGGGTAGTCTTAGTGAGGAGTCATGGGACTAATTGCTTTGAGATACGATATAGATATATTTTTTTAGGATTGATGATTAAATCCTGAATCATCTATTACATAGAGGTCATAGGGATGAATTATACGATAACCATATTTGCGTAAGTTCTGAATGTTGCGATTACGACTATTTGACCAATCTGGACGTTGGGTACCATTGTTAGATGGTCACTTCGATTAGTATAGAAATTGATTTCTGTGCTACCAACTTAGGTTCGGACCTGCGGAGTCACACACACTAGAGGTTCCTACTTGATCTGATGGCTAGTGAAGTGTCCCACTTGACTGAGACTCTATGATGAAGAGTTTCACTTGACTGAAACTCTATAGTCAAGAGTCCCGCTGGATTGGGACTCTTCGACTGGGAGTCCTACTGGGTTAATGTCTAGGAGTCTATGTTCAAGAGTCCTACTGGATTAGGATTCTTCGACCAAGAGTCCCACAGCTCTGAGATTCTGAGTTCTACATGTCTGAAACTCTATGATTGAGAGTTGGAACTCTACAATCATGAGTTCCATTTATTTTGGACACCTGGATCAAGAGTCCCACTAGTTTGAGACTCTTCGATCAAGGGTTTCATTTTGATGGGACTCTGTTGTTGTTCAGACATCCACCAGATTTAGACTCTAAATTTATGAGAGATTTTATTAATGATTTGATCACTAATTAACTTAATTTAATTAAGTAATTATTTTTGAATCAAGTCTAATTGAATTGGGTTCAGTTGGGTTTGACCCGATTAGGTCACGATTTGACCTAATCGCCGAGAAGGTTCGAACCCTGATTTGATCGGAGATTGGACTTGATCAATTTTTGATTTTATTAGAATTTAATTAAGCCTAATTAAGCTTAATTATGTTGGGTTTAATTTGATCTAATTGGGCCTAACCAATTTTGATTGGGTTGGTTCAATTGGTTGAAGTTTAAATTCAAAGACTAGTTTGACTAGTCTTCTCTTCCCATGCACCACATATGCTCCATGCCTCTTTGAATTCAATTTTCTTCTCTCATAAAGTTTTCCACACTGATTAAAGATCTCTCACCTAGGTCTCCCATGTTTCAAATGGATTGGGATGGTTGGTTTCATTCAAATTGACAACCAACTCATTCTAATCCTCTCACGCATTCTCTCCACTGTTTTGGCAAAAAATAAAAGGAAGAAAATTTTAGATGTGTGATATAGATCTAAAAAAAAAGAAGAGAACTTTCATGAGCCTCTGTGTGCATGAGAAAAATATTAAAAAAAAAATCAAGAGAAAGAAAAAACAAAGAGAGTTGGGCGCAAGTTCATTTTCTGAGTGCTACCTAGGGTTTTAGAACCTAGGATTCGGGAAGCAATCGCGTGAGCTACGAGAGTCGTAAGCCCATGAAACTTAAGAGAGAATCTCCTCTACCTCTCTACTCTATCTACCAAAAATTTAGAGTATCTATGAAGCCCATAAACAAAGATCAAAGTCATTCGATCAAAATTACCCCTGAAAGACTCTGATGTTAAGCTAGCACTCATGGGGAGCCGATTAGGACCAGGAGCCTCGTGTGGACGATCCATGGAGACCAGATATCTATGTAGCTATGTCATGACTACCCACATAAGGTATAATATTCAGAATACTTAGATGAAATAAATAGCTTACTGCACTATTTTATTTTTCAGATCTGATATATATGCATTTATGTCATATTTAGATCCTTAGTATAAAATTTATTTTTTGATATGATCAATAATTAATTAATTAAATTAATTAATTTTTTACTATAATTTAGCTATTTTTGAAAAAGTTTTCAAAAGTAGCACTGTTAACCCTACACTGGTTCCTTCAAATGGTATCAGAGCAAGGTTCAATAAACATGATATGCTTTCATATTTTAGATTGATAATTTAGATTTGATCTAAATATTAATTTAATATTCTAAATAATTAGATCTAAAATATTAAAATCAAGATCATACGGACTGTAAGTTATCCTGTTGTAAGATTTACCCCTATAGTGAAAAGGTTATCCTGGTACATTGCTGATCTAAATCGTTAATCATAAAATCTTAGATTTAATCTAATATTTTTATGATCTAATTAAATTAAGCTTTAATTTAATTTTTGATCATGAATGCATGTTTAGATAGGATCTAAAATTTGATTCATGATTTAGTATTATGTAATGTACATAGCTTCAGATTAAACCCTATAACTAGTATTGTTTGTGAATTGAGCTGATTCAATTTTAAAGTAAGTCGACTCAATTGGTGAATAATACTAAGTTATAAAGAACTTTTCAAAATCTAAAAAAATATATTAGAAATATCAAACCCTAATCCTTAGCCCATAAACTTGATTAAAAATTAAGTACAATGATTTAGTATCTAGAATTATGAATTAAGACTCTAAGTCATTAATCATAAAATGTGGGTTATTGGATTAGTTGAATTAGGTCCATAAATTGGGTTAGACCTAAGGTTAGTTAAAGAATGAACTAAATTAGAGTAATTGATCAAATCTAATTAAATATTAATTTAGATTAGGTCAAGAACTCTATAGACATAATTATAATAGTTGTAGTTGGTCAAGTTCATGCCTTTAACGAGGACCAAATGGACTTGATTCATGGCTATGCGGTCGAATCCAAAATTACTAGGTTGGTCAAATTAAAACTAATGAATCGAATAGTGTCTAAGGTAAGTCTGGCAGTTTGACCAGTAATTTTTAATTAGGAGTTACTCACGTCGATTCGATCTTTGACGAGTTAATGGTATATTCTTTCTACTGATCTCACCTACTTGGCCATCCTAGTGAGTTAAGATTTGATTGGATCACTTGATGATTCAGGCTCACCCATATCAATAAGATAAATCAGTTTGACTGATTTAGATGCTCCTAGTGGTAGCTTAGATTAGATCTTTTTTATCTGACTTGGTGAAGTCAATGGGAGGATTGAAATTGGCTTGCTGTATGTCTTTCTTTTCTTAAATATGTTAACTAAATTCTCTAAAATTATTAGTTTCTTAAAAATTAAATAGTTATATAGATAACTAAGTCATTATCTCCCATTAAGTTGAGTGATAATGGATTCATTAATTTGATAATCACTGGAGGCCCAAAGGCCTAGTGCTTATTAATTAATGAAATTATCATTCATAAAATAATGATTTGGTTAAGTCTTTCTGATGGTGGTTAGGTTGGCCGACCAAAGTTGGGCCTGATCATTTATTGGTTAGATAAGACCAAATATAGTCATATTAATGGTTGGATCTAATCGAATTTTTTCAGTGGAGGCCAAAGCCTACTGATTAGGTCTTCAAAGTAAAATTGATATTACTAAAAATTATTTAGAGAAATAATTAATTTTGAACCTACCTATAGGTGCACATGGGTTGACCAACCAAAGTTGGACTTGTATGTAGTCTATGTAGATTCTAGTATCCAATAAGGAATTAAAGTAATTCCTCGAATTGGAGGTAGAGACTATCAATTCGTATAAAATAGTGAAAGAATCTTTAGATTAAAGTCTAAGTCTTTAGGATAATTGATTCATATACTAATTAAATTTTATTTTTCTTATTATGCAGAAATGGCCACTAACCTATCGCTTTGATCATTGTTAGATAATGATAAATTAATGGGATCCAACTACGATAGCTAGTATCATAAGTTGAAAATCATCCTGAAGCATGAGCGGATCTTTTATGTCATAACGGATCCAGCACCTAAGGAGCTAGCTCCAAATGCTAGAGGAGCAGTCTGAGATACTTATCAGAAGTGGCTTAATAATCGCACCATCATTTGATATATAATGCTGGCGGTAATGAACGATGAGTTCAACCGTAGGTTCAAAAATGCCCAGCCATAGGAGATGCTTCAAACATTGAACAACTCCTTTGGCATGCCTGATGATGTTGAAAGGTGCAAAACAAGTTGTGCTATTTTCAACGCTCGGATGAGAGATGGGGCCTCAATCATCGATCATGTATTATACATGATCGAGATGATTAAGTGTCTTAGCAAGCTGGGCTTTCTCCTGCATGAGCAGCTCGGTAAGGATGCGATCCTTAATTCCTTACCCAAGTCTTTTCTCTCCTTCCTAACTCATTTCAGAATGACAAAATCTGCAGTCAACTACCACGGCTTGTTGAGCTTGCTGTAGAACTTTAAGAAGGATCACCAACTCCATAAGGAGTTGGTGAATGTAGTGGGAGGGTCTTCATCTGGTCATCGATCCTTTAAGAAAGAAAAAAAGAATAAGAAGAAGAAGAACAAGAAGGTGCAGCCATATGCTGGGATGACTGCACAGGATCGGACCAAGAAGTGCAAGCTCGACTAGAGCCAGACAGAGTGCTTCTTCTATAAGAAGTAGGGGCACTAAAAGAGGAACTGTCCTCTACACATTGCCTCCCTAGATCCAAATAGATCAAGGAGGAAGTAAGTGATTGCTGGGCAAGATAATTATATGATAACATCTTACAATTTTTTCTTATTTGATTTTACTGTTTGGATATTAGATACTGAAAGTCCTTATCATATTTGTAATTCTTTACAGGGCTTGCAGGTCAGTAGAAGATTTGATCAAGGTGAGAGGTTTTTGAACATTGGAGATGAAAGACAAGTTCCAATTCTAGCTTTAGAAATCAAAAACCTTGTAATCAATTCAAATAAAGTTTTTCTCAATGAATGTCATTTTTGTCCAACCTTCTTATTGAATGTCATTTCTATAGGCCTTTTGGCCATGAATGATTTTGAAATATCAATAAAAGAAAAATTTTGTAATGTCATTTTGAATGGTGTTATAATTTTTATTAGGTAATTGAATAACAAACTTTATTTACTTTCTATCCTGTTAACGTGGTTCAATCCTCCGATAAATGCCCTAGATTAGTGATGTGTCTGATATCTACCTTTGGCACTGTAGACTAGGTCATAATAATAAGAATAGAATTAACAAGTCAGTTCAAGAAGAAATTTTTGAGGTTAGTGATTGTGAATCACTTTCGACCTATGAGTTTTATCTTCTTGGTAAGATGACCAGGTCACCTTTTACTGAAAAAGGTGAATGAGCCACTAAACTCCTGAGTCTAGTACATTTGGATGTATGTGGACCCATGAGCTCAAGTGCCAGAGGTGGATACTTCTACTTCATAACCTTCACAAATGACCTATCGAGGTATGGATACATCTACTTAATGAAACATAAGTCGGAGTCATTTAAAATGTTCAAACTATTTTGAAATGAGATAGAAAAATAAACTAAAAAGAATATTAAAACTCTTCGGTCTGATCGAGTGGGTGAGTATCTTTCCAATGAGTTTCTAACATATCTTGGGAAGAATAGGATTCTCTTCTAATGGACCCCTCCTGAAACACCACAACATAATGGTGTGTCTGAGAGAAGAAATCGGACCCTATTAAACATGGTTCGATCCATGATGGAGTTTCCTGGTCTGTCAATCTCCCTATGGAGATATGCCCTCAAGTCAGCTTGTTACATTCTAAATAGATTTTTGAGTAAATCTATTAATAAAACACCATATGAGATATAGATAGGGCGTAAGCCAGTGCTCTCATATCTTAGGGTTTGGGGGTGTTCGGCTTATGTCAAATATTTAATGATAGATAAGCTTAGACCTAGGTCAGATAAGTGTAATTTTATAGGTCACTCAAAAAAAAATCAAAGGATACTTCTTCTATCTTGTTGATGAGCAAAAAGTGTTTGTCAGCCTTAAGGCAGTCTTTTTCAAAAAGGTGTTCCTTAGTGAAGGAACTAATGCCTCTAAGGTCAAACTTGATGAAGTACAACAGGTGAAAGAATAGACACAAGTTGTTGAACCTAAGCTGGATCTAATTAGATTAGAGCCAAAACCCATTGTAAATGCATCCTTAAGGCGATCTGATAGAGTACCATGTCAACCGGACAGATACTATGATTTCTTGATCTAGGATGGAGATCCTATCGAACTCGATGAGAACAATTAGGATCCGATCATCTATATGGATGCAATGCAGAGACCCAACTCTGAAAAATGGCTTAAGGTCATGAAATCTAAATGGAATCCATGAAGGTCAATGATGTATGGACATTGGTTGACCCACCCGAAGGGGTAAAACCCATAGGGTGTAAGTGGGTCATCAAAAGAAAAAGGGGTGCAGATGGAAAGGTGGAGACCTATAAAGTCTGTCTGGTTGTCAAGAGGTATCATCAATGTTATCATATTGACTATGACAATATTTTTTCTCCTATGGTAATGCTCAAATTCATTCGAATTATGCTTGCCATCACTGCCCATCTGGATTATGAAATTTGGCAGATGGATGTAAAAGCAGCCTTCCTAAATGGAGAGCTGGATGAAGAGGTGTATATGATACAGTCTGAAGGATTCACATCTACAGATGAGTCTAAGGTGTGTAGGCTTCAAAGATCCATTTATAGACTAAAGTAGACATCTCGAAGTTGGAATATACGATTTGATAGAACAATCAAAACGTATGGCTTCGTTAAGAATGAAGAGAAGCCCTGTATATACAAGTGGGCTAATGGTCCAGCAATAGTATTCCCAGTGTTGTATGTGGATGACATTCTCTTAATCGAAAATGATATCCCTGCATTACAAGAAATAAAGATATGTCTATCATCATAGTTCTCTATGAAAGATCTGGGAGAAGCTTCCTATATCCTAGGGATAAAGATCTATAGAGATAGATCTAAAAGGTTGCTTGGATTGTCCCAGTCTATGTACATTGACACTATGCTGAAATGGTTCAGCATGGAGAATTTCAAGAAAGGCTATCTATCGACAAACCATGAAATTTTTCTCTCAAAAAAAGATTGTCCAACGACACCTCTAGAAAGAGAACGTATGAGTAGAATAGCATATGCTTCGACAGTGGGTTTTATAATGTACGTCATGATATGTACGCGATCAGATGTGACATACTCACTAGGGGTAGTGAGTAAATACCAATCTAATCCAGAAAAGAACCACTAAAAGATTGTTAAAACCATCCTGAAGTATTTAAAAAATACTAAGGATCAATGGCTTGTATATGGTGAATCGGATTTGAAACTTATGGAATTCACGGACTCCAGTTTTCAGTCTGATCATGATGATAGCAAGTGTGTGTCGGGATATATATTCACACTTAATGGTGGGGTTGTCTGCTGGAAAAATTTCAAACAGCGTACTGTGGTCGATTTAGTTTACGAGGCAGAGTATGTCGTTGCATCAGATGCTGCCAAAGAAGCGGTGTGGCTAAGAAAATTTATCATCGAGCTTCGAATAGCATCCTTCCTTGATGGTCCAGTTCTGCTCTATTATGATAGCTCTGAAGCCATTGCTCAGGCAAAGGAACCTAAGGCACACCAGCGGTGAAGCATATTCTGCACCGCTTCCACCTTGTCCGAGAAATTATGTATTAGATACTACATCGATTGACTTTAGTCCAAGTGGAAGATTGTTGAAAATATGTCCCAAAGCCAATCGTCAGCCTATTAACGGTTGTGCTACTTGTTATACTTGTATATGAATTATTAATTAATAATAATTATTTTAGCATTTTTCATCATAAATTCTGTTGTCTTCTAATGAACTCTTATGTTGTGATGAAGTCCTTAGGACTATCTAGATTTGATAAAGAAGGATTTATCATTTAGTCCTTAAATTATTCATGATCAAAAGATACATTGTTACTTAGGATGACAATATTTATCATGTATAGATCATTGTGTGCCTTATAGGTTGGTTGTCCTCGTAACCAAGGAGTGTTGAGATACTGGTATGGCATGCAAGTGAGATGTATGGGTACATCTACATTGAACGTGACCAACTCTAGAGCTTTTCTACTATCAAGATTTGCTCTGATAGAATATGGATATAACTGTCCCTCTGATCTGAGATCACCATGGTGACTTCCAAGCAACTCACTGTATTTTAATGCCAGATTACTTGAATTTTTAATTCAGTGACGGAAGATTTCTAAGCATAGTCAAGTACTTAAGGAGTCAGTATGTGTATCAAGATGGGATTGACCACTCCTGGTTTCAGGAGCTGTGTTCACTTATGTTTCAATTTAGCAAAGCCTTGGCCAAGATAGTCTTAGTGAGGAGTCACGGGACTAATTGTTTTGAGATACAACATAGATGTACTTTCTAGGGTTGACAGTCAAACCCTGAATCATCTATTACATAGAGGTCATAGAGATGAATTATACGGTAACCATATTCACGTAGATTCTGAATGTTATAATTGCGACTATTTGATCTATCTGAACATCGGATACCATTACTAGATGGTCACTTCGATTAGTGCATAAATTAATTTTTGTGCTTTCGGCTTTGGTTTGGATCTGCAGAGTCACACACACTAGAGGTTCCTACCTGATTTAATGGCTGGTGAAGAGTCCCACTTGACTGAGACTTTATGATGAAGAGTTTCACTCGACTGAAACTCTATTGTCAAGAATCTCATTAGACTAGGACTCTTCAATCGGAAGTCCTACTAGGTTGGGACACTGAGTCTCAATGTCTGGAAGTCTGTGGTCAAGAGTTCCATTGGATTAAGACTCTTCAATCAAAAGTCCCACAGCTCTGAAACTTCTAGTTCTACATGTTTGGAACTCTATGATTGAGATTTGGGACTCTACAATCATGAGTTCCATTTATTTTGGACATCGGGATCAAGAATTTCACTAGTTCGGGATTCTTCGATCAAGAGTTTCATTTTGATGGGACTCTATTGTCTGAACACCCACCAGATTTAGACTCTAGATTTATGAGAGATTTTATTAGTGATTTGATTGCTAATTAACTTAATTTAATTGAGTAATTATTTTTGGATCAAGTCTAATTGAATTGGGTTCAGTTGGGTTTGACCCGATTAGGTCACGGTTTGACCTAATCGCGGAGGAGGTTCGAACCCTGATTTGATCAAAGATTGGACTTGATCAATTTTTGATTTTATTAAAATTTAATTAAACCTAATTAAGCCTAATTATGTTGGGTTTAATTTGATCTAATTGGGCCTAACCAATTTTGATTGGGTTGGTTCAATTGGTTAAAGTTTTAAATTCAAAGACAAGTTTGACTAGTCTTCTCTTCCCATGCATCACATATGCCCCACGCCTCTTTGAATTCAATTTTCTTCTCTCATAAAGTTTTCCATGCTGATTAGAGGTCTCTCACCCAGGTCTCCCATGTTCCAAATGGATTGGGATGGTTGGTTTCATTCAAAAATTCAAAGAAGTTTGAATTTTAAAGGCTAACCACCCATGCGCCACCTCACTTTTGTTCACCCACTTTTCTTCATGAGAAAAGGTTCTCATGCTTTACTCTCCATGCACAAAATATTCCATGCCTTCCCTTCTTTTGCCACTTTTTTGTTTGAAATAAATTGGTTGGCATTTGAATTCAAAACAAGTTTGAATTCAAATTGACAACCAACCTATTCTAATCCTCTCACACATTCTCTTCACTGTTTTGGTGAAAAATAAAAGGAAGAGAATTTTGGACATGTTATATAGATCTGAAAAAAAGGGAGAGGACTTTCGTGAGTCTTTGTGTGCATGAGAAAAATATTAAAAAAAATTGA
Source organism: Cocos nucifera (assembly GCA_006176705.1). Classification (NCBI taxonomy): domain Eukaryota; kingdom Viridiplantae; phylum Streptophyta; class Magnoliopsida; order Arecales; family Arecaceae; genus Cocos; species Cocos nucifera. The sequence goes on from QRFJ01001142.1 coordinate 184,792, forward strand.
GAGAAAGAGAAAACAAAGAGAGTTGGGCGCAAGTTCTTTTTCTGAGTGCTACCTAAGGTTTTAGAACCTAAGATTCAGGAAGAAATTGCATGAGCTATGAGAGTCGTACGCTCACAAAACTTTAGAAAGAATCTCCTCTACCTCTCTACTACATCTGCTAGCAATCCAGAGTGTCCATGAAGTCCGTAGATGAAGATCGAAGTCGTTCGATCAAAATAGCCCTTGAAAGATTTCGGTGTCAAGCTAGCACTCACGGAGAGCCGATCAGGATCAAAAGCCTTGTGTGGATGATCCGTGGAGGCCAAAAATCTATGTGGCTGTGTTATGACTAGTGGACATCCTTGACAATGATCAAATCATGGCGATCAACTAGCCGCATGAGATATAGTGTTCAGAATACTTAGATATAGTAAATAGCTTACTGCCCTATTTTATTTTTCAAATCTAATATGTATGCATTTATGTCATATTTAGATCCTTAGTGTAGGGTTTATTTTTTGATATGATTAATAATTAATTAATTAATTTTCTACTATAATTTAGCTATTTTTGAAAAAGTTTTCGAAAGTAGCACTGTTAACCCTGCACTGGTTCTTTCAGCATGCAATAATGGAATTAAGATACAAGTAAGCAAAGTTTAAATTAAAATGATGTAAGGCAAATATAAAAAATAAATAGAGCAAGTACACTACAAAGATAGAGAAATTTATATTAGTTTGATGCAATCCTGCACCTATATCCACTCTCCAAGAATCTCTTAAAAATTTCACTATAATTACGTGACTATAGTGTATTTGTTTTAACCCAAAATTACAAGCAAACCTAGTTGATTTTCTAGGATCACCACCCACAACCTTATACCAATAGTTTTTTGAGCTCACTATCAATCCAATTGATTTTTTGGGCCAACCAACCAAAATCTACAATATCCAATTTCAGACTTAGACTGGCCTTTACCCTAAGTTTCTTTTCTCTAAAAAAACTTATAAAAAAAATAAAATATAAGATATATAATTTCAGCACAAAAGAAATAGAAATAAAAGCTCTTTTGAAGCTTGAAGAAGATGCTGAAGGATTGCTCTATTGATACTTCACTTCTCTTCAATTAATGCTTCAGAGGATATTGAAAATATTAGAGAAGATCACTCTTGAAAGTCCTATCAAAACTATGCACTATTTTCTCTCATTTCTTCTTTCTCAAAAATATTCAATGAGCTCACCCAAATTTGAATGTTTTTCACATATTCTCTTTTAATCTTTCCTTTTCTTGTATCTTTCTTTTATTTTCCATAAGTTCTATGGCCTTTAAACTCATTTCTAGCCGTTTATAGCCACTGAAGACAAAAACTAGCTATTGAAAAAAGTTTTGGGTAAAACAAGATAAGTTTTAGAACTAGTCGTAATGCCTATCAAATAGCGTCAAGATGGCTTGGATCTGACTTCAAGCTAACTCGAACTGATATAGCTGGCTTGAATCTAGTTTTGAGCTAGCTCAAATGTAGAACTCAAAAACTACTTTTCTATCATCTTGAGAGAGTTGGCTTGAATTTAGTTTGGAGCTGGTTCAAACTGTAGAACTCAAAAATAGCTTTTTAATCATCTTGAGAGAACTAGCTTGGATCCATTTCGAGTTGGCTTAGCTACATGCCAAGCCAAAGTATCAAACCTATTTCATGCAAGAGCTAGCTCAATTCCTTTCAAAGTCAGCTCTAAACTTTCTAACTTTATTTTTCTTGATTTTTGATCTTCCAAACTTGAATTTCTTGGGTCCAATCTCTTCTAAATATAATTGCTTTCTTCAATTTTATTTTCTCTTCATCCAATCTTACTTTTTTCATACTGAGCCATCCAAACTTATGTGAATTTATTCTTTTAATTATTTTGGCATGGCATCTTGAGAGGATTTATCTTTAAAATAATTTTTTTATTTTGGATACTTGAAAAATCCTACAAATACTCTTGAAATACATAATTAGATACATAATATACTTAAAGTTGGCACTCATCAAAATCAATTAAGAGATCAACAATGATGCTCGATGAGTCTCATAATCCACCAACGATATCTAGCAATATGTAGTGGCAACCTAGCAGAATTAAATTATTGAATATCTAGGTGTAGTTTTCATATGATTCAATCCTTCTATTATAAATTCCAACTAGATGGAGGTCATGGAGAACTGGTCAAACTCCAATGTTAGTCATATACAGGATTAGCTCGACTCAAGTTTATTTTTGAATTTTGATAAAAACTTTTTTTCAATATTCATACTTACTTTGACCAAAGACTTTCTAAACCCAGTCTTGTGAATCGTACAGGACTTCTTTTCTACCAAGATCGATAGATTCCATCTAGGTGCATCCTACTCCTAACAGTGAACTTAAACCTACTATAGCCAACATACACCACAATAATCCAAATGGCTAGGAGATCAAGTATATATGTAGTCAAACTATAATAGCTTCACTACGAATAGCCAAGGCACCATAGGTCAAAGGATTAGTTATACCACTACAACATAGAATCAACTACTAATGAGTGAGTAGACATTCAAGTGGCTTCGATCTCGTATTAGTCATGCTTAGTACAAGTTATTCTCTAACAATTACCTATACTCTCGCTCTAGAATCCCTACACTATAGATTCAAAACTTATCTATCTAGAAGGAAAGTGATCCATATACCAATCTAATTGAATCGATCATCATCCTCCATGATGATCACTTGGTCGGGAGGTTTTAAGAATTAAGCATCAATGACACATATCTTAAATTCTTAACACTTGAGAATATATGTCATCATCTGTTAATCCCTTGGACGAATCATGGACATATATAAAATATGATTAGAGTAAAAACTACCCATTTTATTAATGAATAAAATTTACAAGTATAAAATTATGCTTTAGAAAAATCATATATGTCAGCCAACAATTAACTTCTAGAGCATATATCTAACACAAAGACAATTAAAAATAAATCATTATTTTCATTAAGTATTATAGTAACCATCATCACATCCTAAAACTTTTCGTATAAATGGCAGCCATCTAGGCCTATAAAAGGCCTACAGCTAGCTAAGAATCATGTACTACAAGCTCCTAAAGAAATAAATAAGGAGAAGTAATGCTTCTCATCAAGTACACCTAACTTCAACTTTATTACACTACTCGATTTCTTTTCAAAAGCCCCTTCTTGAAATTCTCCATTTCCTCAAGAATCTATCTAATGACCATTAATCATGGACATGGCAAGCTTCTTTCCTCACTAAATTCTATGATACAGAAGATCGAGATAATTAAACAACAACAATCTCTTTCTTAGTCCAATATGTGATAGGTCATTAACCAACAAATCATCCTGACACATATCCAAAATTATGTGGCCATCTTGTTGCATTACATGAACTATTCTTGACTTGCATATTTTGCTCCTATGAACATGTTGGGATTCTTATTATCTATCTCATATATCTCTCCCTCATATTCTATAATATCATCATTATCAACATTGGGGTCACTACTATAAATACTATGATAACTACTCTTAATCCCACAAATTTTAGTATTTGCTTCCTACTTTTCTAGAACAATAGTTCATCATTTACCTAACATATTTATTATTCTTAATAGCAACAGCTAAGATATCAGTCCCCATTGCAATTAGACGCACATTTTCATACTACCTTTTGTTATTACTTAGGTTATCTACTCGAACTTCTTTTATTGCAACTATAATGCTTCTACACATTTCAATTTGTTCTTGGCTGTTTGGTATTGATTAAGAAAGTTATATAATTATTGGTGCAGAAAATGGTGCTGATGTCAAAAATTGTTGGAGCTAGAGAAGATGCGAATGTCAATGAGTCTTGCAAGATGAAGTCCCGACCGAAGTTGGCTCCGGCAGGACCCTTTGATGATCAAGTCAGTTCTTTTGGCCAACAAGAATGGAGTGCTCAGGAAAAAAATGAGCAGAGTAAGAATAGAGAGATTAAGCTTAGGCCCCAAAAGCATATCTGGAGAGTCCTTTATATAGATAGAGCATGTAACAAACTAATAGTGATAGTTGTAACTGCTTGGTTGTCATTTATCGTGACTCATTAATTTGTTGGTGATCCATAGTAGGAGTTCGAGTAGAACCTCTACATTTGTGTGTAGGCTATATGTGTTGGAATGAAGAGCTTGAAGCTTCAATAGCTTAGAGAAGTTTGGCCATCCAGCCAAGGATAGTTTTCTTTGAAAGAATTCGACTGGAAGGAATCTAACTGGAAGAAGCATGACTGGAGGAAGCATGGCTGGAAGAAGTTTGGATGGAAAGAGTCCGACTCGAAGGAGTTCGATCGGAAGAAGATCATTCGAAAGGAGTACAACTGGAGGGAGCGCAATTGGAAGGAGTTTGGATGAAAGGAGCATGACTAAAGGGAACGCGACTAGAAGAAGTTCGACTAAAAGAAAACCATTCGAAAGAAGCACGACTGGAGAGAGCATGGCTGGAAGAAGTTCGACTGAAAGGAGTCCGTCGTTTACAATAGAAAAATTTAACTATCCCCAAAATCCGCTATTCATCAGGGTCGAACGGGTTGGGACCTTGATATCAAAGATCCTGTTGTTCATCTTGAGTCGAAAAGCAAAGTTAATGAAATAATACTTCTCTTTATTATCCAAGTTCGTCCTATCGAACTGTAGTATACTTTTGACAAGTTCTACATTATGAAATTATTGTTGAGAAGATCGATAAATTTTCATAGAATGGAGATCAGCCACCAAGAACTTTGACGAAAGTTATTTTACCTCCAACACTTGTCCCTCTACTCTCGAGTTTGAATTTTAAATGAAGAAAGTACAAAAATTATAGTGGTCGATGTTCTTTGCTGCTTTCCTACTCTCGGGAGATGAAAAAATCTTGGTTTTTTTTTCTAGCGTCGAAGTTTCTTAATGGATGAATGACTCAAAAAGACACATTCCTTTAAAAACATGTCCGACGCTGAGCTCTATGTATGGCATAATTATTGCTCTGTTAGGCGTCAAGGGTGAGCATGATGGACAAGACATGTGATAGATCGGGACTGGCAGAGAATGGCTTGCAATTATAATTGCCTCTAGCTTCTCCCTACTATTTAAACCCTTTCTCCTCTTCCGACCTCTCATTTTTGTCTGAGCTTTCTTTCTTCTTCCTTCACTTCTTGCTTCCTCTACATATCTTGTTCTTCCTTCACTATGATTTTCTAGCCATTGACATCCTCCTCGACCGTCCTTCACCTTTTCGATCATTCTTCCGAGTTCTTCATTTGAAATGGGTTAATTTCTCATCTCCTTTTTCTTTGGTTTTCTATTTTTCACTTGTATTTTAGATCTTTTTCATGTTTCCTAGGTGGATTTCATTTTTCTTCCTCTTCAGAATTTCACTATCCTTTTTCTTGATTTTTTAAAATTTTTTTAGATTTATTTTGATCCAAATATCTTTGGAGATATCTTGGTCTACCAGTTCTAAGAGCCCGGTCGATCCAAACTCCCAAAATCCCAATGTAGAAGTCGAGCTTAGGATAGTACCTCATCCAATTTTTATGTCTGAAACCATCCCTTGCTCTCTGCACTCTGAAGACCTTTCTCTAATAAGAATCTAGTACGGGATGCCTTTAGAGTATGAATTGGAGCTTCCCGAGCTGAGTGACCGAGCTTATGCTCCTCTCCTGGAGGTTGGAGGTTTTTGATTATTGTATTTTTTTTTCTTTTCTGCTTTCTCCTATACTCAAAATTATTTGGATTAATAAAAGTAATTTTTTTTTTACATTTGTGTTGTGGTGTGCTTTTTACTTAGAATCCTTCTAGTGAACATTGCCATAATTCACCATCACCCACTGAGGCTGCACCGCTATCTCAAGCTATTCCTCTAAAGTCCATGATCAAAGATTTGAAGAGAAAAGTTCATCAAAAAAAAAAAAAAAAGTTGAAGAAGGTGGAGGTTAAACTTTGGAGGTTGAAGAAGAGCTATTCGGAAGCTACGATTGAGATCACCCACCTTCGCTAAGCACATAAAAGGGATTCCATGGTCTATATTAACAAAAAGCATCATTTAATTGAAGTACTGGAATGAGTGAAAAAACTTGTTAGTGAGAAGGCTTAGACTTTGACTGCCAAAGTTGGCTCCCTCAAGGCCGAACTTTGCATAGTGAAGGAGAAAATCAAGCAGTTGAAGGAAGCTTCGACCTAGGTTCAAAGTCAAGTAGATTTTAGCTGGGACTGGTTGAAGAAGTTCTCTGACCTTCAAAAATAGCTGAGCGATGCTGAGCAATCGTACAACTCCTATCGGATCGGCTAGTGCATGTAGATTGAAGATTATAAGAAGAAGCTCAAGGTGGCAAACTCCGAAGTGATGTGGCTTCAAAAATAGTTAGCAGATAAGGCTCAAGTCAACTCAAGCATCGATTCAGACGCCATCACCACTTTGAAAAATACCCTTGGAAATCTCACTATGAAATTCGATAGTATGGAGAAAGAACTTTGTGACCTAAAAATTTAGATGGTCTATCAGGAAGGCTTGGTGAAAGATGTCGAGGCTGAGTCTGTAATTTTATGGAAGAGGCTAAGAGAAGTGGAAGACGATCTTCAAAGGTCTAACAAATTGCTTGGTGAGAGCTTAGTAGTGAGGCAAGATCTCAAAGAGAAAGTCGAATATTTGAAGCATTTTCTTGTATTGGCTGGGGCTGGTAGTCCAAAATTTGAAGGTTCGAAACTTTTTCTTAGAACTTTGACTATTTTTTTCTTTTTTCTTTTGTGAACAGTCTTGCAGACCTCCATTGTAATGGATTTTCTCTTAATAAAGTGATATTTCTTTGATTCCTTCTTCACTATTGCCTTAATCAAATATTGATATACTCCTTTTCTTGTGATGTCTTTGATATTTGAGTTGCCTTTAGAGTGACATTCTTGGTCTGTCCCCCTTGTCTATGATTGAGGACCCTTGGACTTAGTTAGGAGCGGATATATCCTTGTCTAGGAGCTAGAAGTCTTTATTCTGTGCTTATAGTTAACCACTTGTTTAAAGACCTTGGGGCCTTGTCAAGACAAGGTCCTCCTATCCCTATTGTGGATAGATTTTATCCTTATCAAAATGAGGTCCTTCTTTCATTCTTGGTAAGATCGTTGGGACACGAAAGGGCCATTGAGGGGGCATCTCTTCTTCTTCTCCAGTTTAAGAATCGAAGGTTCTCAATCCCTCATAAGGATCTTTGTGCACGTCTGGATAAGGTTCTCCTCCTATTTCTGACATGGTTGACTTTTATCTTTGTTAGGATGAGACCTTCTTTCTATTTCTAATAAAGCTACCGGGGCACAAAAGGGCCTCTCTCCTATTTTCATATCAGGACGAGGTCTTCCTTCTATTCTTGACATGATGAGCTTTCATCCTTGTTAGGATAAGATTTTTTCCTTGTTCTTAATAGGATCATTGAGGCATAAAAGGGTCATTAAAAGGGCCTCTTCTCTTTTTTCATGTCAAAATGATGTCCTCCTGTTTCTAACATGATGGATCTTTAGCCTTGTTAGGACAAGATTCTTTTCATGTTCCTAACAAGATCACTAAGATACAAAAGGGTCGTTAAAAGGATTTCTCTTCTTTTTTTCATCTCAGGATGAGGTCCTCCTTCTATTCCTGACATGATGGACTTTTACTCTTATTAGGATGAGGTTCTTTTCTTATTCCTAACAAGATCATCAAGGCATAAAAGGGTCATTGAAAGAACTTCTCCCCTTTTTTTATGTCAGAGCTAGGACCTCCTTCTGCTCCTGACATGATCGATTTTTATCCTTATTAGGATGAGATTCTTCTTCTATTTCTAACAAGATTATCGGAACACAAAAAGACCATTGACATGACCTTTCTTCTTTTTTTTATGTCAGGACGAGGTCCTTCTCTTATTCCTGACATGGTGGACTTTTACCCTTATTAGGATGAGGTTCTTCTCATATTTCTAACAAGATCATCAGAGCACAAAAGAACCATTAAAAGGGCCTCTCTTCTTTTTTTCATATCAGGTTGTGGTCCTCCTTCTATTCCTGATATGATTGGCTTTTATCCTTGTTAGGATTGAAGCAAAAAATGGTACTGATGCTGGAGATTGCTGGAGCTAGAGAAGATATGGACATTGATGAGTCCTGCAAGATGAAGTCCCGATCGGAGTTGGCACTGGCAGGATCCTTCGACGGTCAAGTCAGTTCTCTTATCCAACAAGAATGGAGTGCTCAGGAAGAAAATGAGTAGAGCAAGAATAGAGAGATTGAGGTTAGGAAGAAAATAAGTAGAGTAAGAATAAAGAGACTGAGCTTAGGCCCTAGAAGCATATCTGAAGGATCTTTTATATAGACAGAGCATGCAACAAATTGATAGTGATAGTCATAACCGCCTAGTAGTGAGTCATTCAGATAGGGTTGGAAGTGGGCTCGGATCGATCTGAGGCCCATTCGGTCGGGCCGACTTCAGGTTGGGCTTTGGACTCAGCTCAAAACTATTTAAATTAGGCTCGGACCAAAATATAGAGCCCATTTTATTTTTGGATCAGGCTCTGGCCTATCTTTGGCCCTACCTAGGTCAGACTCGAGCGGGGGCCCTATTAAAACCCACCCCCTCGGGGGCCCAGTCTCGGTTGAAACCCTAGACCCCTGCCCCCCCCTCCACGTGCGAAACCCACCCAGCGCCAACCCCCCACCGCCCCCATCCTCTCCATCTCTCCACCCCGCCCCCATGCCTCCACCCCACCACCCCTGAGCCCTCCTCGGTCCTCTCTATCTCTCCCTCCCGCCCCCATACCTTCGCCTATGCCCCCACCCTCCAGTCGGCCCTTCTACCCATGCCCCTATAGGTGGCCACCACCCCCTCCTCGCCCCACACACACCACACACCGCCCCTCCCACCCCCCCAATCCTCTCCTCCTCTCCATCCACTAGCCTCTGCCTCCCCCCAGCATAGGAGGCCATCCCTCCCATCCCCCCATCGTCCCTCCTACCCACACCCCTGCAATCGGTCATCCCCCATGCCCCGCACACCTACCCTACCCTCCTCCCGGCCCCCGGTCCTCTCGCCTTCGCACCCCTCCCCCCCATCGAAGCAGGCAGCCCTCCCCCACCCCCCCCAGGTGACACCTCTCCCTGCCCCCCCTCTACACCCCATCGGCCCTCCTCCACATAGCTGACACCCCCTCAGTTCAGGCGGCCATCCCCCCCACCCCACCATCGGCCCTCCCACCCACGCCCCCACAGGGGGCTATCCCCTGTGCCCCAAACACACCACCACCCCTCATGCCCCCCGGTCCTCTCCACCTCTCGCCTCCCCCCTCCCTCATCGGCGCAGGCATACCTCCCCCTAGGCAACACCTCCCCCTGCCCCCTCTGCACGACCCTCCCCCCACGCCCCCACAGGCCAACCCTCCCCCGCCATGTTGCACCCTGCGGGGAAGGAAGGGCCAACCCAATCAGGCTTCAGGCTGGACTCGGGCCTGAGTTTGGGTCAGGCTTGGGCCTGGATTTTTAAGAAAGTTTTGGGCCTAAGCCTAGCCCGAAGCCCGAAAAAAATTGAACAGGGATCGAGCAGGGGTAAAACCCGACCCGACCTGGCCCACTTCCAGCCCTACGTTCGGGCTATATGAAGTTTATTATGGAGAGTGGATTATCATTTATCACGACTCGTTAGTTTATTGATGATCCATAGTAGGAGTTCGGGCAGGACCTCTGCACTTGTGTGAAGGCTGTATGTGTTGGAGTGAAGAGCTTGAAGCTTCGACAACTTGGAGAAGTTAGACCATGCAGCCAAGGATAGTTTTCTTTGAAAGAATCTGGCTAGAAGGAATCTGACTGGAAGAAGCATGACTAAAAAAGTTCGGATGGAAGGAGTTCGACTAAAAGAAGTTTAATCGAAAGGAGTGCGGCTGAAAGAAATTCAAATGGAAGGAGTGTGACTGGAGGGAGCACGATTGGAAGAAGTTCGACTGAAAGAAAATCATCCGAAAGGAGCGCGGCTGGGAGTTCGGATGGAAGGAGCGCGACTGGAGGGAGCGTGGCTGGAAGAAGTTCGATTAGAAGGAGTCTGTCGTTTGCAATAGGAAAATTTGACTATCCCCAAAATCCACTATTCATCAGGGTCGAACGGGTTGGAACCTCTATATCAAAGATCTTATTATTCATCCTGAGTCGAAAAGCAAAGTTAATGAAACAATACTTCTCTTTATTAACCAAGTTCATCCTGTCGGACTTTAGTATACTCTTAACAAGTACTGTAATATGGAATTGTTGTTGAGAAGATTGGCAAATTTTCACAGAATGGAGGTCAGCTGCTAAGAACTTCGATGGGGGTTATTTTACCTCCAACAATAATGTTGACCTCTTTTGTGACAAATGAGAAGCACTTTTTCAATCCTTGCACTCTTCAAACAAACTCATCAATTACGATGTGTGTCTAGTATCATAAAAGACTTCAGCGATAAATGTCTACCTACATATCAAATCTTTATGATTTCTTTGAGCTTGAAATTGAAAGTATGCACTTTATCTTCACATAGGTCCTTGTACTAATTGCAGTCATCATCAACTAACTAGCTCATTTATCCCCTAAAGTAATACTTCATTTTTATAGAATTATTAACCTTTTTAAAGTACCCTTTGAATTTCACCTCTAATTTGAATAGTTGTTGTTCTATTTTAAGAAGCCTATATATGGAATAAGAAAATATTCAAGATATAGCTTATAAAAAGAGGGGGCTTATTAATGTAGCCTTAGCATGCTGTTTGGTTGGGGAAGTAGGAAAGATGCACGAAATAAAAAAAAAATGGCCAAAAAGAAGAACTCTCTTCTGAAGTTTTTAATTCAATAATATAAATAAATTGATTATGTGATAAGTATCATAAATTTATTAATAAAAATATTAATTTATTAATTAATTTATATTTATTTTTAAAAATTAATATTTTTATTAATCTAATATAAAAATAAGTTCATCAATAGAAAGAACTCATTTTTTTAGTCACAATGAAATAAATTTGGAGCAAATCAGAGTTAAAATGGATCCAATATAAATTTTTAAAGAAATAAAAATAATAATAAAAAATTAAAAATTAAATCGGCTCAGTCGGATTAGTCGGTGTGCTCAACCCAGCCATAGAAGCTGGCACATCCCAACCAGTTGGAGCATCAAAAAGCTGGCCTAGCTAGAGAAGCCGGACCGCCAAGCCCAAAGCCCAAGCGCACAGCCAGCCTGCTAGCCCAATTCCCTTCCTGCATTGATGTCATCATGACATCAGCAAACTAGCTAAACTATGCACTAGCTCAGCACCAGATAACTAATCAAAGGATGCCATGTGGTGGACCAAGACCCTTAAGAGGTTTATAGAAAATTCATCACGACATATAGGGGCAATTTTGTAATTTCATAGGCCAAGGTCGGTGTTGATTGGTCGAGGTTCATAGTGCAGTCGGTCTATGCAGTCCATGGAAATAATTATTATGCCATCGGATGGCTACGATGGATTTCGATCAAGATTGGATGGTCTGTGTCTTTTCCTACTTTGATTCGAAGTCGATCAGCGCCAGATCTTCATCCAACAGTCACACATGCTCCAAACTCTAATTCGATGGTCGATGAAGCTCCTGGCGGTGATCCAACCTCCCAGGCAATAATTCAGTGGTCTTGAGTGCTCTAGAGCTCGATTGGATGGCTGGTATTTGTTCTGATTGAAAGAAGGAATCCAAAGTTTTGTTTTTAGCGCAGTCGGACAGACGAGAAGAATTTAATCAAAGCATCCAACGGTCCACATTTATCTTGACCAGATCTAGGCTTTTTAAAGTGGTTTTTTGGAAAATTTTGAGCCACTTGATTAGGATCTGATGGCTAGAATGCGTCCAAGACTTTTTTTAATCTGATTTTCACCAGGATTTCATTATTTTTGCCTATCAAAATCTTCTATAGTCCTATATTGCCTACAAAGAAGATCTCCGCCCTCCAGCAGCTATAAAAAAATCCCAAGACCCCAAAGTTGAGACATCTGATCCAAGAGAAGCTTTGGTAAAGGATGGAAGTGAGGCTTTGGCTGAAGATTGCTTCGAGGCAGACGGTACCGAGAGGAAGAGCTAGACTTCTATGCCACTACTAATCTAAGGATTAAGAGTTTTTTTTTCTTTTTTAATTATTATATTTAAATTCTAAGTTTTAATTTTAAGATAAAATTTAATTTATTACTTTTTTAATTTTTTCTTTAATTTCTTTCTCTTTAAATTTTGCTGCTTTATTTTAATTACTTTTTAATTTCTTTGCAAGTAGATGCTAAGATCTAAATAGTAAATCTTAGTACCAAGTTTATTTTTTCACATCATTTAATTTCTGTAACTTTATTTTTCTACACTATTTAATTGGTTCTGTTAGCTTATCTGGCCAAGCATAATTGATGTCTAAGGCAAGCAACAGGAGGACTCCCACCAACCTTATACTTACCTATCCAGTTGATTAGCTAATTCTCTTCTTGGAGGGCTTGAAGGTAACCTTGGTAGTTAGAAGCTGTCTAGATCTAGGACAACCCTTAGTTAGGATTGCTTATCTAACTTGTTTGCTAATTAACATTAAACATAAATATAATTAATTCTTCTCTATCATCTCTGGATTTAGGACTCCTTAGGACTCTTCTTTAGAACTCTTTTCTTTCTCTTCTCTTTTCTTCTCTTTAAAAAAATAATAAAAAAATATTTATAAAAATAAAAAATTAAATTACACATTAGGATTGCACTAGTACATGCATGGTAGAAGATTGCTATTACTTGACCTAGTTAAACTAAATTCCAAAATTGAACGACTGATTCATATAAAACCTGAAAATCAAAGGCAGAAAATAATTAAAAATCACCTAGGCAGATGAAGAAATATTTTATTCCTTCTACCTATAACCTATCGACTTGTATCCAATTACCAGATATCCCTGCTAGCCATTATGAAATCAAGTTGATCACAATCTAGATGCTCTCATCTTTCTATGAGAACACCAATGAAGACCCTTACAAGCATCTGGATGAATTCTTAGAAATCTGCTCTACGATAAAAATCCAAAATTTTTCTGATGATGCCCTTAGACTAACCTTGTTCCCTTTCTCATTAAGAGATAAAGCTAAGTATTGGCTTGGCATAATAGGGAAATCAATTCAAATATGGGCAGAAATGCAACATAAATTTCTTAAGAAATTTTATCCCATAGATTGAACCAATACTATGAGGCGAGCTATCACTAAATTTGCTCCACTTCCAGCGAAACAAATTTACGAATTATGAGAAAGACTTAAGAAACTTCTTAGAAAATTTCCACACCATAGTCTATCTAAGTGGCAAATTGTTCAAGCTTTCTATCAAGGTTTAGGAGAATAATATAGACAAATGGTAGATATGTCTTGTGGAGGTACATTTATGAGCAAAAGTGAGGATGAAGCCTATACCTTGTTTGAAACTCTAAGTAAAAATTTGATTAACCATGCTTCATTATCCTCTTATGAAAGATCAATTTCTCATCAAAAATAGATAGGAATGTATGAAATCAAATATCCAGAACCAAGCTCTAAGGCTGACATGAATCTAGTAAATAAAGTCGACCTTCTTGTCTAAAAATTAGATCACTTCCTAAACCTAGGCCAACAATCTCCTGCACAATACACACCATCTTCTAATTATCAGGAGATTTATTCTATTTGTGCTAGCCCAATCCATAGTATGAGTGAATATCCCATGGCTGCACAGTTCCCACCCTTCATCCAAGAATAAGTTCAAGCTACTCAAGGTTACTCCAAACCGATGAATGATCTATTTTCAAACACATATAACCTAGACTAGAGAAACCACCTTAATTTTTCTTGAAAACCATAATGGACTCAGGCTCAAACCCAAACTCCACCAGGGCAAAATTATCAGAATATATTCCAATACCAAAACTATGCCTATAATAGAGGTCAGACTAGTCAGCCTTCCTGGCCACCGCATTATAATCAGCCTTCATTCCCACCTCCTCAACAGACCAATCTAAACAACGATCGATTTAACCAACTACAACAATTAATCCTATCTCAACAACAATCGATCCTGAATTAACAATAATCTATCGCTAGGCTAGAAGCTTAAATAGGATAATTAATTAGGTCTAGTATGAGGAGAGAACCAGGTCGGTTACCAAGCTAATCGATTGCCAATTCTAAAAATAATCCATCCAATATCCATCAACCACCTGGATTCAATCATCAATCCATCATCCCACCTAAGAATCTCCAATTAGAGAATGCTAAAGCAATTTCTGAATATTAAAGTGGTAGGATTCTTAAGGACCCATACCAGGACTACGTGATAAAGGTTAGTACTGATGCTAGCCAAGAATAAATTTTGAAGAAGAGATTAATACTGAAGCTAACCATATAAAAGAATCTAAGCCTAGAACTAGTACTGATACTAGTTCTAATTAGATAGATAAAGAAAAGAGGAGAATAGATGAGTTATCCAAGATATATAAATCCAAAATTCCATTTTCTCAAGCCTTAGAAGCAGGCTTTTCCCGTAAAAAGCAAAAAGCACGTAATGAGAAGTTAATGAAACTATTTAAACAACTGCATATTAATTTACCCCTCCTTGATGCAATTCAACATGTCTCAAATTATTCTAAATTTCTCAAAGAACTTTGTACTCAAAAACATGAGCCACGAACTAAAAGAATTATATTGTCTGAGGATGTAAGTGCAGTCTTGTTAGACCCATTGCTTCAGAAAATGAAAGATCCAGGTGCTCCATTAATTTCACATGTTATAGAAGGCATAACCTTTAACCAAGCATTATTAGACTTAGAAGCTAATGTGAATCTACTTCCAACCTCGATTTATGAAAAATTTAGGATAGGAGAACTTAAATCGACATCGATTATTTTGCAATTAGCTGATAGATCTATAAAAATATCACGTGGTTTAATCGAGGATGTTTTAGTTAGAGTAGATCAATATTTTTTCTAATAGACTTCCTCATACTCGATATGGAACCATCCCAAGAGCTAAACAAAAATCCCATAATTCTAGGTTGTCCATTCCTAACTACCATCAATGCCAATATGGATTGTAAGACAGGAGCCATGGATATTTTTTTTAAGGATCAGAAGGTAAGAATAAACATTTTTAATGCCTCTAAGCACACTCAAGAGGATGAAGACTATTTTGTAATCGATCAGATAGATGAGATAGTTGAATCTAATTACTCCTTCGATTTACTTAAGAGCAATCTTCTGAATAAGCTTGTCAAAGAAATCCTAGATTAGGAGGTGAATGCACTACTTGGTTCACCTCATCCATCACATACATTACCTTGGTCAATAAAAATTGAGCCCTTATCTAAGCAAAAAATTGACCCATTACATCCTTTAATTCAGGCCCCACCATAATTTGAACTAAAACCTTTACCTGAATCACTTAAGTATGTATTTCTAGGATCAAAAAAAACCCTGCTAGTGATCATTTCTTCTGACCTAAATCCTGAAAAAGAAGATCAAGTAGTAGATGTTTTGAAAACATATAAGAAAGCTATAGGTTGGACCGTTGCCAATTTAAAAGGCATTAGTCCATCAATATGTATGCACCATATTTACACTAAAGATAATGCCAAACCAACTCGAGAAATGCAAAGACGGCTCAACTCTAATATGCAAGAAGTAGTCAAGAAAGAGATAATTAAATAGTTAAATGCTGGTATTATTTATCCTACTTCTGATAGCCACTGGGTGAGTCCAACACAAGTTGTTCCAAAGAAATCTAGATTCAGGATTGTTCGCACTGACCATGGGGACCTAGTACCAACATGACTTTCGACTAGGTAGCGTGTTTGTATAAACTATAGAAAACTTAATATAGCCATCCGAAAAGACCATTTTTCGTTATCCTTTATTGACCAAATCTTGGAGAGACTAGCTGGCTAATAATATTTTTGTTTTCTAGATGGATACTTAGGATATAACCAGGTAGCAATCTACCCAGGAGATCAGGAAAAGACCACTTTCATATATTCCTATGGAACTTTTGCTTTCCGTAGAATGCCTTTTGGATTATGTAATGCACTTGCGATCTTTTAATGGTGCATGATGTCAATATTTTCAGATATGATAGAAGATTTTTTAGAAATATTCATGAATGATTTTTCAATCTTTGGGAATCTTTTGAGAGTTACCTCAATAATTTGAAGAGAATATTACAACGATGTATTAAGGCTAATTTAGTTTTAAGCTAGAAAAAGAGCCACTTCATGATTCAAAAAGGAATTGTGTTAGGACATATAGTATCTAAGAGAGGGATAGAGATTGATAAAGTAAAAGTTGACTTAATTTCTAAACTACCTCCACCCACTTCTGTCAAATAAATTCAATCCTTTCTTGGCCATATAGGATTCTATCATCACTTCATCAAAGATTCTTTTAAGATTTCTCAACCTCGATGTAATCTACTAGCTAAGGATGTCTCTTTTAACTTTGATGAAGAGTGTCTTAAAGCCTATGAATTCTTGAGAGAAGCTATGACCAAAGCCCCGATCATTCAACCTCCAAACTGGTCACTACATTTTGAAATCATGTGTGATGCTTCAGACTTTACCATAGGAGCTGTCCTGGGCCAATGGATAAATAAATATTCCATAGTGATCTATTATGCTAGTAGAACTTTGAATGAAGCATAAATGAATTATACCACAACTAAAAAAGAGTTACTAGCTATAGTGTTTGCCCTAGAAAAGTTAAGATCATATCTATTAGGATCAAAAATTATGGCATATTCAGATCATTCAGCTTTAAGATACCTGCTCTCATAGAAAGATACTAAACCATGATTGATTAGATGGATTTTATTGCTACAAGAATTTGATATAGAAATTTGAGATAAGAAGAGATTTGAAAATATTTTAGCAGACCATCTATCTAGGATCCTAGTTAAAGATACTGAACCTGCATCAATTAGATAATCTTTTTCAGATGAGCAATTGTTAGCAGTTTCACGTACAAAGGCCTCTTGGTTTGTAGATATTGTCAATTACTTAGTAATAGGATAAATTCTTGATGGCTGGTCTAAGAATGAAAAGGATCAATTCTTTGCTTAAATTAAATACTATTTTTGGAAAGATCCTAAACTTTTTAGAATTTGTGCGAATCAGATTATTCATAGATGTGTTTCTAAGTCTAAACAGCTAAGTATCTTACAATTCTATCATACTCTTGCTTATGAAGGGTATTTTTTTGAAAGAAAAACTATGGCCAAAGTATTGCAAAGTGAATTTTACTATCCTACATTGTTTAAGGATGCCTATATTTTTAGTTAAGAACATCTTAAGTGTCAAATCTTAGGAAATATTTCAAAGAAAGATATGATGCCTTTGAACCCCATCTTGGTAGTTAAAATTTTTGATGTTTGAAAAATTAATTTCATGAGATCTTTTTACCATCTGAAGGTCTGAATATATTTTGGTGGCTGTTAATTATGTTTCTAAATGGATTGAAGCAATGGCAACATGAAGCAATGATCATAAAATAGTATTAAAATTTGTTCAAAAGAATATCTTTTCTAGGTTCGAATTTTTGCATACTATCATTAGCGATGGAGGTTCCCATTTTACAAACTACCAGTTCCAAATGCTATTACAAAAATATGGAATGACACATAAGATAGCTACACCATACCATCCACAAACAAGTAGCCAAGTAGAAGTATCTAATAGAAAAATTAATAATATATTATAAAAGACTATTAGGTTTGATCAAAATGATTAGTCAGATCGATTAGATGATGCATTATGGGCCTATAAGACAGCTTATAAAATTTCTATTGAAATGTCTCCCTATGGATTGATCTATGGAAAAGCATGTCATCTTTCGGTAGAACTTGAACATAAAGCATATTGGGCAATAAAGCAATTAAATTTTAATCTAAATCAAGCTAGTTCTAACCGGATGTTACAATTGAGTGAATTAGATGAATTAAGATGAGAAGCTTATGAAAACTCAAAAATTTACAAGGAAAAAATGAAAGCCTTTCATAATAAACATATTTTGAGATAAATCTTTGAGCCCAATCAACAAGTCTGGTTATTCAACTCAAGGCTCCGATTATTTTTTGAAAAGTTAAAATCTAGATGGGATGGATCTTATATAGTCAATCAAGTATTCCCACATGGTGTCACTAAACTCTATGATCCTAGATCTAAGAATTTATTTAAGGTAAATGGTCAAAGGCTTAAATCATATATTGAAGGGATATCATTAAACCGAATCATTGATCAAACAATATTAACAGACCCATAATGAATTGAGCTACATTGTGTCTGGCTAAAGACAATAAACTTAGCACTTATTGGGAGGCAATCCAATATGTCTTGCATCTAATTTATTTTCTTTTTAGGTTAAGTGGCTAGGCTGGAGGAGAATCAAAGCTTCATGACCCATGCTAGATAAGTAATAAAAATTTTTATTGCACCTCTCCATTTTTCTTCTCCATTGAGAATAATGTCGATTAAGTTGGAGAATAGAAAAATAAAATTTTAAAATATATATAATAAATAATAAATATATATAATTAAAAAATCTTTAAAATTTATAAATTTTTTTTAAATAAACCATATTTTAGGAAAGAAAATTTTGAGCAAAATAGACTAGAAAAAAGTAATAAAGTTAGAAAATATTTGCTAATGATTGTAGCAAGTCAAGAAGTAGATTAGTTGGTCAGACTTTTAGCAGCCTACTTAGATCATTTAAAGGGTATCAGCATTTCAAATTGTACAAGCACACTAACGAGGTAAAGTAAGTATTGATTATAAGGCCAAACTGAGGATTCAACTATTATTAAAAATTGATGATTAATATATATCCCAATTAAAGAAACTTAAATTTAAGAAAAGAGCTACCTATCTGAAATAAAAAGTATAAAATATAGAGTATATATGGATTGCCCTATGCTTAGTAACTATATCTCTACACCTAAGACAAGTATGGAAGTTCACATCAAATGATGGAGGAAAGGCCAGGATGCTGAGTATTAAAAAAAAAAAAAGATAGTGTGAAAGCTACCTTATTTCATGCACTTACCTTGGGTGTATATAGAAAATTAACCAAAATAGGTGATAATAGAAAATACATTTATCCTTTAAATTAACATCCAAATACTTGAGGAAAAAATTTTATTTTTTAGATCAGATTCGTTCAGATCTGATTTGACCAAGAAAAATATTTCAAAAAATTTTTTTTAGATCTAAATTAGATCTGATACTTTTTAGATTTGATTTGATTAATCTAATAAATTAAATTAAATTAAATTAAAATTAATTTATACCTTATTCTTATGTAATCTTATTATCCTACGACGATCCTGCTGATTTTCTAAGGTTCTGGATGTAGCCATACAATCGCCTGGTCTCTACAGATGTCCACTCGAGTAGGATCTAGAGATCTTCTTCTTCTTAATTTTTTTTCCAAAAATTAGATGTGGATCTGATCCTAAAAATCTTCAAAATAATTTTTGAAGATCCGATGTCGTCTCTTGCAGCAGTGTTGCCTTCTTCCTTTCTTATTGCCTTTCTCTTGTTTGGATCACACCAAACTTGAGCCCAAAGCCTCTTGGGCATGGAGATAAGAGAGAGGATCAGAGGTAGACATGAAGGAGAGGGGAGAGGGCTATGTGGCATGGGCAAGGGGAGAGCTCTCTCAAACCTAGGTGTAGATAGGATTATATATAGACCCTGCTGCACCATGCAGTGCCACATCATCCCGACCAATCACATTACTTCATGCAATCATATCTAAATCTGATTGGTGGGATGACATCATCTGATCCAATCAGATGAGAGCCCCTCTCAAACATCCTTAGGTGGCACCAAGACTGGTCAAAGTAGAATCTTTGGCGCCACCTTGTTTGATATCATGAAGCAACCTGGAGTCCCATCAGTATGGGACTCCAGGCATCATTATCCTTGGGCGCACGCCTCCCTAAGCATGCGCCCCCTCCTTTCCTCTTTCTAGCAGAGGGACAAGAGGTCAAATCTCTCTCCTATGGATGCATGACACATGGGCAGATGTCTAAGTATCAAAGGTCAACGTTTGACTAAAGTCAAAAGACAAGAATTAGCAGGTGATTGAAAATAATAGGTGTTATCTCAAATTTATCTCATAAATTAAGACAACCCTTTTCTAATCTGGATAAGCTTCAGTCAAACTAAGTAAAGGTACCTGAGTGAGGTCAAACACATTTGGCTCAGTCGAAATAACTTTTGATGATTGTTGAAGAAGAACATTAAGCTCAATCGTGTGCTAGCACGATTTTCTTGAACCTAATTGAATCTAATTTAAATCAATTAAATTGGGTTAGTCCAATTGATAATATCCAAATTCAAACCTTTATTTGTGTGACCTAGTTAGGTTCAGTTTCGTATAGTAATAAGATATATCACGATCTCTATCATCGACATCATTGAAATACCTTTCGATGGATCAAAACTTTTCTGATTCAGACAACTAGAATGATCAATCATCCAAATCATTCTAATTGCTCCCAAAATCCACCAATGACACCTAGTAGTATATGGTGGCAACTCATCAAAACTAAAAATGAACCTCTCGATGTAGTTACCTATGTGATTAAGTTCTTCTATCTTGAGCCTCGATTGGATTAGGGTTAAGGTAAACTCGTCAAACCCTAATATCCATCATATGAATTAATCATTCGATTCAAATTCAATATGAAAATCTTAATAAATTTTTTTTCTATTATTTCACTCTATCATGGCCATGGGCTTATGGATTTGATTCTCGTGATCATCATAGGGCTACTCCTCATATACCGAGGTAGATAGATTCTCTCTTGGTGCAATCTAATTCCTATAATGAACATGCTATAGCCAACATACACCTCAGAATTTTGAATGGCTAGGAGATCGAGTCATGGTGTAGTCAAACTATAACACCCTCAAGATGAACTATCGATGCACCTCAGGTCAAAGAACTAGATGCACCACTATAGCTTCGAGCTAGTCATCGATGAGAAGGTAGACTTCCTAATGACTGCTCAAGGTGATCACGTTCAGTGCCCTCGTTCTCTAACGAGTACTTGTATTCTCACTCCAGTGTCTCTACACCATAGACTCAAGACTCATCTACTATAAAGAAGCGATTGTACATCAACATTTTAGATCAATCACTATCCTTATGATGATCCTATGGTCAGGAGCATTTTATGAGTTAATAATAAAAATTCATGTCTTAAATTTTCAACTCTTAAAAATAAGAATTATCATTGTCATTAACTCAAGAAATGTATCATAGACACTAAATACACATTGTGATAAAAAATAACCCATTTTATTATTTATAATCAAAATTATAATTTTGCTCTTAGAAGTGTATAATAAGTGTCAACCAATTCTGGCTTCTAGGGTACATATATCTAACAAACTCTCACTTAACCTAAAGCCAATTGGCTATAATTCTAAGTCCCATCTTCTCAAGGTGGGCTTCGATCTTCTGCTGGCCCAATGATTTTGTAAGTAGATCTACCGCATTATCTACGGAGTCGACTCTCTTGACCTCGACGTAATCCTTTTCGAGGTAATCGTGGATGAGGTGGTATCGCCACTCGATGTGCTTGGATTTTTGATGAGACCTCGAGTCCTTAGCTAGGGCTATGGCATCATTGTTGTCGTAGTATAGAGAAATGGCATCTGATGGCATCACTCCGATCTCTGTGGCAAACTTCTTGTATCAGAATGCTTTCTTCATAGCTTCTGATGCAATAATATACTCTACTTTCATGGTGGAATCTGCTATCACTGTCTGCTTGGAGCTCTTTCAACTGACAGCACCACCATTACATACAAACAAACTCTCAGATGTCGACTTTCGATCATCTACATCGATCATAAAATTTGAGTCTGTATACCCCTGGACTTGGAGTTCTCCATTATCAAAAATCAACAACACATCCTTAGTTCTTCTCAAGTACTTAAGGATACATTTCACAAAAATTCAGTGTTCTTCACCTAGATTCGACTGATATCTGCTCATTATACTCATAGCATGAGCTATATCAGATCATGTACATAACATGGCATACATGAGGCTCCCTATTATTCAAGCATAAGGGATCTTGCTTATGCGTTCTATCTCCTTAGGTGTGCTAGGGCACATCTTCTTGGAATGATGAATATCTTGTCTGAAGGGTACCAAACTTCTTTTAGAGTTTTTCATGCTAAACCTTTTTAGCACTTTCTCTATATACATCTTCTGTGAAAGTTCTAGTATCCTATTCGATCTATCTCTATAGACCTTAATTTCCAGAATAAAGAATGCTTCTCTTAGATCTTTCATGGAGAATTCTTTAGATAGCCATATTTTAACTATGGTCAATATGAAAATATCATTTCCAATAAGAAGGATATCATCCACGTACAATACGAGGAAGACAATAGCGCTCCCACTGATCCTTTTGAAGATACATGGTTCTTCCTCATTCTTGATAAAATCAAATAATTTGATTACATCATTAAATGAGTATTCCAGCTCTGAGATGCCTGCTTAAGTCCATATATGGATCTTTGCAGCTTGCATACTTTGCGATCAGCATCACTAGATGTTAAACCTAGCGGTTGTTCCATATAGATATCTTCCTCAAGGTTTCACATGCATTTGCCATATTTCATAACCAAAATAGGCTATAATAGCAAGCAATGTGCAGATAAATTTTAGCATAACTACCGGCAAAAAGATATCCTATCGCATTGACTATAATCTTTTGCCATAAATCTAGCTTTGAATGTCTCCACATTTTCATCTGCACTAATCTTTCTCTTGTAGATCTATTTACACCCAATAGGTACTATACCTTCTAGCGGATCTACCAAGGTCTAGACTTGGTTTGAGTGCATCGAGTCAATTTCTGACTTCATTGCCTCTAATCATTTTTTGGTGTCGATATCCAATATCATCTCATCATAGGTTTTGGGATCATCACCATGAACTCCATTACCTACGAGGAACATTTTCTCTACTTCCTCTAAAATAGTACCTAAGTACCTCTTAGAGGGATGGAAAACTCTTTCTGATCTACGAGGTGGAGGAGGTAGTGATTATATTGGCTCAACCTGATTTGGTTCCATTTGGTCCTTAGCTCGTTGCTCTTATGAGACTTTCTCCTCGAGCTTGATCTGCTTTCTAATGCTGCCATCTTGAATAAACTATTTTTCAAGAAAGATGGCATGTCGACTCACAATCACATTATGATCTTCTGAAAAGTAAAAATAATATCCTAATGACTCTTTAGGATATCCTATGAATCGAGCTTTAAAGGATCTATAGTCTAACTTATCCGCTTATTGTCTTTTGACATGAGCCAGACAATCCTAAATTCTGAGATGACTTAGACTTAGTTTCTTACCATGCCATATCTCATACGGTGTGGTAGGAATGATTTTAGAAGAAACTCTATTCAGTAAGTATATTACAGTTAACAGGCTATGTCCCCAAAGAAAACTAGGAAGGTCTATGAAGCTCATCATGGATCAGACCATATCTAATAGGATCTGATTCCTCTGTTCTAAAATTTTATTGAGTTGAGGTGTTCCAGATGGAGTCCATTAAGAGATTATGCCATTTTGCTTAAGATAGTCAAGGAATTCCTGACTAAGGTATTCACCTCCTCGATCTGATCGAAGAATCTTAATATATTTTTTAGTTTGCCTTTCTACTTCATGTCTGAATTTTTTGAACTTTTCAAAAGCTTCAGACTTGTGTCTCATAAGATACATGTACCCATACTGAGATAAATCATCGGTAAAGATTATGAAGTAGACAAAATTGCCTCTAGCCGGCACATCAAATGGACCGCACACATCAGTATGTACTAGGGCAAGTAGATCCATGGCTCTTTTTCTATATCCTACAAAAGAGAGCTTAGTCATTTTGCCATGAAGATAAGATTCACAAATTGAATATGACTCAAAAGTCAACAGACTCAATAGCCAAATTTTCTCCAATTTGTTAACCCTATCTTTTGCTATATGACCTAGTCTTAGGTACCATAGATACCTATCAATTGGACTATCCCTAGGTCATTTTGTTCTTATGGCATTCATATTTTGCTCAAAATTAAAAATAGATACATCAATATGTAACTGGTAAAGATCGTTAATAAGAAAACCACTTACAATTTTATTTCTTTCATAAATAATATTACAATGGTCCTTTAGAAAACTAATTACATAGCCTTCTAGTGCTAAGCATGAAACAGAAATCAAATTTCTGCTTGCTACAGGCACATAATAACAGTCTTTTAATGCTAAGTCTAAACTAGATGATAGTCGAAGAGGATATATTTTTACGGCCACAGTAGCAACCCTTGCTCCATTTTCAATGCATAGAATCATCTCACCATCCCTCAGCCTCCTGCTATCCTCAAGACTCTGTATGGAAGTGCATAAATGAGCACTAGAACTAGAGTCAAGCACCCAACTAGATGCAGAAAAAACCATAAGGTTAGACTTAATAACGAGCATACCTTCAAAAGGACTTGCCTCCTTCTTACTCTTCAGGGTGGCCAGGTAAGTAGGATAGTTTCACTTTCAGTGGCCATCAGTGTTGCAATGAAAATACTTTTCTTTGTCAGCAGTCTTCTTCTTCAGCTCTGCCTTCTTTTTCTTTCCTCCTTCCATCTTCTACTTTTTTACAGACTTCTTCTTCTTTCCAAAAAAATTTTTCTTGGAAGAAGTCCATTCCATAGCAAGCACTGAGCCTTTAGAACTTTTCATGGAAAGCTTAGCAGCAACCAGCATGTTCATAAGCTCGATCAGAGAATTTTGAAGTTTATACATATGGTAGTTCATGATGAACTGCCCATATGCATCAGTCAAGGATTGCAGAATTATATCATTCTACAGATCTTGGTCCAACTTCACTCCGAGCTTCTCAAGCTCTTCCAAATTTTTGATCATCATCAAACAATGATCTTAGACTGACTGCCCATCATGCATTTTAGCCTTGAATAGTCATTTAGTGACTTGATACGTAGCTGCGCAACTCTATTCATCAAACATCTCTTATAGGTGAGCCAACATTTGATGGGCAATCCTGATATCTTCATGTTGGTGCTGAAGCTCATCAGACATTGAGCCTAATATGTAGTATCTAGCCTTATTATCTTCATCCATCCACTTGTCAAGAGACGCTCTTTGCTCAGCGGATGGATGAGCTGGTAAGGTGGGGGGTCCTGATCCAATGCATGAGTTAACTTTTCAAAATCCAAAATAATTTTAAAATTTTAGAGCTAATCATTGTAATTGGATCCGATCAGTCTTTGTGTGTCCAAGATCGTGCTAGTGGATTGGAGACAGACATTTTTCTATAGAGAGTCAAAGTTTCTAGTTAGATATTATAATTAAAACTTGATTAATTTATTTAAAAATTTTATTTTTTAAATAAATTAGCTCTCACTATTTACTCAAATTTCTACACTCCTTCTATAGAGATGCAAAAATCTCTACGATTAATAATTTTTAGTGGGTGGTGCAATCCCACCAACTGACTCATCACCTCACCTAACAGTTATTGGTGATGGGTTAGCCGGTGAACAACTCTTGTTCAATGATTCTCTAATCATGGTGCACCCAAACTTAATCTCTAATTCATGAATCTCATCATGCCCAGAATATTGATCCACTTCTTAGTTAAGTCAGACCCACTATTTGCACAGATTGAATTCCTAATTAGGTCTCTCATCGTATTCGAAATATTGAGCCCAATCCATCCTTCAGCCCATAGCATCCAATGCCTAATAGACATGGTTGCATCTTTTCAATGCAACTGAACCACTGTAACCAACCAAGAACAATCAATTTTGAAAAGGATCTGCACATCTACAATGGTGGAAGTTCTTAGACTTAATCTTTTCTTAGGAAGATTTAATTTAGGTCTCATTAAACTAGACTTACAATAGCCATAACAATTATGACTAACCTAGTGGCATGAGTTATCTTAGATTGTTAACCACCTTAGATCAGGACTGGATCGATAAATATGGTCAGGTAAGTGAGATCGGTGGAAGGGATATGCCATTAACTCGACAAGAATGCATTCGAGTCGAGTAGCTCTCAATTAAAAATTAGTCGGTCAAATCTACCAAACTCACCTTAGACACCAAATTGTTGAGTCAGAATCAATCAGGTTAGCCTACAATCCAAACTCTAACCACTGAGCCTAATTTGGTCTTAGCTTAATCGATCACTCACATGACTCGATCTTGACCCAGACTTAATCCTATTAGGCTAGTCAATTTAAGTACTCTTGATCCCATCTAACCAACTCTTGATTCGATTTGATCAACCGCTTAGACCTAATTGAGCTACCCCAGTCCGAACTCAATTTTATGAATATATCTTAAATCTAAAAATTCTTAATTTTTAGACTTAACATATTTCATAATCTTAATTCTTAATAAAGTTTAGGATTCACAAACAAAACGTATAAATAAAATCTAAGGATTTCGAGATCTAGAGTTTTGCAGAAAATAAGTTTTTGAATTTCTAATTAAGGACAAATGCACAACACCCCTACACATCATAAGAACACCCCATCGAATGCAAGAAGAGGGCATTTAAATTCTACTTTGTTCTTATGATCAGACAGCCAAGGGGAACACCTTAATCAGAAATATGAAAACTACAAAACTAGTTAGATCTACATCATATATCTCATATATAAAAATTGATCTAACTATAAACATATTTTCCATACATCTCATGTATCATATCATGCATATTTTCAGATCTAAATTATCTCATAATCATCTAAAAAATTAAATTTAAATTAATCATATCAAAATAAATTTTATTCTAGATAATTATGTAGAACTATTCTACAACTAGTCTAAACATGCATTCATCATATCTCATATGAATCAAAAATTAAATATTTTTATTTTTTATTTTTTAGATCTTATTATAATATTTATAACATCAAAAAATAGTAAATAAATAGATCTAAAAATTATAACTTAATCAAATTAAATTATGATCATGCAAGACTATATATAGAATAATTCTATTCTACAACTAGTCATGCATATTGTACAATTTAAATCTAAATTATTTAATTTTTAATTTTTTTAATTTTAGATCTAATCACATCTCATGTAATATCTAAAATTATTTAATTATTAAATTAAAAATAAATTAAAATTAGATCTAAATTATTTATGAGAATTTGGTTGTGATATCAGTTGAAGAAAAAATTCTATTTCTTGGATCAGATTTGTTCAGATCTAATTTGACCAAGAAAAATATTTTAAAATTTCTTTTCTTAGATCTAAATTATATTTGATACTCCTTATATCTAATTTAATAAATTTAATAAAATAAAATAAAATAAATTAAATTTATACCTTATTGTTGGGTAATCTTATTACGCTATGATGATCCTACAGATTTTCTGAGGTTCTGGATGCAGCCACACAATCACCTAGCCTCTATCGGTATCCACTTGGATAGAATCTGGAGATCTTCTCCTTAATTTTTTCTCCAAAAATCAAATTTGGATCTGATCTTGAAATTTTTCAAAATAAATTTTGAAGATTCGATGTCATCTCTTGCAGTAGTGCTGCCTTCTTCCTTTCTTGTCTCCTTTCTCTTACCTGGATCACACCAAACTTGAGCCCAAAGCCTCTTGGGCGTAGAGAGGAGAGAGAGGATCAGAGGTAGGTGTGGAGGAGAGGGGAGAGGGCTATGTGGCATGGGCAAGGGGAGAGCTCTCTCAAACCTAGGCATAGATAGGGTTTATATATAGACCCTACTGCGCCATGCAATGCCACATCATCTCGGCCAATCACATTACTTCATACAATCAGATCTAAATATGATTGGTGGGATGATATCATCTGATCCAATTAGAAAAGAGGCCCTCTCAAACATCCTTAGGTGGCACTAAGACTGATCAAAGTAGAGTCTTTGGCTCCACCTTGTTTGATATCATGAAGCAACCTAGTGTCCCATCTGTATGGAACTCCAGGCACCATTATTCTTAGGCACACGCCTCCCTAGGCATGCACCCTCTCCTTTCATCTTTCTAGTAGGAGGACAAGAGGTCAAATCTCTCTCCTATGGGTGCATGAAACATGGATAGATGTCTAAGTATCAAAGGTCAACATTTGACCAAAGTCAAAAGATAAGAATTAGCAGGTGATGGAAAATGGCAGGTGTTGTCTCAAATTTATCTCATAAATTAAGACAACCCTTTTCTGATCTAGACAAGCTCTAGTCAGACCAAGTAAAGGTACCTAAGTGAGGCCAAATACATTTGGCTCAGTCGAGACAACTTTTGATGATTGTTGAAGGAGAACATTAGGCTCAATCATGTACTAGCACGATTTTCTTGAACCTAATTGAATCTAATTCAAATCAATTAAACTGGGTTAGTCTAATTGATGATATCCATATCCAAACCCTTAATTGTGTGATCTAGTTAGGTTCAGTTTCATATGGTAATGATATATGTCATGATCTCTATCATCGACATCATCGAAACACCTTTCGATGGATCAGAACTTTTCTGATTTAGACAACTAGAATGATCGATCATCTAAATTATTCTAATTTCTCCCAAAATCTATCAGTGACACCTAGCAGTATATGGTGGCAATCCATCAAAACTAAAAATGAATCTCTCAGTGCAGTTATTTATGTGATTAAGTTCTTCTATTTTGAGCTCCGATCGGATTAGGGTTAAGGTAAACTCGTCAAACCCTAATATCCATCATATGAATAATCATTCGATTCAAATCCAATATGAAAATCTTAATAGAAACTCTTTCTATTATTTCACTCTGCCATGACCATGGGCTTATGGATTTGATTCTCGTGATCATCATAGGGCTACTCCTCATCTATCGAGGTAGATAGATTCTCTCTTGGTGCAATCCAATTCCTACAATGAACATGCTATAGCCAACATACACCTCAAAATTTTGAATGGCTAGGAGACTGAGTCATGGTGTAGTCAAACTATAATACCCTCAAGATGAACTATCGATGCACCTTAGATCAAAGAATCAGACACACCACTGCAACTTCGAGCTAGTCATTGACGAGAAGATAAACTTCCTAATGACTGCTCGAGATGGTCACGCTCAGTGCCCTCATTCTCTAACGAATATCTATACTCTCACTCTGATGTCTCTACAGCATAGACTCAAGACTTATCTACTATAAAAAAGCAATTGTATATCAACCTTTTGGATCAATCACCATCCTCATGATGATTCTATGGTCAGAAGCTTTTTATAAGTTAATAATGAAAATTCATGTCTTAAATTTTTAACTCTTGAAAATAAGAATTATCATTACCATTAACTCAAAAGATGTATCATAGACACTAAATATACATTATGATAAAAAATAATTTATTAATTATTTATAGTCAAAATTATAATTTTATCCTTAGAAGTGTATAATAAGTGTCAGCCAATTCTGACTTCTAGGACACACATATCTAACAATACTAAGTTAGACTTTATAAATACAAGTGCTGGAGATCTTTAGATGAATTCTAAAAAAGTTTTTGATTAACTTGACCATGAAATTTGCTTCTGAAACTCAATACTTAGTTAGTGATACTGGCTAAACTTTTGATCTTCAATTCTAAAGCTATTTCTGTGAAGAAGAATTTTAATAAAATATAGTAATTAATCAAGACTAATATTGCATTACTAAGAGACTAGCAATGAGTAAGTTGGGGGGTCTGATAAGTATCATAAATTTATTAATAAAAATATTAATTTATTAATTAATTTATATTTATTTTTAAAATTAATATTTTATTAATCTAATATAAAAATAAGTTTATCAATAAAAAGAGCTCATTTTTCTAGTCATAATAAAATACATTTAGAGCAAATTGAAGTTAAAATGGATCTATTATGAATTTTTAAAAAATAAAAGAAAAAAATAATTAAAAAAATAAAAAATTAAATTGGCTTAGCTGACATGCTCAGTCCAACCATAGAAGCCATCGCATCATAGCCAACCAG
Source organism: Cocos nucifera (assembly GCA_006176705.1). Lineage (NCBI taxonomy): Eukaryota > Viridiplantae > Streptophyta > Magnoliopsida > Arecales > Arecaceae > Cocos > Cocos nucifera. The sequence continues at coordinate 214,869 of QRFJ01001142.1, forward strand.
TCTAGCTAGAGAAGCTAGCCTGCCAAGTCCAAAGCCCACGTGCAAAGCTAGCCCGCCAGCCCAATTCCCCTCTAATGCTAATATCAGCAGACTAGCAATCTACGATAAGTCATATGCTAGCTTAGCACCAGATAATCAATTAGAAGATGCCACATGGTGGACCAAGACCCTAAATGGGTTTACAGAAAATTCATCATGGCATATAGGGGTAGTTTTGTAATTTTATAGGCCAAGGTCGGTGCTGATTGGTCGAGGTTCACAGTCCGATTGGTCCATGTGGTCCATGGAAATAGTTTTGCACCATCGAATGGCTATGGTGGATTCCGATCAAGATTGAATGGTCCGTGTCTTTTCCTACTCTGATTCGAAGCCAATCAGCACCAGATCTTCATCCAATAGTCGCGCGCGCTCCAAACTCCGATCCGATGGTTGACAAAGCTCCCGATGGTGATCCAACCTCCAAGGCAATGATCTAGCAGTCCTAAGCACTCAGAGCTCGATTGGATGGCTGGTATTTATTTCGATCGAAAGAAGGAATCCAGAGTTTTGTTTTTGGTGCGATCGGATAGACAAAAAGAATCTAATCAAAGCATCCAATGGTCCACATTCATCCCGACTGGATCTAGGCTTTTTAAAGTGGTTTTTTGGGAATTTTTGAGCCAGTTGATCAAGATCTGATGGCCAGAACGTGTCTAGGACTCTTTTAATCTAATTTTCATCAGGATTTCACTATTTTTGTCGATCAAACTCCTTTGTAGTCTCATATTGCCTACAAAGAAGATCTCCAACCCTCCTATAGCTATAAAAAGATCCCAGGACCCCAAAGTTGAGACATCTGATTCAGGAGAAGCTACGGTAAAAGGTAGAAGTCAGGCTTTTGCTGAAGATTGCTTCAAGATAGATGGTGCCGAGAGAAAGAGCCAGACTTTTATGCCATCTCCACGCCACTGCTGATCTGAAAATTAAGAATTTTTTTATTTTTATTTTTTTCTTTTCAATTATTATATTTAAATTTTGAGTTTTAATTTTAATATAAAATTTAATTTGCTACTCTTTTAATTTTTATTCTTTAATTTTTTATTCTTTAAATTCTACTATTTTATTTTAATTACTTTTTAATTCTTTGCAAGTAGATGCTGAGATCTAAATAATATATCTTAGTATCGAGTTTATTTTTCTATATTATTTAATTTTTGTAACTTTATTTTTCAACTTAAATTTTAATTTTAAACTCTTTTTTTCTAAAAAAATCAAAGATTTTAAAATAAAATCACTATCTTCCCATAGATTCGACCTGACTTGCTATTATCTATGCACTTTAAATTATTTTTAAAAAAATTAAAATTAAACTAATAATTATGATATTTTAATGATGATATTACGATCTATCAATGACATTAGCCTAAAATATCTTATTTATAGATAAAAAATTCTAGCAGACTTAAATAAGGATTCAAACTAAGAATCCTAATCAAAATAAGAAAAGATTAAGAGATCAACTCATCTAGAATCTTTTGGGTTCCCATTGATCTATTAAATAGTTAAATTAGGCCCAAAATTAACTGTAACTCATAGAGCTCAAAAAAAGCTTTTCTGAATTAGGATATAATAGCGATTCTAATATCGAATGAGAAAGTTATGGTTGTTTTATTGCAATAGTATTAAATTTATAAGATTTGGTACAATCAGCCTAATTTCATGCCCTTTCGGGTCTAGTCCATTAAATTCAGGTATCTAGCTACAATGACATTTGTATCATCGTCCCTAGGATGGGAAGAACTCGTCCTTGAATTTAAAGCCTCCTCATCCTCTGAAGAACCATCTCAATTTTTTTTCCCTCGATGGACTGATGGATAACTTGGATATCCTTAGCTTATTTCATGGACTTATTCCCAAAACAAAGTCCATATGATGTGGAATTTCTCTTTCTGGTAGTAGTCTTGCAAGCAAATCTATAAGGAAGACATCAACAAACTCTTGAAGAGTAGGATTTACCACGGATGAAATTTTTTGCTTTGCTAACTCATCCTTCTCTATGATTGCCAAGAAGTAGTCAGCCTCCATTACTTCCTTCAAGCAGGAGTACTTTGTCAGAAGGTTGATGCATTCTGAAGGAATATGGGTATAAGTATCCTTTAGATCTGAGATCACCACTATAACTTGCAAACAACTCACTATACTTTGATACTAGACTACCTGAATTTCTAATTCAGTGATAGAAGATTTTTGGGTGTAGTAAGTACTTATTAAGTCGGTGCGTGAGTTAAGATGGGATTGATACCTTCAAGTAAAACTGGAGATAATGCATCATTATATTTCAATTTAGTAAGACTTCAATTAGGACAATCCATGTGATAGATTCAAAATTTAAAATACAATATGGACGACTTGATTAGGATTGACAATTAAATCCTAGATCATCTTTTAAGCATTTAGGATCAAAGAGATGAATCATATGGTAACCATATTTGAGTACGTTCTGAATGTTGCCTCACGTACATTCGATCTATCTAAACATTGGATATCATTGCTAGATAGTCACTTTAATTGATATAGAAATTGATTCTTATGCTACCAACTTAGGTTGATAATGAGTTCAAACATATGGGGTTACACTAAAAAAAAGTACCTATCTGATCATGTGGCTGATCATGAGTCCCATTGGATCGGAACTCTAGAGCCTTACTAAACTAAAACTCTATGATCAAGAGTCCTATTGGTCTGAAACTCTATGACTAAGAGTTTCACTAAGCTAGGA